>JAWWTY010000106.1:112405674-112563397 GCA_035222235.1 Margarornis squamiger
TCTATTCTATTCTATTCTATTCTATTCTATTCCATTCCATTCCATTCCATTCCATTCCATTCCATTCCATTCTATTCATCTGCTGAAGTCACATCTGAAATTTTATGTCCAGTTTGGTGCTCCAGTTCAAGATGTAAAAAAGGAAACTAAAATACAAGGGGTTTAGAGAAAATTACTACAAGGAGACTTTGCAAAGGCAGCTCTTGAAATGGTAAAAGGGAATCTAAGAGGCAATCTAAAAACAACCCATATGGACTTGAAATGTAGCTATAAACACATGGCTAAAACATTTCTCCGCTGTCTATAGATACAGTCAAGACCAGGGTTTGCAGCTTGGAAGGTCCAGATTGGATGCCAGGAAAACGTTTTCAGTCGGAAGCTGTGCAGCACCGGAATTGGGGCTTGCAGAGGTCAGAGAAGCTCAATCCATGGAAGATTTTAAGTCTTGGTTGGACAAAACCCTGACTGAACGTGGTCCAGTGTTTGTGGTAGTTTATTTCAGGTGAACTTCCAGATAACCCTTCTACCTTCTTCTTCATGATTCTGGGATCCCTCTGCATTGGGATTTCCACGTCACCAAAACAGTGACAAAGATGCTGACTTTCTTTGGAAAATAGCTCAGTAGCTACTGATGGGAAAATACAGTAAGTGGAGGATACTACTACTAAAAAACCCAATCCATGTATCAATATGGCTAAACTACTTTTTAATTCAATATATAGCCATATTTTTTTCACCATAAACCATATTTCTAAGGAGAATGTTTCAGGATGAAACTTGAAAGTGTAGACTTTAAGGATGCAAAACATGGTATTTTGGTAATGTCAGCAATTTCAACCCCAGCAAATTTTAAATAGAATTTTTTTTCCAAAATTCCAAAATAACAGAAATTTAAAGAGGTCAATCCTAGGTTTTCTTTACAGTCAGTAAAGAAAGAGATTCTACTAGGATGTGATTCATCTGACCTATTTCAGGCATCTACCCTAAGCTGAGATGAAACAATTCTACTAGTGCCAATTGCTTTGCAATGACTATAAAAGGAGTCAAGGGTGACCAGCTCCTGTGGAGAAGTTTGCAGTTAGCTGCACACATCTTACCCAAACAGAAACATTCTAACTCAAGAATAATATGTATTTTCATTTAGGCCATTATAGTCAGCAAAGTATTATTGAGTTTTATGGGATGTGATTCCCAAGATTTGCACTATGACCATCTGAAAACTGGGTATTTCACTGTTCCAAAAGCATTAGAGCATGAAACCGTCACAGTTTGGGGATGTCTCAGGTAATCACCATTCACTCTTGGCACTACCTGCTGAAGTAAAGCAGGAATTTAGGACAGCCATTCTGACCAAGGATTGGCCCAGATGATTTCCAGACATTCTTTCTAATCTATTATTATTCATTATTCCATGATTCTGGGATTAAGCTTTGTGAATTTGGCTTGGTTTATTTAGTTTTGTTTTTATAAGTAATTTATGCTTTAAGTTTCCACAGTATCTCAATGCAATGACTTATGCAATGTGATTAGGTTTTATGAAAAACAAACAAAACCTTAAAAAAAAAAAAAGAAAAAACAAGAAGTGAAACCTTCTGTTTCTTTTAGATCTGCTGTCTGATCATTTAATTGTACTTTTCCTCCCTCAGCTCTCTAGTGTACTATGTCAAAAACAAGCTGGCTTGTACAGAATACATTAACATTACTGGGAATGATTGTTATGAGGAAAGTTGATTGGGAACGATCTTCATAACCAAGAAAAATATTTAGCTTTCTGGTCTTTCTTTGCACTGCATTCACAGAAAAGGGCAAAATCTCAACAATCACAAGAATAATAACAACAATAAAGTAAGATAAAATAATTCCGCAATACTGGTTTGGATCAACCAGAGTAGTTTATCTCAATTTCACAGTTTTTACAGTATACACCATGGTTTAATAGATATTTCCAAATGAAACATGGAGCTTTGTTTTAAAGGCTTTTGGAAGAGGAGGAACTGGCAGAATCAACAATTTTTGGAAATGGAAACTTCAACAAAAGTAAAATATGCTTGTATTAAGGAATGTGTGCTATGCAATGGGGGAAAAAGCTGTTCAAAAATTCCACTAAGATGTAGTTGTTAGGTGTAAAAGATGCAGCACACGTCATTAATAAATTGCTCCCTACTAAAGCCTTCATGCAGTTTCGATTCGTTTCGATATGCAGGAACTAAATTTTTAAAATACTTTAAAAAAAAAAGAAAGTTATTTTGCAATCAAAACCAGAGGAAACAAACCCCTCGTGAAGCTCTTGTTACACCGAGCAAAGACTTCTGGAGGGGGCAGAGAGTGTCTGAGCGGGGAGCTGTGCATCAGCCAGCCACGGAGAAACCAAATTAACGCTAATTATATTAGGGCTTGCCGCGGTGCGAGCTGCGTGACTCCACCAAAGGAAGGAGGCGGCCGTGTCACTAGGTGGCACAGTTCTGACACATTTACACACCATTACCCAGCCCTAATGTCACTTCGCGGGGCGCAGGGCTGGGGGAGCGAGGGGGTCTCCGAACATCACTCAGCGATGTGTGATCTGTGAGTGGGAACTGCTTGGCGGCTCCCGACGGGAACGAGATCCAAGCTGAGCTCTGTCAGCCGGCCTTGAAATTAACAGCAAGAAGTTGAGCGTTTCGCAGAAATGGTGTTTAAATCTCAGCGCAGCTGGGAGATAAAGGGGGGAAAGGGGTGGAGGGTTCGGGAAACACCTGCTGACTTTGGAAGCCCTCAATGATCATTGTAAAGTCATAGGACGGTTTGGGTTGGAAGGGACCTTAAGGATCATCTATATCCAATCCCGACATGGGCAGAGGTACCTTCCATTAGACCAGGTCGCTCCAAGCCCCATCGAACCTGGCCCTGAACCTTTCTAGAAATCAGCTCGGGTGAGGTGGCCTGTCAGAATAATTGAATTATTTAGGCTGGAAAAGACCTTCAATGTCATCGAGTCCAGCTGTTACCCCAAGGCCACCATAAAACCAATGTCCCCAAGTGCCACATCTACAGAGCTTTTAAATCCCTCCAGGGTGGGGACTCCACCACTGCCCTGGGCAGCCTGTTGCAATGCTTGGCAATACTTTCAGTGAAGAAATTGTTCCTAATGTTCAATCTAAGCCTTTCCTGACAGGATCCGAGGCAGTTTTCTCCTGTCCTATTGCTTGATTCTTGTGAGAAGATTGTCATGATAGGCATGCTTGAAAAGAAAAACATTAGTGGGTAAAGCAGAGAGTTAAAGAAGCAGTTTTGGCCTAGTCAGGAGTCAAAAGACAGGGCTTAGTTCAGAACAGCAGGAAGGGAAAATAATAGAATCATATCAGAGAATTCCTCCCTGCAGCTGTTGGACCACCACAGCTTAGAAACATCAATTTCTTTAGGCAGCAATACCCAACCAAAGGATGCAGCTCTTCCATCCATCTTTCACTTGCAAACTCATTTGCCAAAGACAACTTTTACACCTCAATCATCTGGTTACAACTAGTGAAGTATGAGCTCCTGCTCCCCACTCCACCAAATACCTACTTCTATAGTCCTACCACACTGTGCAGGCTTCATTACCAAAATGAAGTCATAATAAATACACCTTAAAAGTTCAAAATGAATAGAACTAAACAGAATCTAAGTTGGCTTTCTAGTCACCACTCTTGATTTGTCAATCTTCTGGTCAGTCTTTATATAAAGGGATGGGTTTCTCAAGATTTTATCAAAGATTGATGAATGATTAATAGCAGGAATAAGTGTGCTATGGATATAAGGTTTCTGAATTATAAATGGCTATAAGTGCATTAATAGAGGATATTAGAGAGGCTGGTGTGCCCATTATTTACCCACTGGCCATGGCAAAAATGGGTTCATCTTTAAAAATGATGATCTATTAATTAGCAGTGACCCTTTACAAAGGATTTGTCTTCAACATGAAGGCATTTCTACAGAAATCTGCAGAGTTACCTTCTAGAAACCTCTTACAAAACAAAGGGATATTTCTCCCAAGTACTGACACAGTTTTGGTCAGTAATTTTTATTCCCAGCAGCAAAAAAACCATTGTGGAGCTTTGGTTCTCAGCCAAGATTGGCAGCAACAACAGAACTATTTTATATTTTTTTCTTATTCAAAGCTATATTTTTATTAAATAGCTTTCCAGAACATGACTGGTAGATTTTAAGGGACTGATGGCTCCAAGCTGCCAACTTACATTTAAAGTTCCTTACTAACTAGTACTTTGCCCAAGGCCGTTATCCAATTAACAGGAATTTGTATGGAAGGTTTGCTATGCAATGACTATGCTCAAGGCCATTGCATGGTATAGAGCCTATGACCTCCAGACCTAAGGGTATAAATTCAGGTTTTGATTCCAAATGTATGATCCAGATGGCCCAATTTAGGGTTGTATATTCCCCATACATTCAGTGGAGATGGTCAGATGCCTCTGAAAGGCAATCCAGAAGCTACCTATGCAGTTGTGAGAGAAGTTAACAGCAGGATGTTCTCTAAAGGCCAGTTCAGGCATGTGCATTAGAAATCATCAACTTTTGTACTCAAGGTAGTGACATTAATGAGCAAAGCTTGGGTTGGTCTTTTAGTAAGGAGAGGCCACTGGTCAGCTTCAGACTGATATCACTCTAATCCCATCTCCAGTGAATGTGCTACAATGTGCAGGCCCCGGAATAATCTTTATAGACAATAAAAAAACACTCATCCCACTGAAACTAGACCAAAGTATAGTTCACACGAGACAGTGAATCGTAGATGGAGTTCATCTGTCCACAGCTGAGGTTGTTGCAGACAGGAATGTAAACATACATATCATCTGTGGAGAGGTGTAATACCTCTGGGGTACAGTCATCTGAAGAAGAAAGGGTCATCTGAAGAAGATAGAACTGGACCTGAAAGTAGCCACTTGTTTACAAGGGCAGTCTAGACAACTAGCTCAAATGCAGAACTCTGCTCTAAAGTCAGATGTGATAACATTTATATAGAGACACAGATGTGATAATACTCATACATGTTGTATTGGATAGTGCTGAGAGTGCAAATAATTTGTGGGGCAGAACTAAAAGATAGTCCCTACCTGCTGAATGCTCTAATTATGGTCTGATAGTCTGCTGTTGGTTGGGGGTGCCAGCCATAAATCGCTCACATGGCCTTGAGCATCTACACAGGTTCATTTCTAGCTCCTAATTCAGAGTTTGACACTGATTGGGGAATATCTGGGTATTTTTCTTAGCTCTGGGAGATCAATAATTACTTGAGAAAATCATGGTTCAGGAGTCAAGCCTGGAAACAGAAATCAAGCTTGGAAACAGAAATTTCAAAATTAATCCCCATCCAAAACCTCAGAAAGATTTTTTAATGATAATTCTTTATTATAATTTAAACATGTGCTTCATGTACATAGCACATGCCACTTGCTGCCTCTGTGTGTATGCTTGCTCACACATGTGCAGGTATGCACCTATACAAATTAAATTAACAAAATTAATTTTTATATATAGGTATATATATATATATATAAATTGAGGCCAGAACCATCTTTTTCACCAGTGATGATACAGCTCCAAACACAACAGGGTTTGAGGCCATTAGTGCCTACATGTGATCACAGCAAAATTAAATACCATCAGTGGCTGAGTCTTTCAGAAAGCAGAACAGTGCTCATATCAGAACCTGCTTTTATTTCATCATTCAAAGTAATTTTTATTTTGATCCTTTATACCCACACAAGGATTTGTTTTAATTCTGCTCTCTCTTGTAGCTGCCTGCCTCTTCACATTCTTCCCTACCTATATTCGAGTTGTTGTGGGTTTTTTTCCTCCTCTCTTAATCAAAATTAGAAAGAGATTGTGTGTGTCTGTTAAAAAAAGAGGGGCTTGGCTAAAAATAGTTCCCCAAGCCAGGATATATTACAGCAAACTGCTTTTGCCTCTGGATGTTAGTGGAGTTTCCTTTGTTGTCTTCTTTGATTGTTTCATTTATATGGCAGGTTAGACAACAGCAGACTCCTGTTATTGTCTTTTCTCAGCGGTGAATTTTCTTTTATTTATTTATTTTTAAGGCTTGGAGCCCCTGAGGACAGTCACTCCCTAACCACAGCTGGTGACAGGAGGAGGGTTCTGGGGCGTTCGATACTTAGAGCTGAGAGCTGACTGGTGAGAAGATTAACAGCAAGGCTATTAAGTGGGATACAGCCTCCATTTTTAAATTGCCTAGGCCTTTAATAAAAGAAGGAGAGAGAGGGAAAGGGAGACGGAGAGAAGTCTTAACAGTGCAACATCTTCTGTATGCTCACAATCCATTTCGCCAGATGCTAAATTACCTTCCTTCCCTTCCCCCTCCCGTGCTCCCACCCCACTTTCTCCGCCTCTGGTGTCTAATGCTGTGTCTCACTGCTGGGAAAGGAGTCCTGGGATCCAATTGCAGAGGTGCTCTGCTAAAAGGGAAGATTAGTGACCCAAGATTCTGCACTAGAGCGTGTCTACATGACTCCAAATTTCTTGGTCCTCGGGCTGTTTTAGGAAGTTTTTTTTCTCCAGGAAACTTTGCACCATTAGCTGCTTTCTGGCCTCCCATTACTCTTCTGGCTGATGCTGTCAGAGCAGGAAATGAGGATGAGCAGATCCCTAAAAGAGAGAGGAAGAATTTGAGGTTAAACTTTCTCAGGGCAGTCAAATAGATTATTCAGGAAAATATATAGGAAGCTGGCTCCCAGGACTGGAGTTAGAATATGGGAAGGATTAGAAAAGATGATTTCTCTCTTACTGTGCACAGAGTAGTGATCTGTGCTCCTGAACACTGGACTTTCCTAGATCCAACATTTGTCTTTATGCATATGCCATCCTGACAGGGCTATGCACTGTTTCTCAGTTGGGCAGATACCCAGACACCAGAAATGCTGGTGTTAAGGAAATCTGGGAAAGGAGGAGCTGATTCCCTGCTCTGTGAGAGATCTTAAAGGTTGAACAGCACAAGATGCCCAATTTCCACCTTGTTACATGGTATTTCTGGTTTTCAAACACTGAAATACTGTGGAGAGTCTTCTGGCTGCATTCATATTAACAGGGTCCTGGGCATGCTCCTGAACCCTAGGCCTTGGTCAGTTATATTGCCAAATTGTTATGCTTCCTCCAGTTAACTGTGACCCCCAAGATGCCCAGGCACAGCTTGGGGTTATCAGAAAATCTGATGATCTGGTGATCAGGTTCCATGATTTCAAACTCTCTAAATCCATGCTACTGCCTCATAAATTAAAGCTTTTACAATGTGGGTCCTTATTAACTGCAGAGGTGAAGGTCTCTGTGGAGCTCATATACCCACAGCAAGACCTTAAAAATGATAATTGTTCCAGGGACAGATTGTCAGACACATCCAGAAAGCAGCTTTTAGGTGAGAGGAAAAACCAAAGTCACATCTAACATCCAGTGTTCCTCCTCTGTGTGGTCACGTTGCATTGGAACCAAGAACCAAGCTGTTGATTAAACTTAAAAATGACAACAACAGCAATCCATAAAGCAATTTTCCTTATATTCTCCATCCTCCAATACTGTCCAGATCTGGATGTCTTGCTTCACTATTCACTAACACAACTCAGTTTTTCAAACCCTACAGAAGCTCTCTTGAGAAAAAAAAAAAATAAAAAATTGATTGCATTTCAGATGGTCAGAACTGAAATTGCTGTCTCTCTGAATATTGGCAATTAACATTTATTATCAATTAGTCATACAATCAAAAAATACCAGGATGGAAGTGACCTCAAGGAACATCTGGTCCAACATTTCTTAGTCTTTGTCTTTTCCTGTGAATCCTTGTAAAAAGAGAGTCTCCACCTTCTTTGTAGTGTCTTTTAAATACTGAAACATGGTAGTTCTTTCCTAAGTCATGTTTTCTCATGGCTGAACAAACACAGTTCTCTCAGCCTTTCCTCAGATGGAAAGGCTTTGTGTCCCTTCTATGGACCCTCTCCAGCCTGACCACATCTTTGCATAAGTGGGACCAAAACTAAACACAGTATTTCAGGTGTAGCCTGACAAGTGCTGAGAAGTTTGGGATAATGACTTCTTCATCTCTGCTGGTGATGACTTTGTTGATGCAGCCCAGCATCCTGTTGGCTTTCTGTGCTGCAGCAACACACTGGCCACTCCTTTAAGGCTTGGTGCCCACCAGAACCCCCAGGTGTCCCTTTACACAGAACTGTTCCCCAGATCACTGTCCCACTGATCCCAGCCTGTGCTGCACTCCTGGATTATGTTTTCCCTGGTTCAAGACCTTACACTTGTCCTTGCTGAACTTCACAAGGTTTCTGTCAACCCACTCTTCCAGCCTATCCATTTCTTCCTGCAGGGTGGCTCTTCTGAAGTGTCCACTTCCCCACTCAGTTTGGTATCATCAGCAAACCTTTTGAGGGTACCATCCATCCCATCATCCATGTCACTTCTGGAGACACTACACAGCTCTGAGCCCAGTGTTGATTCCTGGGGGACCCCACTTGTGGCAGTTGCCAGAGTGAAAGGAGCTGTTTACCAACACCTTTGGGGAGCTGCCTGTCAGCCAGTTCCCCACCCACCACACAGACCATAACACACCAGTTTCTCTAGCTGGAAGCTGTGGGAAACCATATCAAAAGCCTTGGAGAACTCCAGGTATTCAACGTCCACACACATCAACCAAGCAGATTACTTTCTCATAAAAGGCAGTCAAGTTTGCCAGACATGATTTGTCCTTGGTGAATCCAGGGTGGATTTTCCAAATTGTATGCTTCATGTGACTTGTGATAGTTCTCAGAAGGATTTGTTCCATAACTTTCCTTGAGAGTGAATTAAGTCCTATAATTCCCTGGGTCCTCCTTAAAGCCCATCTGATACACGGGGCTGACATAAACTTTCTTTCAGTCTTCTGGAATTCCTCAAGGTTGATTGTATATTAAGGAGAAATTCTTGGCTGTGAGGGTGATAAGGCAATGGAACAAATAACCCAGGGAAGTTTTGGCTGCCCCATCCCTGGGAGTGTTCAAGGCTGGATTGGAGGGGGCTTGGAGCAACCTGAGATAGTGGGAGGTGTCCCTGTCCATGCCAAGGGGGTGGAACCAGATGGTTTTAAGGTCCCTTTCAACCCAAACCATTGTGTGTTTCTGTGATTCTATAATTCTGTGATCTCTACAGCTTCTCAAATATAATGGAGAGTGGCCTCACAACAATGTCAGCCAGTTCTCTCAACCCCCTCGGGTGGATGTTGTCAGGGCCCATCTATTTGGAAGGGTTAAGCTCTTCTAATAAGTCTTGACATAGTTACTGGCAACAATCCTGAGCATCTATTTAACCATCTATTGAACAGAGACATCAAAAGAGGTTTAGGAAAGACTCCAAAATTGCAAACAGGCATCTTCCCTTCCTCAAGGAAGGTCCCCTCTCTCTCCAGTTTCTTCCTAATGTCTTCTTACCTGTTCTGTAAGATTTCCAGTGATAGATACCCCACGGCTTTCCCAGATACTTCTTTCCAGTGTTTCATTGTGCTTACATTCAGAAAGATTTTGAGTTCATTTCTGGGGGGACAAATAGGGAGGCAGTTCTTAACCTAGATCTCCTTGCAAAATTTTAGTGCACAATTTCTTTCCCATGGGATATGGAATAAACCAAATTGCTCTTTAAAATTACAGAGTTGATTTTTTCTTTTAATAAGATCTCTATTTTTGAAAGAAGCACATAGATTTTTCTTGGTGTTACTCCATTTCAGACTGTTTCCACCCCAAAAATTTGAATGAAAATACATTTATTTTGCTTTCCTCATCTTTGTTGTTTTAATGACAGTTGGAAAATGGAAAAAGAGACTCCTATACTTATTTATATATATACCAACATTTGCCCACAGAAAGAAATCCTGATGGTACAGCCAGGATTTCTGAAGTGGAAATTTCAAAGGGGGATGTTCCAACAGAAACCATTCCTTCTTCCTGTCTGGCTTTACTACAAACCAATGTGCCGTCACACCCCAGCCCTGCAAGTACTGACACATATGCCTGCTTTCAAAAAGGATGGAGATCATGTGTCTTAAAAGGGGTGACTCTCAGGCACACAATAAAGCACATTCAAAAGTCCGAGCAGGATAAAAAACTTGAGTAGTTACATCCTGGCACCCCTTTAGGACCAAATTTGATCATCTTCACTTCCATTTACCAAGTGCTTTGCTCAGCAAGAATCATTACAGGTATTCTAGTCAGGTCTAGTCTCATCATGGTGTATTTGAAAGCCTTCCAGTATTCCTTAGTGCAATAGGAATAACATCAATCAATTTTTGTTCTCTCGAAACTCCTCTGCTGGAAGAGGCTTTGAGTGCAGGGTGTGTTTTGTTTTGCAAATTTTCAAAAATACTGTGCACATGCACTTGCAGACACCTACAGGTTTGTGTTACAGAACATAAAACAGAGTCCTGCACTGCTGGTTTCAGTGGAAGAAATGTGAAGATGGGCTGTTACTCAGTAGTGGTGGGATATTGTCTATGTGTCTCTTTAGAAGAGAAAAGAGAGCAAAACAGCATTTCATTTTAAAAAGAAGCCTGTTTTCTCCTGAATCTGATCTCATATTTTTAAGCAGGAAGAACAAAAATGCCTCTACTCAGCTGCTCCTACTGGCAGTAACAACCAACACAGAGGATATTTCTGACCAGGTTTGGTCCAGGAGTTGGATAGTTGCCAAATTCTGTCCTGAGTCAAGCAGCAGCCCAAAGTCTATTGTCAGGGTCTGTGCACTGGGGAGCCAGCCCTGTGTCATGACTAGCTCAGAGAAAGGTTTCAACAGGAGGGAAATTAAAAGGGACCACCTAATCATGGAATCGTAGAATAGTTTGGGTGGCAAGGGGCTTTAAAGATTGTCTTGTTCCAACCTTCTGCCATGGGCAGGGACAACTTCCAGTAGCCCAGGTTGCTCCAAGCCACGTCCAACCCGGCCTTGGACACTTCCAGGGATGGGGCAGCCACAGCTTCTCTGGGCAACCTGTGCCAGGGCCTCACCATCCTCACAGCAAGTAATTTCTTCCTAATATCTCACCTAACCCTGCCCTCTGGCAGTGGGAAGTTATTCCCCCTTGTCCTATTGTTCCAGGCCCTTGTCCAAAGTACCTCTCCAGATATCTTGGAGCCCCTTTAGGCACTGGAAGGGTCTCTAAGGTCTCCTCAGAGTCTTCTCTTCTCCAGGCTGAACAACCTCAGCTCTCTCAACCTGTCTCCATAGCAGAAGTAAAATCACTGTGTCATGAGCTGCAGTAAGAAACAGCATGGCCACAAGCAGCCCACTCCAGCCTGGGACAGTCCTGGGGGAGTGACTTAATGACACAACGTTGGCTTAGCATCTATATCCCAATAAGAAAGGGGCAGGAGAACCCAATTTCTCACCATAGATGCGAAGACTGTCCGGCAGAGAAAGAAAGACTGACTCAGATTTCCGAGGAAATTTCTAGGGTATGGTAGGATTTTATCCAGTAGATGCTGGGATATCACCCCTCAGCACCACCTTTTAGTCCATGCCTAAACTTACAATCAGGACTTCAACAGCACTGCAAGTTTATATCTTTAAGGCGTCGTGTATTGTTAGTGAAAATTCAACCAACGTAATAGCTTATAAAAACAAAGGGAGAGATAGAAAGGAGTGTCCCGACAAAGTCACTTCTCAGAGGACTCAGCAGAAGCTGATGAAGCCCAGCCTGCTTTAAATGACAAAAGTTGGGGGAGCTATCAGCCAGGAACACACTCCTTGCGCTGGCAGCCAGGTTCGAGCCCCTTCCTCAGCAGAGCCTTTGTCCTCTCGCCAGAAGCCTGCCCGCAGGCAACAGCCAGCTTTCTAATAAAGCAGCTCCTTTGTCAATGACAGCAATGATTATCTCCTACAGCTGCCCGTGGTGTTGCATTTTGTAACACAATTTGGCCGCCTTTGGCCCCGGTTAGTTCTATTTAACGTACTGCAGGGGGTTCGCTGTTTGATCTCTAATTGATATAATTGACTGGGAATAATCAGGGCGGCTTTATAGATTTTTATTGATAGCTAATTTTCCTTCATCCATTGTTTAATTTGATAAGACTATAACCTAATTTATTGCCACTCTGATAGGGATCCATTACCCTTTTGACAAATGCTTCTGGGGCCCACTTGTCAGCAACTGATTTGAAAGAGCTGTTAAGCCTACAGAGCCCATCATTAGTTAATGGCAGTTTAGAAAGCTAATGGCATTATAAATTAAGATCAATAAGTACATGGAAATTACAGTTGTTCAGCAAGACACCACTATATTATTAAACAAACATAATCCTGTACCTTTGGTTAATGCACACACAGGGAGCTTCCAAGTGAGTTTCAGAGCCAAATAAAGCCAGGTGATTAGCAAAGGAAGAGCCCTTCTCTGGTGCTGGAATTGCCAGATTAATTCCTAAAGGATCTTTGCAAGAAAAGAAAGAAGGCAGCACTGCTTTATTTTGCTGTATAAGCAACCCGAGGCCTCAAAACACCCTTGCACGAAACAATACCCCTCTCGCTTCCTCGGGTTTTGATCTACTCCAACAACACTTTCAAATGCATAATACAAACTCAGCAAAGGAAAGGCTCCTGGATTTATCCCAGGGACAAAGAAAAGCAAACATAGCATCTCTTGATACTTTTACATAGCTTCCTCTTAATTCCTCATAAGACTTGATTGGCATTGAGTGATGTTTGATCACTTTGGGCCAAAGCAAGATAATGTGCATGTGGAGATTTTTTTTCCCAGCAAGGCACTGTGTTCTAATGAATACAGCAAAGAACAGGGTGTCAGAAAGCCTGGAGTCAGTTTTGGCTTCACCACTGACTATGTACAGGACATTGGAGAAGTGACTTAGTCTCCTAACCCTCTTTGCAAGCTCACTCTCATTTGCCTAGACTGAGTGTTTGGCATTTAGGACCAAGGCTGTCTCCTTCTGGGTTCACTACAGATAAACTTCAACCTCAGTCATGTCTCCAGACCTTGATGGAATATAAATAACTAGGGCTGAAAGAAACATTGGGCAAAAAGGATGAGAGAGGTGGGATAAAATGGAGAAATATAAAAAGTCCATCTATATCCTAAGATCTTGAGGTCTTACAGAAAACAAGTCCCACTCACCATCTGGGGTGTTTATGCCAAATGCATTGTTCATTTAGATGAGTCACTGAATGCTCTCATGGGCTCTGGTTACAGACTGGAAATGGAAAGCTGAAGTTGTCACTTATCTGAACATCTCTCCTGCCTTCTGAGAGGGTCTGGCTTTTTCAACATAGGGATACTTCATTCTGTCTTGGAGCGGGCTCTTCCTGGAAGCAGGTCCTGTGTGCCTCTAGTTCTTATCACAGTGTTTTCAGCCTAGCTGGCACAAGCTTTGCTTTGCTTAATATGCATGATGTAAACAAAAGAAGCTCATAAGAGAATATTCATAAGAGAATCCAATGTCCTTTCCTTTGGTACAGCAGCCTCTGTTAAAGGAATGGGACACACGGCTGAGAGCAGCTTGCAGATCTGCCATCCACTTTTAATCTGCAGCTACAGGCCTGGCAGGGTCCCCAGGTACCTGGGGTTATGTGAGATGAGTGGGGTCATGTTTTTGGCATGACCATCAATTCAGATTTAAAAGTTTCCATGTGGAGACAGGGGGTGCACCAGCAGATATTCCAGGATTTGAGTCAGCAGGAGCCAAGGTTTTGCAAGAGAAGGGAAAGCATATCAGTGCCACTCAGCCCAGTCTAACGTGTGCCTAGATTCCCCTTTGAATGCAAGATTAGTCTGGAAACTGGTCTGATGATGATTTAAATGTCCCTGATACCCACCAGTCTTTGATACATGAGAGCTCCACCATCAGTGGATTGGTCTCATGAGCTGCTATTTAACTTCGTGTCCCACTCTGGTGCTAACTGGACACTTTGGAGCTTTTATAAGCCTGAAATCTCTTTTCATGCTGGTTCAGCTCTGATGAAAATCTGAAGGCCTGACTGGAACAACCCTCTAATTTGCTTCAGAATAGGAGAGGACAGAATCAGTCTCCCTTTCTGCACCACAGCCCTTGCCCTGATCACTGTCCCCTCTTTTGTCATCCCAACCTCACTCAGCCATGACAGGTAGGTAAATCTCAGTGATCCAGATACAAACTCCTGGTGTATCAAGCTCCTTCTGAGTGTATAATTTCATTTTTAAGAAGATCAAGATAAGAAAAACTACTAAATTTGTCAACAGCTTGTCCATGTTGACAGCAAGTTTGGCTGATTTACAGATAATGAGCTTATGGGTTAGAAAGACTATTGGGAATTTTAGTTGTTTCCTTAATGAAATAATGGCTTTTCAGTCAGAAGTTATTTACAGTGGCTGAACTCCTTGCAATAGGGATGAAATATGATTCTGTTTGTCCTGTGATTACTTTCCACAAGTTAACATTGTGTTATGTCAGAGTTGACCCAGAACTAAAATTTACTTTCTAAATTGAGATTCAGCTGACATTACCAGGAACCTCAAAATTCAGAGTAAGCTCTAGACAACTCTTTGAGGCAGAAAGCAAACATGGGCAATATCTTTATTAATAAATGATCTGGGCACACAGGATTGGATTAGTATGTTGAAGCAATCCTAACACTAGTGCTGTAGCCATTTCAGAAGGATTTTGCTTTGGTCTTGTTTGTTCCCATTCCCATTCACTTCTAGAGATTATCTTCTGTTTTGCAAATAGCCCTGTTTGTGCACTTGGAGACCAAATGAACCGATGAATTATTAGTGGAGATAATCAAGAGAATTGCAGCAAAACGGCACTCCACATTCCCAGATATATATAGTTATATATATTCAGATAAACTGTTGTTTTAGGCACTGCCAGATCTGCTTCAAAATTACCCTCTTAAAAAGGTTTCTTTCTACCCATTCACTAAAGGAAGAGCTTATGTATCTCGATCAGGCTTGGGCATGTAATTCTTTGAATCCTGCATTATAGCAGATAAATATCCTTATTTATCTAGTAGAAATGGTGGACATAAATCCTCTGCAGAGTTTTCTTTGGTCAAAGAATCCTAAAACACATGTAGTGAGGTATAGATGTGCCCTTGACACTAAAAATGCAAGGTAGAGCTGGAATAGGTGAAGAAGGGGGAAAATTAAATAACTCTGTCACTCAGTATGAATTAAAATATAGCAAATAAACAGTGAGACTTCAGAACTGGCAGCTACTTTTGAAATATGCTTTTCTCTCCCTTAATGTTATAAATTGATAAATATAAATAATTATCCATGGAAAATACCTAAATATTGATAATTAATTAAATAAATTATAATTTGATACAGCAGCAGTGAATCTAAAAAAAATTAAACACAATAAGTATCTAGTGGCTGCTCCTGAAAATTCCTCAGTAAAATTGGAATTTTGATATGTGAATTTGCTCCAGGTGGATCTCATAGGAACCAGCAGGGGAGTTGTCACCACTGACTCTTAGAATCATGGAATCATTAAGGCTGGTAAAACGCTCTAGGATTATCAAGTCCAACCATTGGCTCAGCACTGCCAGGTCCACCACTAACCCATGTCCCCAAGTGCCAAATCTAAATGTGCCACTAGTGCAAAGCCAAGATCTTATTGAGACTTTCTCGTACCTAAAGAGGGTTTAGAAGAAAGATGGGGACAAACTTCTTTGCAGAACATGTTGCAAAAGGACAAGGGGCGATGGTTTTAAGCTTAAAGAGAGTGAATTTAGTCTAGGTATAAAGAAGAATGCAATGTCTTCATAAAACACTGGCATAGTTTGCTCAGAGATGTGGTGGATGCCCCACCCCTGGAAACATTCAAGGTCAGGTTGGAAGAGGCTCTGAGTATCTGATCTAGTAGAAGGTGTCTTTGCTTGGACTAGATGACCCTTAAATGCCCCTTCCAACCCAAACCATTCTATGGTTCCGTGATTCTTGCTTCTCCCAATCAGTGTCACAGCAGTAAGATGCAAAGCCAGGAAACCTCCATCCTCTTATGCTTCTGCTGGACCCAAGGCAAGAAACTGTCCCCAAGACAATTAAAATATGACTGTCTATTTATCCCCTAATGAAACAGTGCCAAGGCAAGAGCCACTGGGAGAACCAGGGGATGGTGGTGGAGGGAGGAACTATACTGTCTGTTCACTTGAAATAAAGCGGGCAAGATTACGAGACTCATGTACAATTCTCCACGGTCCCTAAAGTCTCTTGCAAAAAGGTAGAAATGAACTAATTTATTAGTAAAATCACATCAGGGGCAGTAATTTCATGTTAGTGAATTTACATGTAATAACATTAGATTTCCAGCCCTCCATATCAGCACACTGTGGCCCTCTTGGATGATGAATGAGCTGCCTAAAGAAAGATGATAGTTTGATTGTTTTCACAGTGAACGGATCAGCATTTTAATTTCTTGCCTCTGTGTTTATTGCTTATTTGGCCCCTTGCTCAGCTTGTAAAAACTTGGCTAAATGGAAATGAATAAATGTAATTACTGCGGGTGACAGTGGTAATCTGTGTGGGTTTTTCATATTGCCTTTGCCAACGTTAATCTAATCACTAGAGAATATGTGTCACTGCACAAATACACTGACAGAAAGCAGAATCCTCTGTCAGTGCCAAGGATATGGAGGATGGAAGGAGTTTTCGCTGCTGAGGGTTTCTTGCTGGGACAAGGCTTTAGTGCACTGGCCTATAGATGATAAATATCACCTTTGTATACTATAAAACCTGCCTAGGAGAAACAGCAGTGACACAAACTAGTGCTGGAACTGAAAGCAAGATTTTTTCACAAGCATTATTGCTTTTTGGATCTCTCCAAAAGTTTTACAGTGTCTCTGTGTGTTATGGTCACCTATCAGATGGTATCTGCCTCCCTCTTCTCTGTTGGGTATAAGTCTGTCTTATCCCATATATGAATGTCACAGGCTTTGCAGAACCGTGGCTCTAGGACTGGGACACCAGTTTTTTTCACACTAATATGTGAAAAAAATATACATCCAAATAACAGTCATGTTGCCAAAGGCTTTGGTGGGCAGTGGTCTGGGGAAACAGACTGGTACCTGACAAGGTGTGTAGATGTTAATTTGTAGAGGTAATATCTCAGTTTTATTATTGGGCAGAGGAAACTCAGAGGGGCTAATTGCTTTTCCAAACATCACACAAGAAGTGGGATTCAGCTCCAGGTCCAAACACCTATATTTAAATACATATACACCTGCACAGGTGTAGAGATATGATCTATGTGTTGAAGCTCCCATTCTAGTCAGTGGCAATCACTACGAAATTCCACAAATGGAATTCAGCTGCCTTTGTAGTTACTTATATAGTTCTATTTTAAATATGCAAGAGATATCTTCATGGGCCTGGAAGATACAACACAGGACTTCAGGATCATTTCTACTCTTCTCATGAGGCAGCTGGAAGTCTGTAAGGATAATCTGCACCTACATGTAGACAACAGAAGACCAGGTTATTCAGCTTCTGAAAAATCGATGTCTGTTTTGGGTTAAGCTGAGCTGTTCTCTCACCTTCATACTTGGATCTTCAATGACTGCAACGAGTGCATAGATATGGCAATTTTCTCTTAACTAAGCTATTTGGGATACCTAAAAGTATTTCAGCTGGAATCTAGCTGACAGTCCTAAACAGTGGGATGGATAAAAGTGAGAAAACTCGTAGGTTAAGATAAAGAGTCAAAAGCAAAGACTTTGCTCTCAAGCAAAGTAAGGAATTCATTCACTTCTTCCCATCAGCAGGCAGATGTTTAGGCATTTCCAGGAAAGCAGAGCTCCATCACACTAGAAAATTAAAACACCACAACTCTGAACGTCCCTCACCCTTCCTCCTTCTTTGCCCAGGTGTTATTGCTGAGCATGACACTATGTGGTCTGGAATGTCCTTTGGGTCACTTGGTGTTAGCTGTCCCAACTGTGTCCCTTCCCAACTCCTTTCTTACACTCTGACTACTCACATCTGGGAAGCACTAAATGCCTTGACCCTGTTTAAAGTGCTGATCAGCACTAACTGAAGCATCCCTGTATTACCAATACTGTTTAGGTCACAAATGCAAAACACAGCCCCATGCCAGCTACTGTGAAAACAACTAACTCCAGCCCAGCCAAAACCAGTAGAGATAAGGAGCTCTCTGTCTGAGCACTAACAAACTCATGTCAGTTCTATCTGCTCCATATGTGTTCTCAGTCACTTTGATCATCTCTCAGACTCGTGTTAAGCCATCTGAGAAGCTTTGGTTACCTGCCAGCTGTAGGAAGCAGCTGAGTGTCCAAACAGTGAGTGCTTTCATCTGTGGTCATTTATGACTGGGCTTAGCTCTGTGTGTGTCCAGTGCAGTGGATTGAAGGAAGCTGATTTGCACAGGAAGCAGGAAGACCCAAATATGTTCGTGAGTACATGCAATGTGCCAACTAGAGGATTTATGGGGGTTGAACAGAAAAGAAATAGTATTGGTCATGTGAATGCAACCTCAAAACATCAGGAAACATCAGGAAGTCTCATGCTGTGCATAATTCCTCTTTTTCCCACCATCATAAAAACTGATAATGTCCTCAGTGTTGTCCAAAAATTGTATGAAAACTGGGCATGTGCCCAGGGAGACTATAATTAGAAAAGTCATGGAAAGAAAGGCAGAATGCTGGCACTTATTGCAAGCATAATGCCATTTACAAAGCCAAGGGTGGTTTGATGAAGCAGCTCTGGGAGCTGACAATACACAGTGCTGTTAATAACTTCTTCATCTCCTTGCTTAACTCAATTGAGATGAGTAACATAACACTCTATAAAAACTCACTCACAAGAACATGATCTGTGACTGATTCTTTCCTTGGTGTGAGAGGACAGGGAGTAAAAATTAATATAACAGGTCTTTGACATACCCTCTCTTCAATTGGCTGCCCCACCTCCTATTCCCCAAATTATACACATGTGCACAAAACACATGCAAGATAATGCCCAATTTAAAGTTGGAGAACTGAGGCACAAAGACTGTATCTGTACTAGTAGAGCAAACACTTCCATGACACTCTGCCCCAAAGCCATCTGGCATTGTCTGGATGTGACTCTGTGATTAAACTCTTAACCTTCAGAATAATGTGATCACACCCAAACTGCCCACTGGGAGTCACAGAATTGTTTGGGTTGGAAAGGTCCTTAAAGATCATCTAGTCCCCACCCATAGGCAGGGAAATGGTTCACAGCTGATACCAACTCCTAAAATATATCCAGAAATTGGCTAAAAAGTGGCTCAGTTCATTTGTCTAAGCTACAGTGACAGCAGTTCCAGCTCCACCATGGTGATGACAACTGCAGAGAAGAACTGAGAGAAGTGCACAAGACGATTTCTTTACTGTCTGATAAGAAGAATCAACAACAGTTCTAAGATCTGAACGTTGACTGTTTGGGAATATTTTTAGCCATGAGGTTGCCTCCTTGTACTGAAGTTCAGCCCTGCATAGCTCTTGTCTTTGCCTCTTCTCTATTACACCTGACACCTGCAACTGTGCATCTCTCAACCACCCTTTCTAAATACAACCATTTGATGGCTTTAAGCCAAAAGAAGGTAGATTTTGGTTGGATATTAAGAAGAAATTCTTTGACGGTGATGAGGACATGGCCCAAGCTATCCAGAGAAGTTGTTGATGTCCCATCCTTGGAAAGTGTTGAAGGCCAGGTTGAATGGAACTTTGAGCAACCTGATCTAGTGGAAGGTGTCCCTGACCATGGCAGGGAAGTTGGAATGAGATGATCCAACTATTCTGTGTTTCTATGATTTATACACTTTTGCCACTATCTTTTTTGTTTTCCATAGGTCTGCAGTGCCTAAATGAGGCTCCAAGTACATCAGTATCTTCACTGTCACCACTCTGGACCTTTCTGGGCACTTTCCTCAGATTTCCACATTCAGTTCTGCACCTCCCAGTGCTTTAAGGCTGACAGCCAGTGTACGCAGAGACAGATGTTCACATCTTTGTCACAACTCCAGCTGTGCTCAGAATCCCTCTACATAACCACTGAAGGTTATGCTTCCTCTTAACCTCTTCCCCAACTCTTTCACTGCACCTCTTCTCCTCACTTGGATTTGTTTGACTTACTTAGACTCTTTTGTACTTACTTCTGGCTGTTCTGCACACAGTTTATTCACCAATTTAAATAAATCAGTTTAGAAACCAATTTAGTTAAATCAGTACAAACCCCTTGGGTAGAACCAGATGGAGAATACCTTTAATTGATTTAATGTGAGTTAGGATTTTTTTAGTTGATATGCCCTGTTTTCTTGCTGACTCATACCAACAATACCCCACCATCAACATGAACGTGGTCTCTCACATCTACAAAGTGGTGAATTTGTCTGGGAGGAAACAGGTCTGTTTGTGTTCCCAAGGTATTAAAATATAAGAATAAGTTTCCTCCCTTGCTTCTCCCACTACTGGTGAGAGGCTGCTTTTTCTGCTTAAAATAGCTTTTTTTTTTTTTTTTAATATAGTGATTAGTTTGAAGAGAAGAGAGGAGCAGAAGGCTCTAGAAGGCTCTGGAGAATCTTAATGGGTTGGAAAGCCAACACTGCAAATACAGTGCACGTCACTAGTGACTTGGAAGAGGTAACTATTCTCTGAATAAAAAGGCTTGAAAAAAATTAGTCCATTTCACACATTCACATTTTATAAACCTCCATTAGTGAGGCTGAGAGAGCAGCCTACGACTGAATATACAGTGGGGCTGAGAGGTCCTTCCTGCAGGTTCCTTCTGAGCAGAGGAGAGACTGGAGACAAAGAGAAATCCACCACACTGACCATGTCTCCTCTGCTGACAGAGATCTTTGTATCCCATGTTTTATCTTTCATGGACATTAAATTGTTGTGTATAAATAGAGAGTTGGCAAAGTAGCTCCAAAATAAGTGAAGGTGGGAATTTGAATTGCATTCAGTTAGACCTCAATCTAAAGAAGCCCAAAACTTTGTTGTTTCATCCAGCGTTAAACTGAATGAAGCAAAACTGAATTAAGGCCACTTTAATTGTGAACAAGAGAGTCCACACGGTGTTTTAATTTAGTTGAACTAATCCAGTTCAAAAATTAATTCAGATTAATTTTCCTCAGTATCCCTGAGCAGATCTGCAAAGCTGCCTGAGGGAGCTGGGAGCAATTTCCCTGTACATGGAAATTGAACAAAATAGGCTTCAGTCCAATGGCAACTCCACAATAGTGCCTTGTGTCAGCACTGTTGTTCCAGAATTAAATAGAGAGTCATTTCAGATTATCTGTTGTGCTCTATGCCCTCATCCTGCCTTCCTTCACAATAATTTCCTTAATCCCAACAACATGAGAATTGAACCATGAGGTATCCAAATAGCATAATAAATTCTCTTTCACAAAATTAAATGACAACACAGAATAGCGACTTAGGTTCTAGTTGTTTTTATGGGAAGCATTCCTTCCAAAAGGAAAATAAACATGCCTTCAACCCTACTCGGAAGGGCTTTGGATTTCAATAGATCTGGGGCTAATTGGAACCCTTCAAACCAGCCAAAGTCAAAGTGAAACTCCTAAGTGTGACTTACATTGAACTAAATGTAGTGAGACAAGTATGTGTTAAAAACAAACAAACAGAAAAGCAATCACATTGACTTTTAAAAGTTGTAATACTCTGGTTTTTATTAGTACGAGAGAGTTTGGGTATATTCTCCAAAGAAGTAGCACATTGACAGGATCATTTTCTTTGTATATAAAGTTGCAATTAAGCCCATGTTTTTATTTCAATTATGGCTCTTCCTGATTTCTTAAACTTTTTCTTTTCTTTTTGTTTTTTTTAGAAAAAAAAATAGGTGATTTACTTTTCTTGTGCTTTTTTAATAGCAAAAAAAATAAAGTCTTAGCTTTATTTTTCTCAGGATAGTCTCTTTTTGAGAAAACTAAGCTATTTAAACTTTTGGGGATAAACTTAGACAATGGCCTATAAAAATTCTAAAGCATGTGAAAAACAATGTTCAGCACTTTGTGCTAACATGGTACTGCAACTTGGGAACTCCTGATAACATTCTCACTTTAAGGCAGCCAGTTTTACAAAATCAATAATCAGGCAGTAGCTCTTGCAGAAGAACTTGGGAGCACAAGACAAGAATTTTTTTGGGGGAACAGATTTTATTGATATACACTAAAAAGAGTGAATTTAAATAATAGTCATCAATAAATGAGGTAAACGTATTTATTGTGGGTGTTTTTTCATTGCTCCTTTCTCTTGGCATCATTATTTTTCTTTGTGCACTGTAAAAAATGGACATATTTAAAATGTAAAGGTTTCAGATGCCTCTTGAAATCTGGATGAGAAAAAACTTCATGTTCCACTTGGATCGTCTGGAGGGACAGTTGTGAGGGAGACTGTACAGAAGGGAGCTTGTTACAGCAAATAAACTGATATTAGAATGTGAATTCTTCTCATCTCTTCATTTTTTCTTTTTGAGGCCGAGCTGTTAGAGCAGTGAATGGAAAAATGTCTATTTTTGTTAAATGTCCTGTTGGTGGCAGCAGTTACAGTACATTTAATCCAGCAACGAAAGTAAGAACCTGTTCTGGCCAGGTAACAGAACAGTGCTGCCAGAAAGGTGATCTCAGGTGATCTCTGAAAACTGATGATTTGCCTCTGGCCTCAGCAGCTCAGTTTATACTAAAAAACAAGGAAAGGAGGGGGAAAAGGCACCCCAAAATAAAATAAAAAGCTTTTCCAGGAGCACTGTGAAGGAAAGCTATGTGTGAGAGTAAGAGCTGGCAGAGCTGTGTAAAGCAAAGATAAATTGAGAGCTTGGTCTGGTCTGTGTGGTTGAAGAAAGTGATGGGCAGTGAAAATTCCGAGGGAGAAAGGGAGGGAGACAGGGATGGGGACAGGCATCATCATCAGTTTCCTGATTAAGGAGTGATTAAATCTCGCTGCTCTCAAAGTCACTTGTCTGACTCATGAGGATGAGGAGGAAGAGAACAGAGAACACAGGAAACAGATTGGAGGAGGACAGTAATATGAAGAGCTGCAGTTTTCCAGACGAAGCCAAATCATTAAATCCCCTCCCTTTATCTCTCTTTCAAGCAGGAAAAAAACCCCCAGACAAACAAAATAAAAACAAAACAAAATAAAACACCAAAACCAAAACAAAACCAAAAAAAAACCAAAAAACCCCAAACATAAAATTAAAAGAAAAAATAAAAGCCCTTATGCAAAACCTCTTTTCCTTCTTTCTGTTTTTTCTTGAGAGTTCAGCTTCTAGAAGCAGAATTTTTCACACTTTGTGGTTGATTTCAGGTGTTTCTGGTTCTAGCTGCCCAACTGGGGTCACTCTCAAGAGTGGCTGCTTTTGTCAGGATTTGTTGGAGACACTCTCTCTGGAAATGCAACATCTTTAAGTCAGATGAGCAGAGTTATTGAAGCTGAGGGAGATCCTGGAAATGACAGAGAGATGAAGAGAAATATTTTGCCAAAGCCTGTAGTGACAGGACAAGAGGTAGTGGCTTTAAACTGGAACACTGAAGGTTGATATTGGAGAAAAAGAAGTTCTTTATGATGAGGGTGGGCAGGCCCTGGCACAGGTTGCCCAGAGAAGCTGTGGCTGCCCCATCCCTGGAAGTGTCCAAGGCCAGATTGGACAGGGCTTGGGGCAACCTGGGCTAGTGGAAGGTGTCCCTACCCATGGCAGGGGGTTGGAACAAGTTGATCTTTAAAGTCCCTTCCCGCCCAAACCATTCTGTTCTTTTATGATCTATAATAGAAGCATAAAAATCTTACTTGAGAGATGTAGTTCAATCCACACATGCCCCTCCTACTAACTTTGAGACAGACGTCTCACCACTGATGGTGGTTTTGATTTACTGCCCTCAGTCATTTTAAAAGGGGATGAATAGTCTGGTTACAATTTTTTCTGGCATAAAGAAATGTTCTATCAGCATCTCTTTTCTGAGGCCTGGGACTTCCCCCTCCAATGGGGAGACTGGATGGTGTATGGATAAAGAGGGAGCCTGGAGAAACAAATGCAGGATCTTGCACTGCAGGCATAGTCATGAGACAGTCTACACTATTTTATGGATTAGGAGTGGATCCTGATGATTTATTGGACTGCTGACAAAACCTCCTGTAGATTAGATTTCTAATGTCAGTTTCTGCCTTGTAGGGGAAGAGTCCATACACTGAGGACAGTCCTGAAGCTCTGGAAGGGAGAGTGGGGAGCTATTTTGTACCTGCAAGGTGCAAACCCTTTTGTGCAGCAAACACTCAGAGCAAGCTGTGTAAAGTGACTGTTCTTAAGGAAACATTCAGGAATGCAGAGAGTTTTCAACATTTTTCAGGTAGCCCCCGAGCTCCCCTTGCCAGCCAGCGAAGCTGGGTTTTCTCCCTTCCAGGCAGCAGTGAACTTGCTTGGAAGAAAATGAGAAGAGAAGAAAACAAAACAGACAAACCTCAGAGTCCCCAAGGGAATGAACAGAAATAAACACAGTGAATGTGGGAAATCAGTGTTGATTCCTGCCATCAGATTCTCACTCTGTTCGACCTCGGGAACAGCACTGACATGTACCAGAGGGCAGCGAGTAGGAAAAAAAAGGTGGGACACGTGACATGTGCAGTGGGGACATCTGGTGTGTTTTAGGAAGCACTGTGACTAGAAGTTATTAGTATAAACCATCTCCTAATAGTTATACTTAGCTATTATTTAGATAAGGAATAGTAGTGGAATATCTTCCAGTGTGCAAAGCATTTAATAAACCAAGAGCTTCAGGGAGCGTGCATGTCTTTTCATTCACTGACTTTTCCCCCCTGTTAAATTACCAGACAGCTATGGCCCAGATTGCAGATCATTGCCCAACTTTGATAGAACTCATAAACTAAGGCCCAGATTATTATAATCAAATTTCATCTGCCTTGAACTCAGGCATCTGATCTCGACTAGTTCCCAAAGAGGATGGAGGTATCTCCAAGTTGCCACTTGTGTCACCTGTGACTGGTATCTGTCTCAGGAGAGAAAAACTTGAGCCCAGAAGCAACTGTAGTTGCCATTACCTGGTTGTTACCTGATTGTAGGGTCTTATTATTCTTCCCTGCTGCGTATTTCACTTTGTATGGGTTCATTATTACATGTCACTATCCCATACAGAATCCATATTGCTCTCTTCTTCTCTAACTCCACTCTATATCTCTCACATCTGCTGCTGATGGAACTGCCATTTGCACTTTTTGCTTTTCCAGAAGAGGAGTTTGAAGTGCATTCAGAGGTGCAGGTGTCTCTGTAACCACCGGAGAAAGAGAGGAAGGCACATCTCACTTAATTTTGAAAAGTATCATGTCTGTATTTGCAAGGGAAAATCCTTCAGATATCAAGTGTTGGAGGAAAATCGATGTTTTCCAGAGGTCACGAGAAAATACGTGTCCAGTTTGACCAAGAATACATATGAAAGTTTCAAATGTCAAAGTGTGGGTCAAGGCACATAGACATTCTTGTGTCTTAAACAAGCAGCTAAATGGATGAACTGAGAAGAGGAGCATCATCTGTCCCATTAGCCATCAGCTGCTTATCCCCCCAGGCCAAGACAACATATTGGGGGACTTTGTTATATTTTCTTTTTCACTTGGCTAGTTCTCTTTGAGTCAGTGGTTCAGACTAATTACTAGAAAATAAATAATAAAACATGTAAGAGCCTCAGCAGGAGTGAATCTCTTTGCATACAGAAAGAACCAGTCCAGGTCTCAGAAAACTCTTGGACAGAGCCAGGAAATTTAGCAATAAAATAAACAAGAGCAATGAAAATATACTTAACTTTGTTTTGTTTTTATTCACTTGATCAATGTCTGGACATCCTTAGAGTTACCACCTTCGATTTCAAAGACAAGTGGAGGTTGTTTTGCCTTGGGCTTCATTCTTTGTTTTTCCACAAGTGGTAGAACATTGCTGTGATAGTAGAAGAACTAAAGATATTCAGACACAAATGAGTGATGGCATTAAACTTGACTGGGTTTAGTTTGTGCTTAAACTGAGGATGTCAGAGCAGATTTCTCCTCCAGCACCCCTTTATGGCCAATGGAAAGAAACAGGCACTTTCTCAGAGCAATTTTTCTAACCTATCTTTGATACATATTTTAAAAGAGGATCAGTCATCCTGTCCAAGAACTTTTATTTCTCATTATTGATTTTAGGTGAAACCCCGGAGATTAAAATTCTGATTTAAACATCACAGTTACCTGGTTTTAAATTAGGTAAAGAAATCTATGTGTCCAGAATTTAAGAAGGACAAGGTTTTGGAGGGAGATTTTATTGCCTGAGGGCCTGGTTCCAGCCTGACACCCATCACCACCTGGAACAGCAATGGAATTCACCTCCTGTCACTGTATCTTACAGGGCAACCAAGGCTCTCCTCATACCCACTGAGGAAAAAAATTGTGGTTCATCTGATATAGTTCAGAAATACTTTAGTACAGAAGGAAATATGAGCTCTTCCTTCTCTCCCCTGATTCTCAAGGCACCTGGGACACAGCTACAGTCAGACAAAGATGTCCAATCTATAGAAACGTGACTGTGGGCAGATGAACCCCACCTGAGATGTCAAGTATGACTTAACTGTTTCTTTCTACTTTAAAGCTCCTGGTGGGACTCCAAGAGTGTGAACTCAGCTTGAATTCAGGTTCAGTCTTCTGTTACCCACAAGAAGTTGCAAGAAATCTTGGTTGTTGACTATGATGGACCCATCAAAATGTGATTCAAGCAGAAAAAACAGCTTCAGAAATCAAGAGTTTCTGTTCTTCCAACTTCCTCCAATTAAAATGTTATTTGATTTTTTTTTTCTTTTTTTAGTAGCTACCCTATTTGACCTGTATTGGAAATGCCACTAAATAAGATGCTCTTGGTACCCTCACAGAGTTCCTGAGCTTCTCTTATAAAACATCACAGCACAATGTCTCCCCATGGTCATCCCTGTTCCAACCTTTCTAGAAGTCTGCAGTGAATAGGTCATGGGATAAACTCAGGAAAATGCTGATTATTGAAGTTTCTGCAAAAGCCAGCAATGATATTATACAAAGTGTCAGAAATGAGAACTTTGGAAAATTTGCACTGGGATGCATTTATCATTTGATATGTGGAAAATGAGCCTAGCCTATATTTATTGGACTGAATAGGAAGTATTTAGGACAAAATAAAAGAAAAAAAACCCTTCAGTAAATAATGAATAAACTAATGTTACTTTTCTGTTACTTTATGATGTTGTGTTACATTCAGTTCTTTTTGGTCTTGTTGATGTCCTTATATTGGTGCATGTTCAACATTGCCTAAATAATGAAAGTAACCCTTTGTTTGTGCCACAGCTCTCAACAGATTCTCCTGCCTCTCCCCACTTATACTTGATTTCTAAGCATGAAATGGGTGCCTTATTTTACCAGAGAATTTTGTTCTAGACTAAATTAAAAACTGAATGCCTGTGATGGCTGATTACTCACTGCCCACCTGACACAAGCCATAAATCCTATAAAATCAAAGATGCATCCAAAGCTGCAGATCTCTCCCAAATGTAGGTGCAGCCAAGGACTTGCCTCTACCATCATCATCAGAACTAAGAATGAGAAGGACATTGATTGTTTTTGTTTTAATCACAGAATCATTTATGTTGGAAAATACTTCCAAGATGATCAAGCCCAACCTGTGCTTAATCCCCACCTTGTCACCCAGCCCAGAGCATGGAGTGCCACATTTAGTTGTTCCTTGGACACCTCCAGGGATGGGGACTCCACCACCTCCTTGGGCAGCCCCTTCCAAGGCCTGACAGCTCTTTTCATGAAGAAATTCTTTCTGGTGACCAACCTGAATCTCCCCTGCTGCAGCTTGAGCACATTTCCTCTTGTCCTGTCTCTTGTTGCCTGGGGCAAGAGTTTGACCCCCACCTTGTTACAACTCCTTTCATGACTGTATTTTGCATCCCAGCACTCCTGTGAACCAGGAAAATATTTGTATTTACTTCATTCATATTCAAAACAACATTCAGGAGACCAGTAGGCTAATTTATTTCTTTTCCCCATGGTATTTATGCAATAAAAAGTGGGTTTTTTAAAAAATTTTCTTTTCCTAGAACTACACCTTAAGTGAAAAGTTTTTAGACACTCCTCATCCAAAATTAAGAATGGTTAGTCAGTCTTATTTGAATCAGAATTGGTTTCTTACTTATATCTAATTGATATCAGAGAGTAACATTAACAGCTTCTAAAAATGTTCATGGAAGTCTCATGATACTTCAGCAAATGTATATTCTAAGTGGCATTTTAAGTCAGTTTCTTAGCCTTATTTAATGGTCCGTAATCAAAATCAGATCATATTTAGAGAACTAGAAACTAACAAGTGTTGCTTTTAGTTGAAGCTGCCCAGTAACAGAGAGCAAAACTTTATTATGAAGTATTTTCATTAAAATAAGTCTTTCAGTGAAAAATGAAAATCTCCTTTAAGCTGTGTATTTATTTTTATCCAAATAAAGAAAGAGTATAAGTAAAAAAGGCCAATGTGGGTGAAAGATGGGTAGGGAGAAGCACTGAGAGATGAACTTCCACATTTAGAAAAGTTTTGAAAATGGGTGAAACCACATTTAACATTTTTTTTTAATCTTCTCATTTGAGGTCTAATTTTCAGCCCAATCCTCCAAATCAAGAGAAATCAATGCAATGATTGTAAACCTCACAAGCCTTTGTATTTGAGCACATTATATAACGTAAGGCCATAAGTAACCACAAAGCTTTAAGCTGAAGTAGCGTAGATTTAGGTTGGCTATCAGGAATAGTTTTTTCCCTGTGAAGGTGGCCACAGGTTGCCCAAAGAAGCTGTGGCTGCCCCATCCATGACAGTGTTCAAGGCCAGGTTGGATCAAGGCCACAGTAACCTTATTTAGTGGAAGGTGTCCCTGCCCACGGCAGGGGAGTTGGAACAAGAGGAACTTTAAGGTCACTTTCCAACCTAAATCACTCTGTGATCCTATGGGGAAAAAATGGCAAAAACATACCGAAAATATGATTTGCAAAGCTTTTGGACCCCGTTTGGTACAAGAGACTATGAAATGGAGGCAGGGAAGGAGCAAGAGACAACGAGAGTTTTGGCTGCTAAGGCTGTATTTCTACAAGTAAACTAAACCTGACTGGTACCCCATGCAGTCATCTGTGATTCCAGTCACAGTGAAAAGTGCTGTCAGATATCCACTTAGCCCAGGTTAGATGGCCACCACTCTCCAGAAAAGCCTTTCTCTTCCCATGGATTATGGAGGGAGCCCAGGGCAACTCTGCATCTGACCCAGGAGCCGCAGTGCAGCTCAGGGAATGGGGACCAGGACAGCCTGAGTGCCAGAAAACTGCAGACTTTGAGGGCTTAGTCCTGCCACTGTCATCAGAATCAATTATATTCCTGAATAAATCAATTAAATGCTGTTTAACCCCAATCTAAATAGAGAAAAAGGTCCATTGTGAGAAGGAGACTGGAATTAAGCTGTGGTGGGGTTTTTTCCATAGGAAAATCATGGCTGGACTCCAAGAAGTTTTATAAGTCTGATTTGTTTTTCCTCATGTGTTCTTCTGGTACATTCATCTGCTTATTTGTTTAACGAATGTGGTGCTGGTGAGAGATGCTGGATTAATGCCTTGGGGAGAGCAAAGTCTTTTATTTGTCCTCAGGCAGGCTCTACCCATGCTCCACACCCACATGGCTTCCCTCTGACCTGAAAGGACCACCTTTAAGGGGGAAAAAGTAGTTTAGTTTCCCGGGTCTTTTTAAACTTGCCCTTTCCTCTGGACCTGCCAGCAACAGACAGAGGGTCATTGGTGCTTATTTTTATAGACAAGGGCACACTGTCAAGGGTTTCATTTCACATCCAAAGCTTGCTCGTAAATTTTGTTGGCCTTGAAACTTCACAATAGCAGGATTTTAATTTTTTTAAAGGCAGCTGCTGGCTAGGCTGGCAGTAGTTTCTCTCAGAGTCTTCTCTGACCCTATTTCCATTCAGGAAATTCTAAAGGCCGTGAAAATAGTAGCAATAAGAAAAAAATTAATGGCAGGAATGTTAAAACTCGCTCCACAGCTCTCTAGACTTTATTTCCTCAGATAATTTGACTACAAACCCCAGTCAAAAAATAAAAAAAAAAATACTGTATGCCATGCTTTGCTCTTAGCCTTCTTCTCCTTCGTATCTCTGCAGAGTTTATTGCCTTGAAGATGGTTTGCTAAAGTTATGCCCTTCTGGGTGTTCCCCTTCATCCTCTCTATCAGCTCTGGCATTGGAAACCTCATGTCATATTGCTGAGCATCAACACATCCTTTTTCAGGCAAAGATTAATATTTGACAACACCCCAGCGCTCCCCATGAAGGCCTTGAGAAAGTTTCTGAATGAGAGAGGGAGTGAGAAAAGAAGGGTAGAGAAAGAGAAAATGAAGGAAAAAAGGACAAAGAGAAAAAAGAGGATATAAAATCTTATTTTTAGGAAAATAAGTACTTTTCAAAATTGTCTTTATAATTGGCTAAAGATGGTTGAAACATGGAACACTGTCTTAGTCTGAAGCACCTGTGGGCTGCAGCACTTTTCTGAACCTGGGTCCCAGGCTCTGCTTTGTAATTTGGCTCGATAAAGGGCTTTGATCCTGAGATTTGGAGAGAGTCCCCATTTCATCTAAAGGACAAAACCCCAACAGTGGGAAGCAGGAGCAGAGTCCTAAACATTTTCTTTCTTGAATGTAAACCACCTATACTCCACCAGTGTGGATTATCCTCCTCTGACATCTCTCCTTCAAAGCAGAAGAGCCTTCTTTAAAAACAATAGCCAAAATCTCACACTGGTTATGAGACAAACATACTCCCCATGGGGGGTTTTTCACTACTTTGGGTTTCTGAGGAACTTCTGATTTTAAGGGTGTGTTAGTTCCTGTTCTCTCTTCATGAACAGGTCTGAGGGTTTGGAAATTCAGAGCTCCACGGGTAAATCTGTTTCAAATGGGTATCTGCAATATCTCATTATAAAAACTGCAAAATCAGGGCTGCTGTGCCTTCCCCTCTTAATGTACTTCTTCATTGAATGCGTCAGGAAGCATCTCCCGTTTTAATATTTGATAAATAAAAAGAGATAGTGCTGCAAAATACTCGGTACCACTCATTAACAGATCTAGAGCACCCTCCTCAGATTATCACTGTGTGCCCTCCCATCACCTTTTCTCTTTCCACAACCCCCAAAAAAATAAACCAGGATATCCACACCAGGAAATTGCTCTTATTTCTGTTACCATTATTATTATTTCTTCCCTCTCCCTCTACCCCATCAGGAGTGAAAAGCCAAAGGACGGCGAGGAGCAATTTGCCTTGGGAAACACAACATTTTGGGTGTTCTGCCGTTGATGCTGCATTTTTAATGCCCACCCCTCTGAATGTGTTATCATTAAAACTTCATGGCCATCATTTTATTTATTTATTTATTAGGAGCAACGCCACCCCTCCACTCAGCAGCTCTTCCTGCCTTCCTTCCCGATTGCAGCAGCGCCTGACCCCATTTCAGTCAATTTTCCATATCCTGCCTGTCTCGGATCCGCCGAGGGAACACACTGATGCTGTGTTTATGCTAATTTTATGCTCTCTGAGTTGTGTCTGTTATTCAAAGCAGTTGAAGCAGTTATTGCCAGTAATCTTATTTCTGCGAGAGCCCCCGGGGCAGAGCAAGCCTCGGAGCCGGTCCTGCAGACCGTGTCAGAGCCATCACAGCCTGCTGGTAAATGGCAGCTCTTTCCTGCAGAATCTGATATCAGTTACTTCGCAAACACAGTAATAAAATGAAACAAATCAGATTTTCAAGTAAATAAACCAGACTTCAATGGCAGCAACAATGGTCAGGACAACAGGATTTTAATAAGTGATGCTATACGGGGGAAAATATTGCAGTGCCGCATCCCTTCTTTTTCCTGCTCTCCCCCTGCTCCAAGCCCAAATTATCTGCCTTGAACCCTTATGTATTGAAAGCAAACAAAAAAAAATAAATTACTGCCAGAGCAGAGTCTGCTCTCCCAGTTGGTAAAATGGGAATTCACTGATGGCATGTAAGGAAATGCCCCTGCCAAAGTGCTGAGCTGTTGTGTTGGGCAGCAGAAGAAGAAAATGGAATGTTATTCCTGCTTTTCTGCTCCAGAATATCCATGGGAAGTTGCACGAGACCATCTGCATAAAGGGGCAGACGCATGGTACCTACCAAGGGAAAGGTGTTGACTTTTTGTTTGGAAGATCCAAATGTGATTCATGGGTTTGCCCCCATTTTCTTGGGCACCTTGTATGTGTAATTTAAGGATGGGTCTGGCAGTGCCCATCACCTTTTCAATAAGCAAACAAACTCACCCAACTTCCTGGGTGCTTTTCTAAAAGCCAAATAACCAGCAGACAGAAAAGGTGTTTTATTCTAAAACAGCATTTAGAGAAAAACTTGAAATTCTGCATTTTCAGATAGCCTTGCCTTGGAAAGTGTTTAAAATTTTGTCAGAAAGCCAATAACTGGGGGAAAAAAAATTGAATTCTGGCCAATTTTCAGTTGCCAAAATGTAAGCCATTTTTCTCATAAGAAGCATTTCCTATAGAAAACTCCAGTTTAAGAAACATTTTTCAACAAGAAGACATTTCAAATGGAACATTTTCATGTTTTTCTACTGCCATCAACAGCACTCAGCTTTTATTGTGCAGCTTAAGGCCATGTTTGCAGCATACTGTGCTCTTTAGAAACTTGCCCAGTTACATTGAGTCCTCTATAGCAGCAGGAGCTCCCAGATATAAATTTATATATGTATATATACATAATTGAAACCCAAAATCCTGGATTTAATCTCCCTGTACTGTAGTTTCTCATCTGCCAAAACTGATTAATAATGCTTCCATTTCATTACTCAAATAATTTTTAAACTTCTCTGAAAGTGTCTGTCAGCTGTTCTCTACTAAACTTCCTGAAGAATGGAATTTTCACTCTGACATCACTTTCCTCTTAGTTTTTAAATCTGATGAAAGCATTTGGAACTTTATTTTTTCTTTGAAATCATACATGACCAAAGGAAACATTCAGATCACCCACATGCTCCTCCTGGAACAACCTGGGTGATCTTTCTGATGGCAAATTAAATATACCCTGAGTGTTCACTGTCCCTAAAGGCAATTCATGACGTTTGGACACATCCATTAGAAGAGTTCTTGGTCCCCAAAACACTGTGTGGCCCCTCAAAAAGTGCATTTTGGAAATGATTCCAGGTCCAGAAACTGTGGAGTTTCAAGGCACGGCAATATTTCCTTGAACAATTTTGTTTTACAGCACACCCATAGTACATGTTTTTAGGTCTTTGATGAAAAGATAAGCTACATTTGTGAGGGTATTTTTTCTGTTTTCAGCAATATTACCTCACTTTTCATGGAGGTAGCAGGATTTGCATGTCCAGAGAAGAGCAGTGGAGATGGTGAAGGGTCTGGAGCACTGATGAGCAGTGACTGAGTGAGCTGGGAGAGCTCAGTCTGGAGAGAGGAGGCTCAGGGGGGACCTTTCCACAATTCCCTGGAAGGAGTTTTGAGTTTTATTCCTTTAGAAGAGAAATGTTTAGAAAAATAGTTTTTGAAAACTTTTCCAAATGAAAATAGTATAACTCTGTTAAAGAGATGCAGACAGTGTTCTGCCTACTTCAGGACACATGTTCCTGCAATAGTTGCATTTGATATGGAGCTATTTCTCCATTTATGAAACAAACGTCAGTTGATTGGATTGTTCTATAGATTTATTAGTTCCGAGAAATATCCAGAATATAAATATGTATGTACAAATCTAGATTAAAATTAATTTTATGGTTTTCCTCAATGCTCTTCCTTCTAAAGTAAATAAAAAACTTATCCTTACTTTGATAAGAGCAGAATTGAGCCACTTAAACTTTATACATCAATCTCTTTTACATCATTCTTGAAGGAGGTGATGTCTGAGAACAAGCATATATGTCTAATGTCCTTCATCCAATACCCCTTTTATATTTTGTCAGTTCATATCATTCATAATGAAATGTAGAAAAAAAATGGCTTCTGAATTTTCTTGGGTTTTTTTTCATTAATAACATTTACATATGTAAACACAGATATAAATACTAATACAGCATAGACACGTAAAGCTTTGACAGTATTTTCAAGTATCCGTTGGCAGGAAGCTACTTTTTAATATTGATGGCAAATTGCTAGATTCAGGATATCAAAAAAAAAACCCCACCAGTTTTATGTTTCTTTATATATTTGTTTTACATGTTTGGAAGCATTTTAGGCTTGGAAGATGGATATTGTGTGTCCTCCTTCTCACAACTCAACCTAAGGACTCCTGTTGTGCAGTATTGAGGAAAGTGATCACCAGCCACCTGACAGGCAATTCCAGCACAGGGGCTTTGGACATTTGTCACCTAAACTAAGGGACACATCTCCAAAATTCCTAGAATCCTAGAATGGTTTAGATAGAAGGGACCTTAAAGATCACCTAGTTCCAATCCCTCTGTCATGGGCAGGGGCATCTTCCACTAGATCCATATAACCTGGAAAGGTGCTCCAGTGGGTTAGAGGATCTCAGCGAATTTGGGTTAATTGGGCTGAAGGCAACAGCTGTCAGGATAGTCTGTAAACCACCAGGATGTTCAGGATTTTTCTTTTCCTGTTGAGGCAATATTTAACTTTTTGACTAACCAAAGCAGCACCAAGAATAGAAGAGGAAAGATCAAGTCCTATACACAAGTCTAACATCCCTAAATTGCTTCTGGAGCTAGTGGAGAGAAACAGATGTCACTTGGGCTCCAGTGTGAGATATGTGTCTAAGCCTGGTGGGATAAGTAATCTCTTGGAAGTTTCCTGTACAGCATCTTCATAGTTCAACCCCAACGAGATATGGAAGACAACCACTCCTCTGCCTACTGCCAATCCAATTCTCCCATTTTTTTCCAAGACAAAAATTGAGTCTTGTCATTTCAAAGACAAATGGACTAACTTTCCTATTACTGCTCAGTTACTTGTTGCATCAAAGATATCTTATTTTAAACAGATGGTTTAAATTGCATATTTTTTTCCTTGTTGATTCCTTTTATTGTATTATTTATTTCCATGGGAGAAAGCAGGCTTTTTAATCATAGAATATCCTGAGTTGAAAGGGACCTACAAGGATCATCAAGTCCAAGTCCTGGCCCTGCACAGGGTACCTGAACAATCCCACCATGTCTTTGAGAGTGTCATCCAAACACTCCTTGAGCTCTGGCAGCCTTGGGGCTGTGCCCACTGCCCTGGGGAGCCTGGTCAGTGCCTGACCACCCCCTGAGTATCAGTTGTTTCCCATTAGAGAGAATAATATGCTGCATAACACAATGAGAGGCCAGTCAGCTTCACTATTTTCAAAAACTAGTTTCTTTAGGGCATAGTTTTCTTGCCCCAAAGATATTTAGGGCAGTTGTCTTTGAAGAACTTTTTCTTCCCTCCATTGTGGATGTCCCATCATAACCTAAGCTTTCACAATTGGAATAAATGAGTTGAATTGCACCACCAATGTGGCCATTAGTACAATCAAGCAAAGGGAAAAAACAAAAAAGTCCCAAGCCTGAAATTTTAACTCATCCTTTCATATGGAGTCTGTATTAACACTCCTGGATTACTCCAAAGAATCTCAATTCTTTCCATTGCACAGACAGCAGTGGGAGTATTGCTTATTTCTTTATGAAATAATATAGACCAGGGTCCTGAGAAATCTGGTCTAGTGGAAAGTGTCCCTGCCTATGGCATGAGGTTAGACTGAGATGATCTGTAAGGCCTTTTCCAACCCAAACCATTCTGCACTTGCATTAATCTAACATGAGAACTTTAAAAATCAGCTCTTCACCTTTAGATTCAAATAGCTGCATGTACTTTTCAGCAACAAGAAAATGGGAAATGAAAAAGTTAAACAACACATCCTTATACAGGACATCTGCTAATGTAAAAAAAAAGGCTAATAGCTAAAGAGAGTAAGAGATTTTCTATTTTATTGAACCTAATAAAAATACACAATTTTCCTCACCCCTTTCCTCTGCAAAAGGTTAATTATTTGCCATAGACTGAATGTTACTATTTAGAGGATTTTCAGATATTGTTTCCTTCCTGTTTCTCTTAATGTGGCTGGAGGTGCAATGATCCAAGTGAATTGAAGCATTAAATTCCTAAAAAAAAGAAAGTACACCCCTTAATTCCCTCTGATGAAGCAGAGTACACACACACACACACACACACACACACACACATATACACACATGCACGTGTGCACAGAGACACACCATTTTAAGCCCCAAATATTGTGCTGAAACATTTCTCCCTCACATATAGGCTTGGGAAGAATTTAGTGCTAAATAAATGCTGCCTCAAACCAGGCAAGATAAAACATAAATCATTGCATTAAAAACCTCTAACAAGTCTATCTGCTTTTTGAAATGACTGGGAGATGAAAGAGAGGAGTCTCATTTAAGAAGGCCCAGCGGAACAGTTCTGCATTTATATAGCTGTTATCAAAAGCAATTCATTTGGAGATCAAATAGACTGACAGATAGGACAAGCAGGGGATCACTACTGCCTTCAGGCAGCCAAAAGCAAGGCTGGTTTCCCAGTACCATCACTAATATTGGGTCTAGTCAATGCTCATGTCTATTATGGCTCACAGTAACAGCCAGCTGAATGTTAATATACACTTCTTACACTCCAATTCGATGCCGATTTGTAGCTGAGGGAGTAAATAGTCTACATCCCTTTCTCTGAGGGTTTTTTTTCCCTTTCCTTTTTCTGGTAGGAGAAGCTCCTTTTGTAATCACTGTGTGTCTGCTACAGATTTAGTTCTTACAAAGGCAATGCCACCCTAGACAAAAGCAAGAGAATGGACTTTCCTGTGTCCCATTAGGAATGTGCTGGGGTGTGTGTGCAGGGACAGCACCTCTCTTCCTTGTGTGCTAGAGACATGTTGCTGCTTATTTACAGAAAAATTGTAACTCTGTTTGCTCCTGTCAAAATGAAAAGCCCTGTATCAGCCCAAGGCTGGCTGCAGTTTCTCCAGTGCACCAATTCAGCACGTCATAAGGAAAACTTATTATTTCCTCTCCAAAAACACCATCTTTACCACTGGGGTAAGCATAAAGACTCATTTATGTTGATGTTAGCCATTTAAAATATGTTTACAGTGTTAAATATGACAGTGTGAGGGAGTGATCCCTGCTTTTGAGCTCAGGTAGCACAGGAATGACTTGTGTTTACATAGTCTAGGACAAATTTTTTGACTAGTGGAAGGTGTCCCTGTGCAAGGCAGGAAGTTGCAACTAGATGACATTTTAGGTCCTTTCCAAACCAAATCATTTCATGATTCTATAAAATCTCCTTGAAATGAAACTATCTAATCCACACTGCATCACAGTTACAGCTTCTCAGGATCCCAAGAGATGCCTCCATGGCCCTAAAACATGAATATTATTTTCTGTTGGGTTTGTTGGTTCTTTTAATGGGAGGTCTGCCTTATGGCCACAGTGATGTTTTTATTGCATCACGCTGAGAATATATGTTGCATGCCTTGGGGTGCAGTGGGAAAGGAATTTAGGATGTTGCAGGGTATAAACTGCTAAGGGTACTCTTAGCAGATTCCTGCCAACAAACATGGCCATAATTATACCCTAACCATCTTAGGATATATCTGAATAGAGATTTAGGAACCCCGTGGACTGGATTTCTAATTGCTTACAGAAATCAGTGCTCTGTGAGATGCAATCTCCTTGGAAAAGTGAGATCTCAGCTTTCTGATTTGAGTGAAATAACAAGTCAGAAGCAGCACAAAGGCAAAAAGAAAAAAAAATTAGAACACGGCATGAGAGATAATAGAGCATGTGGGAATGATGCTTAATAACTTCTGTGCTACATATGTTTCTGTTATTTTTATTATTATTTTCTCTTTAATTGTTTGTGTATTTTGCATTGTCAGGTGCAGCCATAACTGTATGGAGAGCACTGGAAACTTGTTTAAGAGACAATTCAATGGGTGCTGTAGGAGGAAAGCAACAACAGGCAAGCTGGATAATTTTTCCAGGACAAAAGAGAACTGGGTGTTGTAGAAGAAGAAGGAGACAATAAATAAAAACTAAGAAAAAAAAAATGAGGTAGAAAATATGTGAAATGGAGTATAACAGGTAAAAGTAGAGATAATACACTGATTCAGGACTCAGGGCTTGATATTAAACAATGATACACTATATACAATATACTCATTAGAGACACTGACCCAGCACTAAAAAATTTGGCTCTTAAGTCTTACAGAATGTTCTAATTCCAGTGTATAGGCCGTTTTTCTTCAGTGCAGAACTACAACTTGAACAGAAACACTTAGCCTGGAAAAGGATGCACAGAGGGCAAAGTGGGAACAAGGCAGACAGGGAATGACCATTGACTCTCTCTTCCAGTAAAAAAAGGACTGTGAAATAAAATAAATAGCTCAGGAGACAGCTTTCAAAATAGAACATTCAAAAAGACTGTTTGTTCAAAGAATGCTTCAGTAAACTGATATATTCCTGGCTGTCTGATGACAAGAGGACACTTAAAACTTACATGGGTTAAAAAAACAGCAGGGGAAATAAATGGCAAGAAATCATCAGGGAATGTTAAAGAGAAATGAGGTTACTCTGAGCTGCAAGTCACAGGAGCAGGGGAATACACCAGAGAAATATCAGTCTTTGCTGTCCTGCTTCTTCTGTTATTCCCTTGGCACTCTGGACAATTTTAGTCACTAGGCTAAATGGATCTTTGATGTGGACCAGCCAAATTATTATGTCCCCATTAGAAGACATCTCTTTCCAGTTCTTTGCTGGCTCTTACTCTTTGTTCCACAGCCCAACTTCCCTGCAGGTAGTTTTCCTGCAGAGTTCTTGATCTGCTGACCTGAGAACCTTTTATTGGGTTAGAAAAAAACCCAAACAACACTATCAAAAAAATAAAGTCGTGGTGCCTCTACTACAGGCAGACCCATGGTAAGGAAATCCAGAGCAACACTTGGATGCCAAACAGGATGGGATGAAATACTAATTATGGGAAGACTTTACAAAAAAGGCTATCTGCCCCCGTGAGAGTCCAAGCCTCCAAGCTAGTCTCTCGTGGAACAAAAGTAAGTTGTCAGATTTGAATAATTTCCCTGCATGTAGATAAATCCTCACATTTCTACACCCCCTTTCCCCCCCTCTTCCTCCTCCCCCCTCTCTTCAGTTTTGCAAACAAGAAAAGAAACACTAGGAGCTATTTCACTGGATAACCATGCAAATGAAACAGGAGATTTAAATGTCTTAGCAAGGAGATCAGAGACACAGTTGGAAACAGCTGTAAGGGGCATTGGGATGATTATAAGGGAATAGGATGGGTGCATTATTTGGCTTGGTGACTTCATTAGTGATATTTGGCATGAGATGCTCAGCTGGTGTGAATCCGAAGAGCTCCTCTGTGACTGCTCAACCCCTCTGAGGATTCACTTATTTGTCCTGAATATGGATTTCTATATTATTCTACTTTATTTTTTCTCCACTGCATTGGTCTCCAGGCAGGGTTTTTAAAACAGGAATTTAAGCCATGAGACAATGTTTTGTGACATGGAACAAAACTCAGGGCTTGCCTGTTGCCTTGAAGATTCTGAGGACTTGTTAGAGACAAAATCTTAGGTTTTGATTCAACTTATCCACCAGTAAATGAAATGTGGTGATACTGCATCCTTACATGGGCTAAACTCCCAAATTCCCAGTCTCTTGTCCTTCAAAATTATTCCTGAAAATGTACCAACCATGGCTTTTTGCCCACACAGCAATATCAAATACTTGTGCAAATAGGAATTGTAACTTGCAAATTTCTGGTCTCTTTTAAACAGCTTCTGAAATAAAGTAAATATAAGAGTTTTTCTTTATTTTTAGCTGTTATTCCAACAGATATGGAAGTATTGTTCTGCTCCAGAAGCTGTAAATTTACTGGTTTTAAAGTGCAAGAATCTTTAGCAAAAATAGAAATATGGTTCCTTCTGAAAGAACATTTGGTGTTCTGGGTTTTTCTTCCCATTTGGGGAGGGTAGGTAGAAATAAGCAACCATTTGAGACACCCTGTTTGACAACCTATGTCTGAAAATTCAACCATTTCTGTCCCTGGAAGTGTTCAAATAAACATGTAGGTTTGTTGCTTATGGACATGGTTTAGTGGTGGACTTGGCAGTGCTCAATAAACAGTTGGACTTCATGGTCTTAGAGGGCTTTTCCAACGCTGATGATTCTGTGATCCACCGATGGAATGGGTGAGGAAGACAGACAGAATATTTTGTGCACACAGTGGACATACAAACTTCAGACTAAGTAATTGCACCTGCATTCAGCAGAGTGGAAATACTTTTATCAATAACAGCAAATTTTTAATTCTTTCATAAAAGGAGGTGTCCTTGCCTTTCCCAGCCAAGCCAAGGGTGCATGTCCTAGACAGTGCATAGCCTATGGCTCCCATGCCCACCCATCCATGTGGGAAAGTTATCTAGCACAGGGAGGAATTCTTTGTCTGTAGAGTGCTGGAAAACAGACATCTTTGGTCAATGACCTCGAAAAATATCAGTTTTCGGAGGATCATTGAAATCTCAGAGTATTTGGTTTTCCAAAGCAAGTTTTAAAACAAAGGTGTTTGAGGAAGACAGTCAGTCTCTGTGAAACTGTTAAAATTTAATTCACCACTAAACCCCCTCCCCAAGTGTCACTTCTGCAGGTTTTTTGAACACTTGCAGGGATGGGCACTCCACCGCTTCTCTGGGCATCCTGTTCCAGTGCCTGATCACCCTTTCAGTGAAGAAATTGTTCCTAATATCCAATCTAAACCTCCCTTGGTGCAACTTGAAGCCGTTTCCTCTCATCTTATTGCTTGTTCCTTGGGAGAAGACACTGACTCCCACCTGGCTATAACTTCCTTTCACAACCCCAGTTCCCTAAACTTTTCCTCATAAGGCTTGTTTTCTGGACCCTTCACCAGCTGTATAGACAGATGTCTAACACTCCAAACCTTTCTCCTGCAGGGAAATTTAAATAATTTGTGTGTTAAGCAGAAAATCTGAAATTCTGCTTAATGCTCTGACCCTGTAACTTCTTGATTTTTCTGCCCTTCTTCTGTGTGTCTTGAGCAAAGTGATGCACTTCATATCTGGCTTGCAAAGCACATTAGAAAAGCAGAGTTGCATTGTCACTGCTGAGAGACTGCACAGGGTCTGCATTAAAGGTCTTCTTGACCAGCAGAGCTTGGTGCAAGCAGCCAAGGTGTGAATGGGCCAAGTTGCTTCAGCTTTCAAAGGCGTTGGGTCATGGAGGTGCAAACTCAAGTAACATCACTGCAGTGGCCAATATAATTATAATATAATTATATAATTATCCACCAAATGGTACAACCCCCAGGTCAGCAGGTACAAGCAGAGGGTATACAAAACATGCAGTCCTCAAGGTGATGGTGCTGTTAGAAAGTCTCTCATGGGTTAGGTCTGGCGTCTCTTGTTAGTCTCAATGAATCTGCTTTCACCATTGCAAAGTGCAGAGGAGTCTTTCACGTGGTGTCAGAAAGGCAAAAATATGTCTCTGTGAATACCTTGATCAGTCACCTGACAAGCAGCACCAGCAAGTCCTTGTAATGTACCTCAGCCCATTGTATGTGAAGGAAACGTCCACGTTTTAAGCCCTCAGTGCTGTTGTATCACAAAACACTGTTCACAAGATAACTGCAGGCTGGAGCCATGAATCCATTTTCCCTTATTTACATGAATTTTCCACAGAGTCCTTCAGGAGGTATCATACTCAGCACTTCCCAAAGGAAATTATGTGTATAAAATTCATGAGAAATCCCTCTTTCTCTGGAGTATTAGTAGACATCTCTCTATTATGCAACCCAAGAATATTATAAACCAATAAATAAACCTTGAGATGAAGGATATTTGCCTCACTGAAGCAAACATCCTGAGAGGTGTGAGGAGAATGTGTGCAGTGGCTTGAAAGGATAGACTTGGGTTTGTTTTTGTTGGGTTTTTATTTTTTATTTTTTTATTTCTGGAAGATCCATGATGATTAAGATCAGAGCAGAACTGGCTGAACCTCAGCAGCAATCCTAACACAGGAATGTGATTCTAATCTGTAATCATCCTTGTAATGCACCTGTTTTATTAAGCAATATTAATGAGCTTTATATGTGTCATATCTTGGTAGTGCAGAGGAGGAATTTGGTGGTTTAGTGCATTTGATTCTCTCTAATTTTTGTCCATTTGAACAGAGTAGGTCTGGAGCTCACCTGAAAAGCAAATTTATACGTGAGCTCAAAGTTTCTAATCTGCCCATTAAAATGATTAGTGCAGAATGCACTCTCCTTAAAAACTTTGCAAAAAGGAAAAGTTATTTAGGCTGAATTTCTGGAGTTACTAAACTGTGTTCTATAGGTCTGGGAAGGCACTAACCTAGTGGATGACCTTTCATTACTTAAAGGGGACTTGTAAGAAAACTGGGGACACATTTTTTTGCAGATCTTGTTGAGATTAGGCAAGGGGTGATGGTTTTAAACTTAAAGAGGGTCAATTTAGATTAGATATAGGGAAGGAGGTTTTTTCACAATAAGAGTGGTGAAACACTGGCACAGGTTACCCAGACAGGATTCTGTGGCTTTGAAAGAGGGTTTGTATAGATATAAGCAGTAAATTAACCATTTATCTTTTAGACCCTGATAGTATAGTCAGAGCTTTCAAAGATTGCTTTCCAAAACTTTACAACATGACACAGACAGGAAAGACTTAATTGTATGGGGATTTTCTTAATATTAGAGAGTTGAAATAGCTCTGGATGGACTAAGAGGACTGGAAAGTGGTGTTAGAGGTGTTCCTTGCTCTCCTGCTTCCTTTCTATCTCTCCTGTCTTCCCATTGCTGATGTAGGATATGGCATTGCCACCCTCAGCACACCTCTCTCAGGTTGAAGGATGAGGCTGCACACATTCTCTTCCATCTTTCCATGTCCCCCATCATTTATGTTTTAAGAAGTATCTGCCTTTTGCCCAGAAACACTTCCTGCTCTCCTGGGCTTTCTGCAGCTGTGGGAAAATGAAGGGGATGTGAAAAGGAAATGGGGCAGGCCAGCTTCTGAAAGACAAAAGGAGATTGTTGGACCAGTCCAGAGGACAGAGGAGATCCCCAGGGATCATGTTGTACTCTCCTGCCTGCAGTCAAGGTTGATGGTGTGTGCTAAGATGACTGCAGAGACCTTTGGCATGTGTGCCCAGAGGCAAAGGAAGCATGTGATAAAAAACATTTAGTTTTCTAGTCAAAACTGTGGCAAAAAATCTAAAATATCCTCCTTCTTATCTGAACTATTTGCTGATGTCCTCACTCCTTATGCCCCAGTAGTTCCACTCTGGATTTGCCTGGTTTACAGGGTTTTGTCTCTGCAATGGGAAAGGTATGTTTAAAATTCAGTTTCACCTATTTTTAGGTTGTGACCAATTCATAAGATCAGGATTTTCAGGGGTGTTTCATTCCACTGTGAGTCTAAGATAAGAGTAAGAGCTGCAAGATGATGCATCTTCTGCAGGTACCCACTGCTGGCTACAGAGAAAGCCTGAATTTACACTGAGCTTTTAATTTATAGCTAGTTTAAAATCCCTCCTTTTCCTGCCATGCAAAGTGTTTTACCTATCTGTGTTTTCTTTGTGAATGCTCTGCAAAATTCTAAACTACTTCTTGCACTGCAGCAATCAAAACCAGAAGCAGTATCAATCCTAGAATAAGAGTAACCTCTTCTTATAGAAAAAGCCTGTGTTTATGCAGCCAAATAACGTAGGTCCTTTGTAAGATCTTTATCTGGAGAACAGTAATCTTTAGTTATTATCTATCAGAATGACAAGCTGTTCTCAGTCACCAGCCATCAGAAGAGAAACTCTGCCTAGTAAACACAGCCACATCCTTAAGTACAGTTTTCCCATTGTAATAAAATAGACCTCATTTCATAGAATCACAGAATGGTTTGGATTTGAAAGGATCTCAAAAATGATCTTGTTCCAATCCCCTGCCATGGGCAGGGACACCTTCCCCTTGACCAGGTTGCTCAGGGGCACCATCCAGCCTGGATTTGAACAATTCCAGGGATGGGGCATCCATGCATGGTTGATCCACTGGTCACACAACAGAAGGGATCTGTCCTCCCACATTATTTATCATCCCCTGAGAGATGGAGAATCAATCACCAAGTGGGTAAATAACAACTTTTAGTTAATCCTTGTATTTATAGATAACCTGATCCCTCTGTGACAAGACTAGAAGCAGACCTGCTCAGCAGTGACTTCTGTAAACACATTTTGAGGCTGGTTTTAATCCACTTAAGGTGCACCATGTTAATTTTGTGCATTTTCCCCCCTAGTTTTGTAATCAAAAGGTTGTGGTGTACCAAGCCAAAAGCCTCACAGAAGGCTATTGCTTGAATACTGTTGCCTTTATTGACTGAACTTGTAATCTCATCAGAAAAAGAGCTATCAATTTAGTTTGACAGGACCTATTTTCCATAAGCCTGTGTTGTCTGGCATTCCTTATATGTCCATTCTTTATTTCTAAGGATGGGGGGACTCCAGGGTACGAGGGAAGAGGGTTTGCCACAGCACACACATCTGCAGCTTCAAATTCAAGCACCAATTGTCAGCTTGTCTCCTGGAGACTCCGGCAGCCTGAAATGGCCCTGGAGTTATTTTATGCTTTGCTCTCTCCAAATCAAGACTGTCCTGTCTAGAAATCCAAGGAGGCCTTTCTCAGTCTCTATATAAATAATTCTTTCATACAGCCAACATTATTAGTCATAGTGTGCAATCGGTTCTGTATTAGAATAGTAAAGAAGCCCACTGGCAGTGTGAAATGACTGATCTCCGGTGTGGATGGATCTGGAGCGCTGAGTCCCACCAGCCGCCTACCTGGAGGCACCGCAGAATTTCAGGTGGTGAGGTGGAGGAGGGATTGGTGATATTAGGGAAGCTGACAATTTGTGTGACATGACAGCTCTTCTGCATGGACTGCATTTTCCCTTTTTTTTTCCTTTAACCCTCAACACCTTGCAAGTGAAACCAGCTTAGGTGCACTTATTATTTCTATTTCTATTTCCGTCCCTATTTCTATCTCTATATCTATTTCTATTACAATCACTATTAATATTACTATCTCTATCTCTATCACTATTATAATTTCTATTTCTATTTTTATTTCTATTTTTACTTTTATTTCTATTTCTATCTGTTTCTATCCTATCTCTATTTCTGTCTATATTACTATCACTATTGCTTATCTCTATCACTATCACTACCATTATTTCTATTTCTATTATTGTTTCTTTTTCTATTTCTCCTTCTACTTTTATATTTATTTCCATTTCTAATTCTATTTCTATACCTGTCTCTATGACTATCTTTGTTACTATTACTATTACCCTTTTGTTTCAAGAATGGTTTCAATGGCAACTGGGCTGCCAGGATGGAACTGCACATTTGGAAAGTAATTAATTAGGAACAGCCTCAGTGCAGAGGACCCTGAAGCCTGAGTGGGCCAAGTGGGCTGAGTTACAGAGCAAGGCTGCATTAGCATTCTCATTTTGCACGTGAGAAGCTGAGGGGCAGAGGCATTAAATGAGTGGCCTGAGGTCAGAGAGGGGAATTGGTGGCAGGATGCAGACTTGAACTGAGGACAGCTCATATCCAACCTAATTCATAAGCTGCAAGTCTGGTCCTGCATTAGTTTTTTTCTTTTTTTTTGTCTCTCTTCTTTTTCCTCCCTGAAACAAACTTAGATAACCAAAATGCTGTAGTGAGTGTGTCTCAGGACAGATAGCCAAGGGAAATAGGTGCTTTTTCTGACTTCTTTTCCACTTGCTCCTAGTGCAAGCTTTAGTGAATTTTTAACTCTTCTCTGCTTCATGTTCTTTATCCTTTATTCATGGACCACAGCACAGCATTCTCTCCTAAAGCTGTTAGGGAAAGCAGGAGTCTACTATTGCTCTTGGATGGGAAAACCTGAATTTAAAACAGAACACCAGAGGTGTTGAAAATTTTAAAAAAAAAAAAAAGGAAACAAACAAAAAAAAAACAAACACCACCACCACCACCAACAACAACAAAAAAAAAACCCACACACAAAACCACACCTATATTTTAAACAATAATTTTTAAATCATTCTAGTTTCTTTATAATTATCACAATTTTTCCCAGAGTTTTGGAGACTGCATAGACCCTCAGCTTCCTTGAAATGAAGTGCTGTAGGGAATTCTTGTAGGATCTGCAAGATGGGAACCTTGTCTAACCTAGTGCTTATCTCCCAGGTCTGAAGCCCTGAATTCCTGCAAATTCTTAGGGCTGCTTTAGATGGGGAAACCAGGCAATCTCAGGACCCTCAGCTCCAAGATGGGCTGGTACTGGATGAATTACTGCTATGAGGGGCAATTAAAGAGCAGGAAGGGGAAAAATATCCAAGATCATCTACTTTTTCAGTATTTCTTCATTCCATTGTACATTTCCATGAGAAAATAACTCAGGATGAGTTGGAAACTGATCAGTGCAAGACCCCACTGGAACTAGAAAGTGCATAAACAGGTTAAGATGAAATGCCTGCCCAACAACACTACAGGTCAACCATAACATTTAAGGTATTAAGATGACACCTCCAGAGAGACAGCCTCTTCCACAGGGGATTCAGTCTGTCCTGCAATAGCTGTGCATGAAAAATGAAGTTCAGCACTTCCCTGAATCCATATTTGATGATATTACCCACACACCAGGACGAATGAGGTCAGCCTAGGCATCTGACTTCTAATAATTAGGGATAATGAGTGCAGGTGAAAGGTAAGTGGCCTTGGTTTTGTCCCTTCACTGAGTGTCTCAGACAGCAGTGGATCAGTGCTTCCAGCATCACTCACTAAAATGGAGAGTTGGTCAATCAGTGATCTCAATAAAAATATTCATAGAATCATGAAATGGTTTGGGCTGGGAGGGACCTTAAAGCTCATTCAGTTCCAATCCCCCTGCCATGGGCAGAGATGCCTTCCTATCCCAGGTTGCTCCAAGCCCTGTCCAGCCTGGCCTGGAACACTTTCAGGGATAGGGAGTCCAAAACCTCTCTGGGCATATTCTGCATTATCTACTCCTGGGAGTAAATGAAACCTTGTCTTGTGTTCAGGGTTTATCTCATATATGTATTGTCTCCATCCCAATTTCAATCACTACACAGCCTGGATAAAAGCTATGAATGCCTTCCCACTGCTACCAAAACAATTATTTTATGTTTTGCCTGTGAATATTAAGAGCCAAATGAACCACGATTTTGCTCAGCAAAGGCTTCCTTCACTGACAATTTTGCCTCTCACGGTGAACCAAAACTCTCATTCTCCAAGAAATGCAGGCATGAAGACCCACAGCAAAGAACTTCTGATGCCCTTCACCTGGGAATAGTGTTTCAGACTTCAGTGCATCATATAATTTACCATGCAATTGTACATTAAACAAGTGGATACAGAATCGTCTCCGGACTAGGAAACTACTAAGCCCAGTGGTGGACATGAAGATAAAAAGTCCCAATGGGCAAGTCTTAAAAGGGAGTCACAAATTCTCCTTCAGCTAATCACCATTTCTGTGTCTGAAAACAGAAGAAAGCAGGAGGCATAACAGAACAAAATGTAGCACCCTTCTCCCTGCAATGCACATCTTTTCTCTGGGATTAAAATAGGGTTTGCATTTTAAATTTTCATTTACTAAACAGAAAAATATTTTACTAGGAGGGAATGGTATTAAGGAGAAATGATTCTATGTGTGCCCTCAGGCCTGGTGAAGACAGGATTTGATTTGCTGTGTTAGGCTGGAATCTGGATTGATACACAGAGATGAGAAGGTGTTTAATAAAATTTACATTTCATTTTCTCACTTGACACCAGTCTCCTGTCACTCACCAAATGAAGGGAATACGACAAATAACTTTTGTCAGCACCTAGACACAGAGAGACAGTCGAGGGGGGAGGGAGAGCAGGGGTGGGATATTTTTAGCATAGTTTCCTTTGACGGCTGCGAGACTTGGCGTGTCTTGGGCACCAGCTTTGTCTTTAATGTACTTTGGAACAGAGAGATGTATCAGGAGGGGGAGCAGAAATTAATCCAACCACACTGAACCCATCCAGGGGTATGGACAAATGACCTCTGGGAAATGAAGGAGATGACCCTCACCCACAGCAGCACCGAATCTGGGTGATGCTCTGTGCTCAGCTTGTGGGTAGCTCCTATCTCTGACACACAGGATCTGATCTGGCTTGAGTCCATCTCCCACAGAGACCCTTTTCCACTCCGCTCTTTTGGCTGTGTCACCTCTTTCTGTTCCTCTCTCCCCAGTGATGCCGAATTAAAGTGGATGGATTTAGTATTAAACACTTTCATCCCTGTTTCTTTTTCCACCTGAATTTAGGTTTCTAAACAAGGACCAAAGATTAGAGTTCTAGTCCTCCTCAGCATCTGCATCCCACAGGTCTAACTGGACAAATCCAGAGGGAGGGAGGTTTCTTGCAGGAGGACTGAGTACATATTCTCCCTCTCTTCTTTTCCTTTATTACCCTTTATCTGCTCTGCTGAATTTTAAGACAGGTCCCTGAGTCCCATAGGACTCTCACAGAACTTGGAAAGTGATAAAGAAAGTGTGGGACATCTGGAAAAGCAAGGTGAATTGCTCCCCATTTGTCATGCAACAACACCTGGGAAACATCAGGCAGAAGACTGAAAACAAAAGCACAAATACTTTTTTTTTTTTCTCCCCACACAGAATGTAGATAATTCAGTTTACCATGATGTTAATGCTACATTTCCATAAAATGTTCAGGGACAATTGGTCCATCCAATGGTCATTAGTAGCAACCACCAATCTCAGAAGTCTCACCTGGCTTAAAATCCAGGGAAGACTAATTTCATATCTGCCTTTTTCTTATATTCTTCCCCAGTATCCAAACCCAGCAGCCCTCAGTCTAACATAATACAGAAACTATTCAGAGGCTGACCTTGCTTATGTGCAATATTCTGCCGTGATCTCTATTCAAAACTACTTTTTTTTTCCCCTTTCTTATTTGTTTTTCCCTTCTGTTTTTCTCCCCTTTGTGAAAGAAAAAAGGAAAGAAAAGAAAAAGAAAACAAAAGGAGAGCATAAATCCCTTCCCAAACGACCCTCCTTCAAAAGACAATTCAACTTCCAGTTGAAAATTAAAACTTCCTCTGTATCTTCCTATTTTCCTTTTTGGAAAACTCCGTAATGGAAGGGTCAATCCAGTTTCCTTTTGTCCTTTGGAAACTGAAAATTTTTGAAGTGCTTTGATGAGAGAGGAGAAGGTTGTTGGCACCTTCTTGGCAGCCCAGACCTGCACACACACACAGAGGTTTGAGCCAGTGATACCTCCTGAGGTGCTCCCTTGATTGACCTCAAACTCCTTAGAGCTTCACTGTCCCTCACTGCAGCCTGTCCTGTCACCTAATATGTGAAAGTCTTGTGCCTCAGGTAGCACCTGCCCCCTGTCCCCACTCCCTAAAAACACACTCCTTTGATATACCACAGAAACCCCCCTTTGCTGGTGTGTTCCAGAATCCTGGAATAACTCATTGGTCTTGCAATCATCTTTATAATGCTGATCAAAAATTATCACCCAACATTTCCCACATTTGAGTCGATAGAAAGCTGGAATTATGTCAAGTCCCGGCAAGTGCATAATGATTACAAAAAAACCTAAATCTAAAAAATCTGTGAATCTGTATAATCACTAAGTGCCCAGAATCACCTTCAGAATATCATGCAGTTTTCCTGATCCAGTGGAGGTTTCCTCAGTTCCTAGTCCACTGAAGAGTGGTTTTTTAAGTGTAATTCACCCTTGATAAGGCTATTCATTGCAGAATCAGAAGCTTAGAGAAAAACCTTCTGACCGGACACTTGCCTCCTTTATTTGCCATTTATACCTCTCATCCTATAGAAATAAATGCCATAATAGATACCATAATAAATAGGGATTGGAAGTTATACCATATAGAGATGATGAAAGGGTTTATAATCTCATTGCTGTTATTTAGTTTTTCTTTTTTTTTTTTTTTTAATTTTGTCTTAGGCACACAATTCCTTCAACCCAGACTGTAATTAATTTTACTACATCACCAGTTATCTCTGCTCCCTAACCAGGCTTGTCATTTTAATTTTTCACAGGCTTTCTTTTTTTCTATCCTTGTGCCTGTTCCCGTATCTTAGTGAAGTCTCATCAGCTCTGGCCCAAAGCCTTAGGCAAATTTGTCTGTAATGCACTCCTCTACTTCAGACATAAGAGGAAAAAATACCACTTCCACAAGATGGGAGTTGGTGGGGGGAAGGGAAGAAGAATAATTTTGACTGTACGTTGTCTAGCAATTCAGACAGGCCTGGAGAGCTTGGTTAAAAATAAGGCATCCTTTCAGCTACACTATTTATATCTATAAAGGAACTCAGTGCTATTGCAGATGGGACTACAGAAAAAGGTTAGCAGGTGAAACCCCCAAATCCAGTAAACTTGTTGAAAAATTTGCCATTGGCTGCAGTGGAGCCAGACTTGTCAAATTTCACTGGCTTTTAACATGACTGTCCAGAAAGATTTTGGGCCTCAGAAGATGGATCTTCACAGGCAGATTCAGAGACCTTTATCTTAATTTTTCCTTCTCTTTGAAGGCTTCCTCAGTGTCCAGTGTGGGGAAACTGCACTTTGCTAAGCCCAAGTAGGTTTGCTGGGAGTGTTTAGTGTCCCTCACAGAGCTGGCCTGAACGTGGGCTGTGCTGGAGAATGAGTCTGCCATGACATGCCCATGGGCATCTTGCAAAGTCCAAGCTGAAATCCTGCTGCTTTCTCTTTATGTCCTCACAGAAGCTGGACTTAAACAGCATAAAAAAAGCCAAGTCTTTTCAGATGAATTCCTGCAGCTGGGCTGGATGGCTTTAATATCATCAGGTTTACCACAATCCTTATTGATAACTCATGTGTCACATTGGAGGTTCTTCCTCTGACTCCTTTTACCCTGCCCTGCTCTCACCCAGGTTTTTGGAATGTCCAATATCATAAATTTACCCATAACATCTATGCAAAGGTGGGAAACCATTACTGTCCTAATTATAGTATAAGAATTAAGGAGAACTGAATGATGCAAAGACTAAGAGTCTTGAGCAGGATCACCAAAAGTGCTGATCACAAGACACTAACAGCATGCAGATGTCCCACAGGCCAAGCTGGAATTCAAATTACTGTAAAATAAGGCTTTTAGTTTGGGGCACAAGATGCATGTTTTTTATTTTGCCTTGCCCAGGACATTCTGGAGCAGTTTGGATGTGTCTGTAGAATCACTGAATGGTTTCTGTTAAAAGGGACCTTAAAACTCAGATTGTTCCAGCCCCCTGCCATGGGCAGGGACACCTTCCACTAGACCAGGTTGCTCAAAGCCTTGTCCAGCCTGGCCTTGGACACTTCCAGGGATGGGAAATCCACAGCGTATCTAATCATACATTCCCTGTAAGAGTGAGGGGATGTTTTCATCTTGTCATGACTAGATGGACCAAAAATTTAAAATAAATCTAGATCTCCATCAGCCCCAAAGCAGAAGGATCCCATTTCATCCAAGGGAGGTTGCAGTCAGTCTAAACCCATTTATTTTGGGAAAAGATGCCATCCCACGTTCAATCATGTTCTCCAACCACTGAGCCTCAGTCGCATCTTCTTTCTCTCTCATCACCAGTGTGGTTTTTTTTCTGATACACATCTCCTAAATTTCTTACTTACTGAGGATTCGCTTCATGTTTGCATTCATTTGCCACGTGTTTTGTTTCACTTTCTCCCCACTTCTTTCCCATGCTCCACCACTCAGTTAACACAGAGCACTTTAGGAAATCAAGATCAACACTGATGCAGTCAAAGATCTTTTTAGGCCTGCTTGTACTATTAGAGGTCTAGTGCAAGACATTACTTATTCTGTAAATAAAGCATGGATAAATGCAAGGATTATGAACTAAAGCATTAATTAAAACCCTTAACTATTTCCAATGTATCTGATTTTTTTTTTTCCCCAAGAAGGTTGTGTAATATTTGCATATAATTTACATTCAATACAATTTGCATACACACTGACATATGTAATTATATATTCTTTGCTTTCATACTCCTTAAATGTGAGGGAGTCATTTACTAGGAGCAGAACTACTGAAAGGGAGTTGAGTTAGGGAATGGAAGAATTTTATTTCAGAGAGAGAAAAGGATCTTTTGGCACTTGAAAGCATCTAAAACTGGGTATCAGCTGTGGAGAAAAGCAATGGTCTCCAGATCATGTCTCGCAAGGTAAATATCCCTTTATTTGGACCCTGACAGCCATAAACCTAGTCAGTCTGATTCCACCCCAAAATATGATTACAAACACAGTATAGAACAGGAGCCAATGCTGGTGAATCTATTTTTGTGCCTGGAAAACTGCAGTTTGCTGACCAGAATCCAAAACTGCTGCAGCTTGAAATGAACACATTTGTGGTGTGTTTTATTTATTTTTTTTTCAAATCAAGGTTTCCCAGCTTCTCTTCCACTCCTGATCCAGCCAGAAACATCATCTTCCTGCTTAAATAATTTTTTTCTGCAGAAGAATATAAATTTTATCTGTTGCCACCAGGACACCTTGCAACCAAGAATTTTATGGTACAGAGAGGGTATAATAAAGTTCCTCATCTTCCAGCTCAGTAAAGCAAAGCACAGAGGAATCCTCTGAGCAACTGAACAGTGTCAGCCTTATTATTGTTATCCATAAAGAGTTGTGTTCATAACAAGCCAGTGATTTAAAGGTGTCAGAAAACAACGCCACGGTGTAGATTTACTCAGTAAAATATTTTAATTACAATAAAAAAAGAAAACAAACAAACACACAGGTTTAAGTAGGGAGGAATGAAAGCACTTACTCAAGCCACAATGAAACGAAAGTTGAATAAATATGTTTTTTCCCTCAGAAAAAGGAAAATATTTATGCACATACTGAGGTTCTTTGAATGAAACTAAAACCGTGGTTGGAAGAAAGGGGAAAATTTCTATATATTTGTATATATGCATAAATACCAACCAGCATTGCTCTAGACACTAAGACTATATCCATGCTAGTACATTAAAGGTCCAGAAATCCTATGGAGTTGTTGGGCTAATCCCCAACTGCTTTTTGAAAAAAACCTCAAAGCTGATCCAGCATTCCCCAAAAAAACATTTGGAGAGAGTTTTAGAGGTGTTACAGGACTGTTCTGAACATGCACCCACCCTGCTTTGGAAGCCAAGGAAGGTCAACACCAAAGACATGGCCAGAGTGTCCCAGCTGGGAGACTGGGAGATCCAGGTAACAGGTTCATTGGTACATTTGACCATCTGGTTCCTCATCCTAACATGTGTCTGGTTTTCTCTGACCATAGAGACAAAAGGCTGAACTCCACATTGACTTCAAGCCAGGAAAATCCTGCTTTGCCAGTGGTCCCCCCAGCTCACATCACTTCTTTACCCCTCTGCTGCCACCATAGCAACATGTTCTCCCACATCATTCTGATGTCTGGGCAACTTTTCGGACTCCTCTCTGTCCTGGTTGTAAACAGATGAAGACTTGGGGACTTCCTTCTGCCTGGAGCACCCCAGGGCACTTGGCTGCTGATGTTCCACAGAGTCACCAGGAGTTGTTCCTCCACGTGGCTGTTGGTGACTGTCACTTTTTCTGGCTGAAGGAAAGGTGTGTCTGTCACCTGTCATGAGATGGACATTGCTCATCTTCCTCGCTGATTTGGCTTCACGGGGTGGCAGATTCAGCTCCTCCAGTTGTCCTTTGACGTGTCCCACTGCTCCAGTTCCTTCCATACCTGTGAAAGCAAGAACTGTTTTCTCTTTACAATAATTATAAGACCTCACCTTCATGTCCCTTACCCTTCCATGCCTTTACTGTGTGTTAAAGACCTTTAATTAATTTTTTTTTATTTTTTTTCCCCATTTCACATGGGCAGACAGTGATAGGGCAAGGGAGAAGAATTTTAAACTGAAAAAGGAGACATTTGGACTAGAAGTCAGAGAGAAATTGTTTCCTCTGAGGGTGGGCAGGCCCTGGCATAGGTTGCCCAGAGAAGCTGTGGCTGCCCCATCCCTGGAAGTGTTCAAGACCAGGATGGACAGGGCTTGGAGCAACCTGGGCTAGTGGAAGGTGTTGGATCTAGATGATTTTTTAAAATTGCTTCCAACACAAACCATTCTATGATGGTATGATTCGGTGATTAAATAAAAAGCAGTTATTGTTAGAGACATAATTACACTGGCCACACATTTTAGCTTGACAGAAACAAGTAGTTAAAGACAAACAACCATTAGCTATTTCCACAAATAAATAAAAAGCAACAAAACCATCTGGCTTTTTCTTATTGATGCACTAACAGCTCCTAGAGCATCTTCAATGGTTAGCAAATTTTTCAGTAAATGTTTAATAATTAAGTATATAAAGTTGGTTAGTGAGCGATGTAGTGCTAAGACTGACAATATTTTAATGATCCACACCTACAAAATACATCATCCCTTTCTGAATCAGGCTGTAACATAAGGTAGAACTTTATATTTCCAACATTTGACTCCTACTCAAGGCAGTGCCTGTAACCTGCAATGCTGTTTAAAAAATTCTGTTGGAAAAATGCAGAAAAAAGAAAATATACACGATACATTTTTCATGTGGAAAAGCAAAATGTTTACAACCTTATAAACCAAAGGGCTATCAATGACAGAGGCAGAATCACTTGTGGTGTCACAGCAGATTGCTTCTGAGTTGACAGGGTGTGCTATCATTTCAGTGCAAGATTGGCAGCCTCATTTTTAGTATCATTTGGATGCTAAAAACATTTGTAATACTCTTGCAATCCTCTCCCTTCCCCCCCTGAATATGAAATGAAAACAGCCCAGGCCCAAATCTTTTATACTCATTTCAAATCCAGAACTAGTCCTAGACCACATGGCTCGTGTGGTCTCACATGTCAGCTTTTATAGTCCATATATCTGCAAATATTGTAGGTCCTTAGCACAAATAATACCAGAAAATATGTTGTTACCACCCCTGATTTTTCAGGTTTGTCCTCCCATTTTGACCCTTAGCAGCCTGTGACATTCAGCCCATGGTCGCTCAGACCTTCTGCTTGGATTCCTTCTCTTCTCCCTTTTCTGTAAATCATTAATTGGAATTATATTTGCTGAATCATAGAATATCTCAGGTTGGAAGTCACCCCTAAGGGTCATCAAGTCCAACTCCTGCTCCTCACAAAAACACCCAGAAGTAAATCATATGACTAGAACATTGTCCAGACACCCTTTGAACAACTGGAACTCTGACAGGGACAATGACTTCATGTTTGTATTTCATGGTTGCCACTGGTTTTTTCAACTTTTACACTCATAACTTTCAATCTCAGGCTTGCACCTCTTGAAAATCCACTGGAAATTTCTTAGCAAAATTTCAGTAGTCACATATATTTCTGTGTTTAGCACTTTTCCTTCTTAAGCTTGCTTAAATATTAGGTAGGTGGCTGTTTTAAGGTACAAATTGCATACACCACCTGGTTCAATTTTCTTCTATATACACATAAAGCACATAACCAGGTCATGGTTTCCTATACCAAATCTTCCTGTTAGTTCCTGAGATTTATTGACTCTCTTCATTTTTAAAGGTGCCATTTTCAACAGTGAAAATAGACCTTTTCAAACAAGTTTGAATTAAGGAAGGAGGCTAAAAGTTGCCTGGTTATAAGCAGTTTCAAGGATGAAGCACTGCCTGGAGATTTATATGGCATAATAATATAAATATCCTGATTTTTAAAAATTAAATACAAAGTATTCAATATCATTAAAGCACACGGTTAACTGGATTAAGTACAAGCTAACAGAGCTCAGGCAATAATTATATGTGGGAAATAATTCTCAGAGGTGGGGATGTGTGGCAGTAACAGACACTCCCACTGAAATGGAAGATATTCAGTGTTTCCAGTGGTGAATTGGAATTAAAAAGGAAACTGATTCCAATGAAATTCTGTGAAACATGGGAAAAAATAAACTGGTAGAAAGAAATAAGGAGGAGCTGATCTGAACAACCTCAAAGGAAGGAAAGAGATCCAATTTGCAGAGTGGGAGAACAATTTCAGCAATACAACAGTGATTTTGGTGTGAAGGTGTCCAAGGAGTTCAGGATAAGAATCATCAGGTACTACATTTTAAAGGACATAAAATTGAAGCTTGGAAATGTAAGCTTTTCAAGGATACAAGTTCTCAATGGCCAAGGTGATGAACCACTACAATAAACTGTAAAAAGCCAAAAAAAAAGAGCATGTTCTTCCATCTCCAGGTGTGTTCTGTTAACAATACTTCAGTAAGTCAAAAGTTCTTTAATTCAAGAGAGATAATTACGTGAAGCTGAGCAGATTTTTCATTACACAAAGGTTAGCCAGGGTAGTATCTTGATCCTTTCACCCTGCAGTGCTGCTTAGCTGGTTTCCCTCATCTCCAGCCTCAGCTGTCCATTTTGGTACAACATCCAGGGCCCCTGATCCACTGGCCTTCACCCTCTATAAGCACCTTCCAAAGAGAAAAGCTCTGTTTTGCAAGTCTTACTGTGGTGATTAATAAATAAAGGCTCTGAACACTTAATTGTGTTAGAAAAGCGGTGTTCCTTATGAGGGGAAGAGCTATAAAGCAGAAACTAAACAAAAAGAGTTCAGCTTTGATTTCCTTTCTCTCTCTCTCTCCAAAACCAACAGCACTTTAAATAAGGGGGAATCAAACATTAGACATTTCCAAGTCATATGTATTAAATTCACTTAAGATATTGTTATCCTTGTTTAGATTTGAACATATCGGGGAATCTTTTTGTCTTGCAACTATTCCTAAAAGACTTTAAGTGGCTGGATTGCCTTTTTCTGACAAAAAGAAAAAATCTTGCCATGAATTATTTACACGATGGCTCCAATCAACGCTCTACCTGTCAGCCTCCCCAGCCAAAATGAAAGTTCACTATGTAAAGGTGCCAGGGGAGAGTGGCAGCCTCCCACTGCGAGTTTATAGACAGAACTAAGTCAGCACGCATTATGTGTCAGAGCCAACATCAGACAGAATCAGATCCTTTGATCTCAGACCTCCACAGGAAGCTTAGATCTCAGACAAATTAGATAAAAAATGAATTTATAGCAGATATGTATCCTAAGGCACACAGCTGAACGCTGTGTTTTGGAGGAGTACAGCAAATATCAAAACATATAAACTGCAGAATTTCCTCTCTCCTTCTCTCTCTCCCTCTGCTTTTGTGATAGACACTAATTAAAAGGAGATAAAAACTCCAGCTCGCCTCTTCCTGCCTCTTATGTAATCCACGGGCTCCGGGAAGGAGGAAAAAGAAATTCCCAAACCGGAGTAAATGGGGGGTTCAACGGGGTTCTCTGAATGCCCTCAGATCTGTGCTGTTGGCAGGTGAGATAAAAAAAAGCCCTCAGCTCCTGTAAGAACATTTCACACTTGCAGAGAGGGAAGCCAGTGCTTTGTGCTGCCAGCCACGTGCCCCCGAGGCTGTCTTCTGCTTCCCTGTGACCTCAGAAGGAGTCGTGTTTGATCAGCCCATGATGAAAAGAGGAGTCTGGAGGAGGTGTGTGGAGAAGGGATGTTTGTGGCAGGACCCTGGGGAGTAAAGGGGGACACGGAGCGGGATGGGTGGGAATGGAGCAGCTTTGGGGTGCTGGGTTGGACTCACAGAGACCATCCAAATGAGCTCTGGGTGGGTTTTTTTCTACCTCCAATGTGCCTCACTGCAGTCCTCCAGAGCCTGCAAACCTGTCCAGAGCTTTTTGATCCCTCTGCAGTTATTGCTGCAACACTTGGAGACTTGGGAACAAGGAGCCCTGTTTCTCCAGAAAGAATAATCTGACCCCCACCTGGCTCCATGCTCCTGTCAGGGACTTGGAGAGTGTGAGAAGGTTCCCCCTGAGCCTCCCTTTCTCCAGGCTGAGCCCCTTCAGCTCCCTAAGCTGCTCCTCATCAGACTCGTGATCCAGCCCCTTTCCCAGCTTATGAAACAGGCTTTTATGTGCATTTACTCCTCCACTACAGGTTACCTGCTCGTTTGGCCAGGTCCCAAGTTTAGGTGGAATATCTTAAAGGCCAAGTCATTGGTAACTTCCAACATATCCAGCAGCATGAGGTGGTTGTTCACCAAGTGAACCATCAGTGCTGGAGACACTGGGGGTGTAGGTCCCTGCTCTACCTCAAAAACATTGGGTGAAATCATGGACTCACTGAATCACAGAATATCCTGAATTGTGGGGAAGGGACACACAAGAATCATCCAAACCCAGCTCCTGGACCTGCACAGGACCACCCCAAGGATTACACCATGAGCATATGGGAGATTATGCTGCTGTCTTCAGTGTAGCTGGGAATCCACTCAGAAAAGGAGATGAAATGACAAATAGAAAAATACCAGAGAGCAGAAGGAGGAGGCAACAAAGAGACAGACCTTCTGAGAACTGTGCCATTGATCCTGTACAAACCTATAGAATCATGGAATCATTAAGGTTGGAAAAAATCCTTAAGATCAAGTCCCACCACCAGCCCAACACCACTGTGTTCAACACTAAACCATATCCCCAGGCATCACATCCCAAATGTTTTTTGAACACTTCCAGTGATGGTGATTCCATCCCTTCCTTGGACAGCCTGTTCTAACACCTGAATATGTTAGAAGACATAAACCAACTCTTTTGATGTTCAACTGTTAAGGAATTTGAATTGTTGTCACCTCCTGCTACAGGCACTCCTCTTTTATTTTCTCCTTGATTGTAGGAAGGCTTGATGGGAGCTGCAGGAGGCTGTGCTTGTTTACTGGGTCTCTTAGTGTTGGCCCCTGGTACATCAGCCTGTTCAGTCCTTTTCTCTGTAATGAAACACACAGTCACATCATTCTCAACACATCCTCAGTTCAGCAGAAATAATTAATTCAAGCAGAAATAGAATATATATTTATTTCTTGCATATATATATATATATACACCACCAAATGCTATGTCCACACACCTTTTGAACACTTCCAGGGATGGTAATTGAGTCCACCACTTCCCTGGGCAGCCTGTGCCAGCGTCTGACAACCCTTTCCCTGAAGGAATTTTTTGTAATATCCAATCTAAACCTCCTCTGATGCAACTTGAGGCCACTTCTTTTGTCCTGTCACTTGTTCCCTGGAAGAAGAGACCAACCGCCACCTGGTTCCACCTTCCTGTCAGGGACTTGGAGAGCAATAAGGTTCTTCCTGAACCTCCTTTTCTCCAGGCTGAGCCCTCCCAGCTCCCTCACCCACTCTTTGTGCTCCAGGCCCTTCACCAGCTTATGGACGAGGCATTTATGTGCATTTACTCCTCCACTAGAGGTTACCTGTCCATTTGGCCACTTCCCAGGTTCAGCTGGAATATCATAAAGGCCAAGTCATTGGTAACTTTGAATATATCCAGCAATATGAGGTGGTTGTTCCACCAAGAGTTGTGATCACATCCTTTTATCTCCAGTGCTTACACAAATATCCTTATGCCTTCTGCAGTAGGGCAGCCTCCTTGAGGTAGCTATGTTTGGTTTAAGATCAATACCAAAAAGAAACACACCTTAAAGTAAATTAGTAGAGGTGTGGATTTTGCTTGGTGGAGGACTCCAGAGAAGCTCTAGCCCTCCCAGTATCACTTTGATTCACACGATGCTGACAGTGTGATGTGAGCCTGGCTGTGATATCCCTCATCAAGAAAATGCAGTGGCTGAACAGATCACTGAAATCATAACAAATATTTCTTCTGTTCCACAGCTCCTTCTCTGCGTGACAGAAATTTGATTTTCATCATAGAATCCTTTAGTTTGGAAAAGACCTTTAAGGTCATTAAGTTCAACTGTTAACCATTGTTTGTGTTGAAACAAAACCAGTATTAAAACCTTTTCCAGTCAGGACTCAGACATCTTTTATAGGCATAAAACTGTATAACCTGGAACTACCGTAGAATCATCGAATGTCCTGAGCTGAAAGGGGCCCACACGGATCATCAAAGTCCAACTCTTGGCCCTGCACTAACTACAAAATCTATTAATAGTGAACTTCCCAGAGCTTTTCAAGTTCTATTGTCTGAAATATATTTTGGCTGTTCTGTGTTTTTTTAAAATAAAATAAGGACCTTGCAAGTACAAATTTTAGTGTGTATTTCCAACTTACTGGTGGTTTTGCTCTTCTTGAACCAGCAGAGTGCAAGAACAATGGTGAATGCAGATGCTGCTGAGCTCAGTATGACAACAAGGATCATGCTGGCCTTTGCTGCCACAGGGACAGGGAAGATGGTAAATGGCTGAGACAGCACAGTGAACTTTGCCCCTGGAATTTAAAGCAGTCAGTTGATTACAAAAGTAAGAATGCTGGTTTAATAGCTAAAACACCATCCCATAAACTTCCAGCAGGGATACCATTGTTAAAAATGCATGCATGAACAAACCATAAGTCCATCTATCTCCAGAGCCAACATTAATCAACAGTATTTAGGACTGAATACCAGGACAACCCAAATACATAACAGTACTTCCACAAGACAAGTTTCAAGCTTCCTGAAGCATGAACAACTTTTTTACATTTCAAAAATTCCTAACATTTCTTCCATGAATTTGTTTAGCTGACTGTCAAACCCAGAAAATACATTCACAAAGCATCTATTTCTGAGGCCAAAGAGATGAGGCCCAGACAGAAAACATGCACATTCTGCCTAGCAAGACACAGAAACTGGTTGTGACAAGAAAGGGGTTAAGAATATGGTTTTTACAGCCTATACCTGAATCATTAGAATGTAAGTTATGAGGGACCCAGAAACATTCACCAGCATTCAGCTTAAATCCATGATGCAGAAAACTCCCAGTGAACTTGTTAATATTTTCCACCACGTCGATAATGAGCATTATAAATAAAAAATGTCAGTATCCCTGCTGTTGGCATAGTAAGTATTTAGTCTCTTGACACACACAAGCTTTGGGTAATGATCTTCACCCAGAGATTCTAAAGTTTTCTGTAAATAAATCAGAATCAAATCAGCCACAATTCATAGTTTCTGTGGTCAGGAGTTCATTTGATCTCAGCATCTGAGCTTCAAGGACTAGAGGATGCCTAACACAGCATTTTTAAAAATCAGAAATATATGTAGGTTTTCGTTCCCTAAATTATTTCCAAAAATACATTCTGAATGGTGATGGGCTGGGCAAGGACAGGAATTTAGCAAAACAGGCCCTGGTACTTTCTACAGACCAACTTGAAGGATGTTGGTTGTATCACATCATCTCATTACCTGCCTTACCATCTGACTCACTATTGGTCCTAACCCCACAATTCTAATCATTTTGATGGATGGTTATTTCTTTTACTTGAGTTCCACTTTTAATAAAAATCTAAAAGCCTTTTATTCATCAATTCATTAACAAAAAACCCCAATCAGCAACACTTGGAGACCAGGATAAGTAGCTGGAAGTACTTTTAGCAGAAACCAGATTTGTGTCAATGTTGTCCACCTGAACAAAGCCAAGTTTCATCAGAACAATGTGAGAAGTATGTTCCAATTGGGGAAAATTTGCCTGCAGGTACAAATACATATGAACTTCAGCTGAGAAAAGGAATCTCATAGGTATCAAGGACTCTACACAGACAGGGGCTTAAGGGTGCTTTGCACCACTCTAATAGTTTGTGAGTAGGCTGCTGTTGGTTTAAATGGAAGTGGATGTATCAAACCCACTGGGGTCCACATCAGTGAAGTGAATATTACTGTAAGAGAAGGAGCAAGACTATGCAGTGTGCTATGAGGAGTCCACTTTCCCTGGGAACTACCACTAAAACATTTGGGACTGTTGCATTCAATATCAGCTGCATCTTCTGAGCTGTCTCCAAACAGCAAATTATGCCAGGGTAGGTACACAGAGCAATTGGATCATGAAGATCTATCCCAAACATCTACTATTTGATTGTTTAATTTTGGTTGGTTTATCTCAAACAATAAGTAAATCTCTCCACTAAGAATGTGGCACTTTAAGACCCTTTATGCTGTCTCCAGCATGGTTCCCAATTGCAACAAGCAAAAGGGACTGTTTCTTTGGTGTGTACTTTTGTAATGTATATTAAAAATACTCTGAATAACACATGTGACACCTGCACAGATGCAACAGCTGTCCACATTGTTGCCTGTCATCATCTCTAAGGGGGAATGGCTTTAAGCTGAAGGAGGGCAGATTTAAATTAGGTATTAGGCCTTGGCACAGGTTGCCCAGAAAAGTTGACTGACTCATCCCTGGAAGTGTTCAAGGCCAGGTTGGACGGGGCTTGGAGCAATCTGGGCTAGTGGAAGGTGTCCCTGACCACGGCAGGCGGTTGGAACTAGATGAACTTTAAGGTCCTTTCCAACCCAAATCCTTCTATGATTCTATTATTAGATCTTAGTAATGCTCTGACTGACTAAATGTTTCAGAAAAGGGATCTCTGTTTGGCCTTTGTTCAGAGAAAAGATTTTGGGATTTCCCTGAGACAGATTTCAAAACACATTTCATTAATCTGTACTTCCAGCCTAAAGAGTCAGATCCTGGGAAGTGTTGACTTTCCACCCACTCTCACTGACCCAGAGAGAATAGGAAGGGCAGGTATTTGGCATCATAAGCCTAAAATACACAGAAATCCCCCCTTTAAAGGCTCATCTCCAAGTACTCCCTGCCCCCCAATTCTCCACTCAATGTGGATGAGCCACTTGTGGCAGCCTAAATGTTTGCAGACTTATAACTTTTCAGCTCAGATTTTTTATTAGTCACTTCCATCTGGCCACTTCACCAGTCAGATGTATTCTCTGACTGTATCCCCTCTGTTTTTTTCTGGCTAAGACAAGATATAGATAGATAGATGATAGATAGATAGATAGATAGATAGATAGATAGATAGATAGATAGATAGATAGATAATACATCTATATACCTATATCAACTGTATCTATATCTCTCTAGAGAGATATCCATACATATATATCAACAGATGGATGGATGCAATATCACAACAGAGACTTTACACGTGGTCTTACAACATCTATGTCTTAATAAGTTTTTGGACCTTGTGCCAGACAGCACACTCCTGCTTCTCCACAAACTTGCCTCAGCAGTCATCCTGAGACAAAAAAACAGTACTTTGACCCTTATAGACCTTCAGAACCAGACTTATAGATAAATTCAGGCCCCCAAACTGTCACACAGCTGCTTTTCTTGTGCAGTTCCCTTGAGGATTTTACGAGCCAGAGTTCTCTTGGCACCTTGTCTCCGTTGTCCCTCTCAGCTGTATTTCCAAGCAGGTATAAGCACACCTGCCCCTTCACCATTACTGGGTTGCTCAGAGGCCTCGTGCCAGTTGTCTGATCCTGAAGGTGCCAAGATCATCTCCATAAACTACCAGGAGACCCCTTGCAGAGGTCTGTCCTGAAGTCATGCTCTGAATGTGCACAAACCTGCTGCACCCATAAAGATGACCAGGTGCAGGCAAACAGTCAAGAAAAGGCACTATGAAAATAACTGGGAGCACAGATGGAAAATTTCTGAATACTACCAGAAAAAATTTGTAGGAAAAAGTTTGCTCTGACAGCTTAGCTGACCTTAAGTACCAGATTCCTACAGGGATACATAGCTAGGGAATCTGCAGAGAAAGAAACATCTTTCTCTGACTTCTTTGCACTAATTTGAGAGATCTTGAATGAACAGCACAGGAATCACGCAGCTCTCCTGCTGCCTGGGGAATGCCAGCTTGCATGTGAAACAGAACCCAGGCTATTTAGAGGTTTGGCATTGCTCCACTCATTCAAAGAAGGTTTAACTACCTTTTTATAAATTCAGGCCACCTGTAGGGCTTTGGTTTTACAAAGTCAAAAAATATGCAGAATATGCAGCTTACCTGGAGGTGACGTGACAGTGAACACAAGTCTCCAGTTTGTACCTGTGCTGGAGACAGCCAGACTGGAAAACCTTGCACATCCATCTATGACCTGCACATGGGTGAGCCCTAGAGAGCCAAAAAAAGTTACATTGCAATTAACAGCATCCAGGTGAGTTCCACTTAAGGGCATCAGACAGTCCTCATGACTTTAAGGGGACTTCAGAAAGCCTAAATTCATTGTCCATCCTAATTATAAACATTGTGTCTAACCCCAGAAATTTCATACTGGGTCAAGTCTTCAGAGGAACTTGTAAAACAAATTCCTGAGGGATTGGAGGACGTCAACTTCTAACTATTAGTTCTTTGAGCTCATTGTGAAAGGGCATTTACTGTACATCTTGAGGGTGTAACATGAAAACAAATGTTAAAGGGATCAAACAAAGATAATAGGAGCTGTACAGATGGCCTAGAAAGTTCCAGATGCTTGTATTTCTTATTGCACTCATGTTCTGTGTGATTAAGTACATCACAAAGGTTAGGAGAGTGTTGATGAGAGACTATTTTTTGTCCTGAAGGGTTGGTCTCAAGGAGGCAGCCACTGTAACTAAGGGAAGAGCTGACTGTTTATTCTGATTTGTAGGAGCTTCCCCTCATCATTAGGGCAAATTCCCTTCAGTCCTACTGAGAAATCTCTTTGAATTTTTCTCCAACTCTGCCAGATGCTTTGAAAGGGATTTGGCCATGAAAACTGTATGTGGTACCTGCCCTGAGACAGTACAGAAACCTGAAAGGGGAAAACTCCATGGGGAGCATGAAAATGAAACCCAGGAGAGTGAGTTCCTCCATCACTTTACCTCTTGGTGTGAGCTATCAGGGATTGCATTCTGACCCAACACTTACACTTGCCATGGTTGTTATTTTTGTAGGCTCTTTTTAAAAGTTATAATTTACTTTGCAACTGGATCCCCATTTTATTGTGTGTATCTTTGGGCACCAGCCAAGTCCAGGCCTTTGAGTGATGCTGACCAGGTCTGGTCTGCATTCAGGCTCTTCGGGTGACAGAGGTGAAATCCTAAAGACTGACAAATTTCCAAATGTTGTTTCAGGTGGGGGTGAGATGCCAGAACTTCCTTCGGATGCTGGACTTGCTCAAAGTGATCACAAACACAGACTTTTGCCTGCTGAAAGACATGTCAGAGCTATTTGCTTTATGAAGCAGGTGCTTTGACGTTTTATTGCAGTTAAGCAGCACAGGGGAAGGTACATAAAGATGAATGTGAGGAGGACATTTCTTTGCCATTCTCATGTTCAGGATATTGAAATCTGAAGCATAGCCAAAAATTGCCCAAGACAAGATCTTAGGCAAAAGCATCCAACATATTAATTACTAGGCCAAAATGATAAAGTTTCCCCTCTCTATGACTCTGGTACTCTTTAAAGTGCTAATATTCATTAGTTTTGTCTACATATATGGTGAGGGTTTTATATTTTTATACATCATCTAACACACCAAAACCCTAATTTCATTATAAGTCTCCAGGATAAACAGAAGCAAGATAGATACAGAGATATATAGATATACATCACTGATATATAAGTAACCAGCAATTTTGCTGTGAATAGACTTGGTGGAGATGTGGAAATCTAGATTTCTTTAATTGCTCCAGCCTAAACCTGGCTCATCTATCTACCACACATATGATCCTCCTTACAACAGTATCTGCCTGGACTACCAGGATTTTCTTGGCTCTGACAGTCACTGTAATATGGATTTTACAGAGAGTCTTGTCAGCTGTGCTCAAATACTTTATAATTGCCATTTCTAGTCTGTGATGAAGCCTGGAGTACTGTACTGTACTTCTCCACAGACACTAACTCAGCTTTCAGGCACATATGCTTCAAAGCCCAGAATATTACAGATATATATGGGAGTCTTCACAAAGATCTCTCAGGCAAGCTGGTATTTAACGGAGAAGAAGCTAATTTGGAGCTAAACTGCTTTCCACGAGGCAGTTTGGCTGCTGTCAGATGCAGCAGCCTCAGTGTGTTAGACGGGACCCATTTCCATTAAATGCTGCTTTCATGTGCCGCAAAAGACGGGAGCAATAAGGACGTTTGTCAAAGGGAAAACTGCAGCAAACTATTACATGCAGAACATCTGTACTGTGCAGCTCTTTCTTTGCTGAAGTTTATTGACTATTAATTTGATGCATGTATCTTTTAAAGAACGTGAAGTGCACTTCTCTTCAGTGACTTTTCTTCCCCCACCCCCCTTTTTTGTTTTCTCCCTGGCTTTCTTTCCCTTTCATTTCTTTTTCTTTCCTTCTTTCTTTCCCTCCCTCTTTCTTCTCTTTCTCGTCTTTTTTCTCTTCTCTTTTCTGCCTTTTTGTGTTCTTCTATTCCTTCCTCCCTTCCTTCCACTGTCAGCCAGTAGCTTATCCAATAACCTCTTCCTCTTCTAGACCCACATTCCTAAACCTAAGAACTTTAGAAATATGCCCTGAAAAGGCATGAAAAGTAGCAGAAAAAACCAAAGGATTTTTCTATCCTGTAAACCTGGAACTATATGGGATAGGGAGGATTTTAAAATAACAGAAACAGGGCCTGAAAGGGTGAGAAGCTCTGATCTACAGCATGAATGCCACTTGTCTTCTCCAAATGTAAACTTTACAAGTCAAAAGCAACACACAAATGGCTTTTCTGCAAACAAAATGCTTTATCTGCAATAGGAAACCTCACTTCTCATGCTGTGTGTTTCTTGCCTATATTTAAATATTTTAGCAATAAAAATTAAGTTGTGTTATAATCAACATCATTTCCACTTTCTAGTTTACCAGCATATGATCATCCCCAGGTTTTTGGTTCAGCATTCTGCTCAAACAAGGTTCTATCTCTAAGCATGTTCATATAACCTCGAGGGAAAATACTCACATGCTTAGAGTTAATCCTGAGTTCAGGTCTTTCTATAAATGAGGACCAGAAGGGAAACATTTAGATCCCTCATGAAAAAGAAAACATTTTCACATTAAAATATGCTAATGACAAACAATAGGCAGTTGTTTCTGTCTGTGCTTGGCCAGATCCTCTGCTGGGATAAATAGGGTGTCGTGGACTTTAAAGAAATTGCCTCAATCAACATAAACTGAAAATCAAGTGTTAGAATTCGTAATTCTTCATTCTTTCCTTCTTGATCCCAGATAAGTCTTTTCAAGACAAACTATTGGATGCACTCCCTTTAAACTACCAGGGCACAAAAATACTTTGTATAAGCTTTTTTTTCTTTCTGTAGCATATGACTGGGCAGTTCACCAAACTCCCACTGCAACCTTCTGTTTCCAGCCCAAAGACTGGTTTTCAAATTCAGTATTTCTCAGGGAGAACTAAATTTATCCCTATCATTGTTAACAGCTGCTTTGCCATAACCCTTGCTACAAGAAAACACATCCAAACCTTTTAGCACAGCCTCAGAGGAGCCCTTGAGGTGAGCTGATACAACCCACGGCTCTGAAGGAGGCCCCAGTTTGTCAACTCTTTGACCCTGTGAGGAAGAACAAAACATAAGAATTAAGGTCTTGTCTCTTCAGCAAGAGGAAAGAAAGTTTTGGTGGTTTTAACAACTGTAATAACTTTTTAATGACTGGTTGGAGGGCGGTTTGCAGCTGTAACATCACATGTTGCAAACATCACAAAGTTCACCATAACTCTTTAAGATGAAGTCACAGCACAGGCTGATTAGACTGGTCAGGTTGGAAGGGATCACACTGGGTCATCTGGTCCAACCTCCCTGCTCAAGCAGGGCCATCCCAGAGCACAGAATTGTGTCCAATGGTTCTGGAATATCTCCAGTGAGAGAGACTCCATACCCTCTCTGGGCGATTTGTTCCAGTGCTCAGTCACTGTACAACAAAGAAGTTCTTCCTCATGTTTAGGTGGAACCTCCTGGGCATCAGTTCCTGCCTATTCCTCTTGTCCCATTGCTGGTCCCTGGCCGAGCAGAGCCTGGCTCTGCGTCAAAAATGTCAAATGTCAAGACAGCACAGAATTGACAGAAGTATTCTTCCACAGAGGGGCAAATCCTACCTTTCTGTCCAGGAAAATGATTTTGGGCTGCACAGGAAGCTGCTTCTCGATTTCTCCATCTGAGGGTTGAACCTGAACAGAGATCTTGTAGGGTCTCGCATACAAGCATGTTTCTGAATGTTGTCTGCTTCCATTTCTTTCACATGTAAAAGAATGTTAAAAAAAAGAAAAAGAAAAAAGAAAAAAATTCAGAAAATAAATGTTATGAAAATACCCAAGTCTGGTCCCAGAGCTAATTCCCATCTTGCCTAGGAATGACATGTTATCTGCTTGTGATTTTCTACCTTAGTAATGCAGGTGTCAACATTTTGTTATGAAAGGGAAGGAGCACTACACCAAACACCTACTACTTTACCTTCTCATAACACTTTAATTCCTTGGAAGAGAGCAGGATGTATGGAAATAGGAAACAGCCATCCTTTCCAAGCAGAAAGCAGCATCAAAGTAATAAAATATCCTTTAGTTTTAATCCCCAGTTTAAAGATGGAAAAGTGGGAAATGAACAAAATAATTATGACCCTGGTATCACATTGAAAGTAGGGGGCAGAGACAGGGATTTTATGGATCCATGAACCCAACGCCCCAAAGTTCTCATTGCAGTGCACTGAAAGCAGTGGAGCCTGCAAATGTTTCCTGCCCAAGATTTCCAGTGAAAACCTTTGAGCTCCTTAAGAACAAAGTTTTGGTTGTTCTACACAAGAAGAGCACTTACAGGGCTTTCCTGCATGTCTTTATCATGCCATCACCTTCATCATCTGCAAAATCTGCAGACTGAAATACAACAGTTACACACACCCCCTTAAAAGACAGTAGTTTTTCCAAGCCTGAAATTTAAATTAGAGCATCCCAGGAGAGTGATTTTGCATTTGAATGAAGAATCAACACTTTATTCTGAGCCTGGATCGTTTCATTCCCTCTCCCAGTGCTTTGTATCATTTAGTATCTCGTATATATATATATATATAATTTATACAGATATAAAATGTTCTAATCTGCAATTGCAATGAAGTGGCTGGGAGTTTGGTATTGTCTTGAAATGAAAGAAGAAAAGCTACTCATTGATCTCTAGTGTTTGCTTAAAGGTGTTTACAAACACAATATACAGAGAGCATAACTTTCCCTTTTTTTAACTCATTTTTTTCTAGTTTAGATGTTGATTTTGGGTTTTTTTCAGGGTATTACTCTGCATTACAAACCAGAAACTGTTCATACTGCAGCTGGGGGGAAATGCTGGTCTGAAACACAGATGATGGAAAGATCAACTAAGGTTTTAGGGTTATGTGCAGGCTCGAGGGGTAGCTCAAGGATTGAAAATTTGGTTCATATCTTGGCTTTTTTACTTTTTGAGTCAGGGAAAAGTCTGAAAGGTAGTGTTAGGTTTGAAATTCATGTCAAGATCATCAATACAATGCTCTTAATCCACATTCTTCCAAAAATGTGCATTCAGCTCTGTGACCAAAATTCACTGCAGGAACACACCAAGTTACTCCTGTTTTCCGCATTTTCTGTGAGCTCTCTGGCTCCAGCTGAGCCCAGACGAGTTTAGGTGAGTCTTGTCACGGCTTCTGTAAGCCCTAAATAATTTTGTTTCTCTCTTCAGTTTCTATAAAACTGAGATCAAACAGGAAAAATGCCCTTACTCCAAATCCCAGGCTCATCTTGCACCTAAAGGAGGGCTGCTGCAAAATGTGGATCTAGGAAGTAGTTCCCATTCCCTGGGGTGAGTAGAATCACAGAATTATAGTAAAGCTGGGTTGGAAGAGACCTGAAAGATCATCTCATTCCAAATGGACAGGGACAGGGACACCTTCCCCTAGACCAGGTTGCTTCAGAACTCCATCTGACATCCTTGAACATTTCCAGGGAAGAGGCATTCATAACTTCTCAGGACAACCTGTGCCACCTTCAAAGTGAAAATCTAATCCAAATCTCGTTTAGTTTAAACATTCTTTTCCTATCCCTATCTGGCAAACTTAATGGCAAAGAAAACATGACAAAGCAAGAGTAGGCATGGATGCCTAAAAATGGAAGCTTAAAAATGAGTGCCTGTTTGCAGGTAATTTGCCCCTGGCTAAAACACCAGCAGGGAATGTGGTGTTTATATCCCACATGTCCAACCTGACCCGTGCTGTGAGGGAGCCCCTGCCTTGGGATTCAACCCTGCACACAGCAAGTTATATCATTGCAACTGATGTCAATGTGGAGGAGGAGAAAGGAGCAGCTTGCTGCTCCCCTGGTGATTTGTGCTGCAAGGGAAACAGGCTTTTCCTAGCTTAGTTTTTCCGTAGGGAGGTGGGGATGGAGAACTGTGCTCGCAGCCCAGCAAGGACAGGAGCAAGGACCTGCCTTCCTCCTGTGGGCATGAAGGGCGTGATGTTTGTCACTACTCTGGAGTCTCATGCTGGGTAGAGCAGGTTGCTTAGTAATTCCCTGCTGACAGGGAGCAGCTTTGATGCTCCAGTGCCTTGCAGCTCTTCTAAATGTGGGCACAGCAGGCTGCTGGCGATACCTCAGTCAGCAGGGACACCAGGGATCCCAGATCCCATCACCATCAATGCCAACATGTGTCTGCTGAATGTGCTGAGGCTCCACAGGAGAGCAAGTGCCTGCCCTTTAGCAGCAAGGAAGTCACAGGACATAGAAGCTAGAGGGTCTGCTGCAGGTATTAAGGCTTGATTGAGAAACTCGGTGGAGAGATCTGGGGCAGAGGAAAGGAAGCACCCTCGAAATCAAGGAGAACTTGTAATTTTAATTACAATAATAATTAGAATCATAGAATCATAGAATCACAGAATGAACTGAGTTGGAAAGCAGCTTAAAGATCATGTAGTGCCAACCCCCCTGCCATGGGCAGGGACACCTCCCGCTATCCCAGGTTGCTCCAAGGCCCATCCAACTTGGCCTTGAACACTTTCAGGGATGGAGCAGCCACAGCTTCTCTGGGCAATCTGTGCCAGGGCCTCACCACCCTCACAGAAAATAATTTCTTCCTAATATCTAATCTAATCTAATAATATCATGTCATCACAATAATGACAACAACAGTAATAGTTTTGATAATGATGATGTTGATGATGATAGCAATAATTATCAATTGACTTCAAGGGAAAAGAGATCAGTCTGAGAGCCTGGGTCAAGGGTCCCTTAACACTGACGGATGTGTCTACTGGAAAACTAAATAATGCCAAAAACCAAGCCTTGGCACTGACATGTGTTCACCTCTACCATTAAACTGACAGTCCATCATAAACTCTGGTCTAAATCCAATGGTAAAGTCCAGAACAACTCCCAAATGATCTGGGAGCTGATACAGTCAGAGAATACTTTAGCTTGGCAGTTTGGATGGGGCCATCCTGAAATATATCAGCTGTCCCTGTTGGCAAAGAACACTCCCTGACATATTTTATTTCCTAATAAACACAGACATTGAAACTAATTGAACAGTTGTCTGGGTATGTCTGCAATGCTCATGTTGCAAAATCAGTATATCCTTGGAAGGGGAAGGAAATTGGGAGGAATTTAGGTACTAAATAATATGTCAAAATGAATCATGATCCAGCCAAAGAGATATTTTTCTTTGGTTTTGAAAAGGTGGAGATTGCTGGTGAATTCAAGACAGGCTACAAGAATGAAGACACTGCAGCAAAGACGGGATATACAAGGTCAGGACTCATGAAAGACAAAGTAGGTACAGATTCACTGGAAGGACGGTGAGAACTGTTGACATCTTTGGGTGAGAGTGGGTTCTGATGTCATATGATGATGAAGTAAGACAGACACCAGGTACCTTTGCACTCTCAACTGCACATTAGAGCTTTGTCTCCCCCTGGAGATCTTGTCATTGATTATTAGAGACAGGGAAAGAAACATGAGCATCCAGAAGACAATGAGGAGTCTGAGGTCATTCCTATTTTAAGCGAAAAATATATTTCAAGGATGAGTTTTATTTCCACCAATACCCATATTTTCCCATATTACAGAAAGAAATCAGTGACAACCATCAAGTCTGCTTATGGCCCTGCACAGGACAGACAAAAGAATCACACCATGTACCTGAGAGCATTGTCCAAATGCTTCTTGAGCTTTTGCAGGCTTGGTGCTGTGACCACTTCCCTGGGAAGCCTGTTCCAGTGTCCAGCTATCCTCTGGCTGAAGAACCTTCCCCTAATATCTGACCTAAACCCTTCACAACACATTTTCATGGCATGCCCTTGGATCCTACTGCTGGTCATCAGAGAAAAGAGATCAGTGCTTGCCCCTCCACTTCCCCTCATAAGGAAGCTACAGAACACAGTGAGGTCTCCCTTCAGTCTCCTCTTCTCCAGGCTGAGTGAACCAAATGACCTCAGGCACTCCTTGTATGACTTCCCCTCTAAGCCCTTCTTTAGGGCAGCAAAGCTGCTGAAGGGTCTGGAGGCCTCAGATAGAGAAACATCCCTCAGATTCATTAGTGACTTTCATTAATTGCTGTAGACAAGTGGAAATACTCCTATTTACAAAGCCAGTGGTGAAGAGCTAAGCCAGGCCTTCTCTATAACACACTCCCCAAGTTTACTGTCAGAGAAAGGTCTTTTATTAAATGTAAACAGCATCACACCGGAGGTCAGAGCTTTGCCACTGCTGTGTATCCCAAGGTAATACCACTTTAAGCTCCACATAAACTCTTAAACAGTTTCTATCCTAAAACCAGACCGTAGGTGGTACAGTTTTTTACGATATGTTATAATAGTGCAATAAATCTGTTAGCTTAAAATCGAATCTCCGTGGCCTTTTAGAGAAATCATCATTAAATGCAAGGCCCTGTTAATGATGCCATCCCAGTGAAATTGTTTAATCTGCTAGGGGGGTGGAAGGTCACCAAATGAATTTTTTATAATACATCAACTTGACACGCAATAGGGAAAACTGTAATAGATAAAAGCAAAGGAAAAGGGCACTGTCTTCTTCTGATAGGTCAATAGCAGCCAAGAGAGTCACTCATCCACTTTTCCTTCACTACCGTGCTCCTTTTCCATTTAATATGGACACCCAATTAATACCTCAGCACCATAGACAACCTCATTTTAGGTGAATTATAGCAATTTCTTCCCCCTTCTCCGAAATGAAAGTGATCACAATACATCATAGCATTGTGCGAATTAACGTTAATTGATTCGAGTTACCAAGCATTGATGGGCCACTTCTATAATCTGGTCCTTATTGGGAGCTGGAAGGGATGGAGGGAAGATTAGATTGCATCCCCCGTTGCTTTGACGACGGCGGTCACCTGATGGCTTGTTAGACAGTTGTAGGCTTCTATTGCCGGCCCCAGTGGGGTCGTCAGTAAACTGGAGTGATGTCCAAACATCATTACACGCTGCTCCGATATTAAAGCAAAGGGATTAGCACCTTATTGCAAGCAACCTGGATTTGTCATTGTGCTGTCGTTATCCAATTTCCAGATGATAATGTGACTGTGGCCTGCGGGCACAAGGTCCTACAGCCAAACCAAGGTGCCTCTGTGTGTATATATATATATATATTTATATATATATGCACTCATATACATATATACACATGCGCACTTCCCACAAAGACCCAGCACCCCAAGCCATTTAACACTTTGTTCACCAGATTCCTGCTAGGAAAGCATGTGGAAGAATTTTTGTCCCTTTCCCACCTGACACACAGCAGTGGTCAAGAGCATGATGGAACAGCAAAGTGGCCTGACCTGAGAGCTGACATGGCTGTCACTCACTAGAATGTCACAGCAGACAAGCTCTGCTGATAGAGGTGACACCACTCACATGTTAAATAAGGCGGAGTGGGGAAAGGATTGGTCCCTGGGAGACGTGGCTGGCAGCTCCTCTCTGCTGTGTGCCTGTGTCGTGTAAATCACCGCTGGTACTGCAGGTCCCATTAATTGTTAAGAGGGAAAACAGACCCATATGTGACATGAGCAAGGCAGGTTTTGTTCCACAGCACTGGGGTACCAGTGTTGGAACCAGATGTCTTTCCAGTGCTGGAGGAAGATGAGGGAGACACTCCTGCACATGTCAGAACAGCCACAACTTCTGGGGGAACACTGGAATTGGGAATAGCTTCTCTTGAGCTGACCCTCTTCATTTTTAACTGAGATGTAATAACACAAACCCTTCGAATTCAAAGACCCACACTGATGAGGGGAACTTATAGCAACGTACCTCTCCTTCCTCCTATAGAGACATGCAAAGTTCCACACTCCTTTTCTCAAGTCTCTCCTACCCTTTGCACATTCCTCCTTCTCTGCTCTCTCCTACTCTCCTTTCACCTTTCCTACCTCATGTTCCCTTCTTGCAGAGGAACCAATAGGGTTTTGGAAACCCATTGTCAGAGCAAGCAGCAATTTCTCCCACACTTACATGGTGGGTAGGATTTCTAACTGCCTGAGTCTTGTAATTCAAAGGTGTCACCTTTGCATGGGAATGACAAATTTTTAGATAGGTTTACCATGTACATGTAGACAGTAACAGAAATTCAGTTTAAAATTAAGGTTCAGAGGTTAAATGTGTCTTGGTGACAGACCTTTTAACCCCTACACTTTCAGAAGGGTTCCAATCCAGGAAAGCAATGGTGAAAACATTTCTGCTTGAGCTGCAGGCCGAGTTCTCTACTGATCATGGATGTAGGTCAAAAGATACCCCTCAGTTTTCCCTCTCTGAATTCAATTTGAAGTAAAAATGCTAAAATAATATATCTGGGGCATAACATCTATATAGTTCAAGATCTTGTGTAACATATTATCCCTGGTATGACTTTGCCTACCTAACATTGACAATTCAGCTTTGATGTCCAATTTCAGTTCCACCAGAAGAAAACAATGAGCAAAACGCTGTGTGTTAAAAAAAAAAAATCACTTCTGTCACCCATAATAGCTTCCTGCAAACTCTTTCCATGTACAATGAAGGAAGATGAATCTGAGTCTCTGGGCTCATGATGACCAACTACCACATGTTGACCCATCTTGCAATATTCAGTTTCCCAGTATGAAAAGAATTATGAATTAACAACAAAATACTGAAATTCAGCCTAATTCCTAAAGTAGAATTTGATCAGGCAGTTTTACATGGTGTAAGACTGTTTAAACATGTATTAACCTCCATTTTATTTTCACAAAGCTTCTTATCCCATCTCTCCTATAAAGAACCCGTTGCAGAAACCCACTCCTCTGATTAGAAACCCTCACATTTACTCATGTGTACTTTCCCACAGTTTTACTAGACAGCTAAATGGAATGTTTGCCACCTTAACTATCCCCAAACCATTAATAAAAAAACAAAATTCAGGATAGAGCTTTGGCCATGTGGGGAAAAAAAGTCATGAAAATTATAGTGAATGGAAAATGGTAAATGGTCTTTTTCCAGTTCTGTTGCGTGGTCCTTCTAGTCTATTGTCTGAGAAAGAACCTACTTGTATTTTTAAATGCCAATTTACCTCTCGATACCTTACACCCAATTTGTTTCTGTGCTATCATTGTCCATCAGTGTCTAGAGTCCTCTCTGATATTTACTCTTCCAACATATTTTCAACAGATAAAATAATATCCCCCCCAGATTTGTCAATTTGAACAAACCTTTTACTAAATAGCTCTATGATTCTATTCCTTAAATCTTAAAATAAACTCCATTTCCATGATCATCTTAAATGTCCTTCTCTGTACCTGTGTTTGTCCTTTTAGTACATCAACAGTGAGAGTGGCACATTCTCCACAAGAATACACCCTATATACTGTCCCTATGAACATCTGATCTAAAATTAAGTAAGTTTAATTTAAAGGAATTTTTAAGGTTAGGTTAAGCTCCTGCGTATCATCTTTTCCACACCTTCACTTCAGGGGTGTGTGCCAGATAAAACCTTGACAGAACCTCAAGATCTGTTATAGCTGCAGCTCTGACACTGGGATTTTTGGCATCCTGCCTTTGCCTGCTCACTGGAGGAAAAGTTGGATCCCTACACAGGAAAGACGTTGTCACGTCCCTTTTGAAAAACCCTGTGCAATTCCATAGAGCAGCCTGCCTGAAACCTGCACAAAGGTTACCAAATCCAAGCACTTTGGGGTTGGAATGTGTCATAATTCATCCAAATTGAACCTCCAGCCCTGCCTGCCTGTGTATGTGCCATGTGACACTGAGAATTAGCAGTAATTTCTCATTTAGTGCTCTGCACGAGCATTGCTGTTGGAATGAGCAGTTCTTTGATGATTTTCTTCCTCTTATTCCTTGCTGTGAGTGTCAAGCACTATTATGTCATGCACCCACACTGTTTTTCACAGGCTACCCCAAACCTAACTCTTGAAAAAGAAATGTTTCTGTTTCCATCAGATTAAAAGTCCATCAAGAGGGAACAAAGTAGCCTGGTCTAGTGCAGGGGTATGGACTAAATGGCTTCTGGATGACTGTCCAGAACAATATTTCTTATTTTGTATAAAGGCATTCTCACAAACACAGGCAATACATCCACTGTCGTGCTCTCTTTTTCTTTCACTTTCATATTTATATTAGCATTAGGAAAATTTGGCAAAACAGAGATTTCTATCTGTAAATACATCACAATATATATTATATACAGACATTCACAGGAAGATAAACTATGTGATAAACATCTCTGACTCTCCAGCTGTGCAGGACTATAGCAGTCACAGCAATCACCTCTGTCTTCTCCTGACAAATTAATGAGCCGTGCTTGAAGTGACCCTAACAAAGGAGTTAAATTAAAACCATGTAAAAAAGCACTTCAAATCATAACAGACAAGTATTATATTTTTTAAGGCTTGGCAGTGTGATATACAGAGCTACAGGGATTCCCAGGCTCCCTTCAGCTTCACTCTTCTGGGCTGTAAAGATGAACATCCAGTTTGCTCTGACCAAAGATCTTCTGGTTGTTATCTTATAGAATCATAGAATCATTAAGACTGGGAAATACCTCTAAGATCATTGAGTCCAACCATAAATCTGGCACCAGTAAACTGTGTCTCCAGTGACATGCCTTTTGAATACTTGTCAGGGATGGTGATTCTACCACTGCCCTGGGCAGCCTGTGCTAGTGCTGACCACCCTTTCAGTGAGGAGATTTTCCATAATATCTAACCTAAACCTCTCCTGGCTCAACTTGAGATTGTTTTCTCTTGTCCTGTTACTTATTACCTGGTAAAAGAAACAGACCCCCAACTAAGTGCAACCTTCTTTCAGGTAGAGAGAGAGAATAATACCAGAGGAGTCACTAGTCTGAAACCACAGGGAGATGGGCCTGGCAGGAGTGCAGGTTCTGTGTATATCTGACAGCCCAGTTGGGTTTTGCATGACTCAGGGGTGAAAACAGAAAAATACACTGGAATACTTATCCTAACTTGTAATCCAAGCCCCATTATCCTTGCCTGTGCTGGCAAAAAGAAAGACAGATAGACAGTGGGGATAGTACATGTCCCAACAGGAAAACCCTGATTTCATTTCACAAGTTATCTGTGGCCTTATTGCATCAGGAATGTCAGCCATGAGTAATTCCAGAAAAGCTATGACTGATGGGGAGCAATAAATAACACTGCAGAGGAGCCTGAGCAGCTAAGAGTGGATGAGCTCGGAGCTGGTCCTATGAGCTGGTGATGTGTGTTCTCTTCAACATACATCCCATGTCTTCCCCTAATTGGGGCACTGAATCTGTGGCTTGAAGCAACCACTGCTCTTGTCCCCACAGTAAAAGAGGCTTCTTTCTAGGGACCTTTCCTGGTCCTTGCAGCTTGGAATTTTTTCACAGAGCACGCACAGTTAGGAAGACAAACCCCAGCTGGGAGGGCAGGCCCAGAGTGGAGATGTCATTTGTGCCTGAAAAAAGGCAGCCTTGAGGTTCTTTGTTGGCACACAGAAGAGGGTGCTTCATTAAGGTCATCTCTTGGGATCAAGTCTTCAGGATGGTGTGAATCATAGAATCCTAGAATGGTTTGGGTGGGAAGGGACCTGAAAGATCATCTTGTTCCTCTCCCCTTTCCATGTGACACTTTCCACTATCCCAGGTTGCTCCAAATCCCATCCAAACTGGCCTTGAACACTTCCAGGGATGGGGCAGCCACAGCTTCTCTGGGCATCCTGTGCCAGGTCTGACCACCCTCACAGCAAAACTTCCTATGTCACTTTTCTGCTGTCCCATTTCGCAACGTCCTACAGTGTAACACAAACCACCCCACTAACCACAGTGATGTCAGTTCTGCTGATCAAAAATACTGTATGTCTGCAGAATTTGACCCTGATTTAAGATTTGATCTGACCAATAATATTTTCTCACTGTGCTTCATAAAACACCACAACGAAATCCCACAGTTAAAAACAAACAAAAGCACAAAACTAAAAAACAACAATCAAAAACCCCACAACTGGAACCAACAAACCAAAACCAAAACAACAAAGCAAACCAAAGATTCCTATGGTCACACGCCAGTGTCCTCATTGTGGGTGATTCCCTACCACAAGCCACCCAGTGTCTAGTAGAAAAGAAGAGTGAATAGTATGTGAATAGTAGTTCATATCACTGGCAGACATCAGGATGGTACAGGGGTCAGCAGCAAATGGTAGAGGATATGGTATTAATTAGAGACAGTAAGTCTTAGACAAATCCAATTTCTTTCTTGCATAGATGGAATAGGCTTATAGTTGGGTAAGGCTCAGTAGTGCACAACATCAAAAAATAACATTATGCAATATCAAGAGAGTACACAGTGAGGTTGCCAAACATCAAATCCCATGTCCCCTATTCAAACCAGATGGTATATTACCTTTTTCATATTACCCATATGCTTTTAATACAGATTCAGGATCTGAGGCTGAAATACTCTGCTGTCTGCTCCCACCCCAGCCCTGCTCCTCACAGCCTTCTCTGCAGACAAGGGCTCCCATCTGGGCTGTGCAAATAGTGGCTGCAAGAGGCTGAAAAGAGCAAGACTGGGGCAGAGGAAGGAGGAAGAGAAAGGATTATTTGTTGCTGTGGAGGAGAGGGAAAAAAAATGACCCTCAAAAAGTGAGTCTTGGTACAGAATATCAATAAAAAATTACCAAACTGACCAAGAACTTGGTAACTGGCAGAGCTCAAAAGGGAGCTCCAGGGGGAAATTATTGTAAAGCAAAGGAGTGCCCTGTGTTGTTCTGTCAAAATCAGCTGCAGATCTGTTGCTGTATCTGCACTGAGATACAAATATAAAGCCACTGCTGATAAAATGCTTACAAGGATTTTTGAGGTGATAAATTACAAAAGTCAAGCATGGGCATCTAAATCATGTGGGATGTGGGATCTGGGCAAACAAACTGAGTTGATTTGGTTCTGGAAAGGTAGAACTGAAAAGGAATTAGAGAATACAGTGAGCAAAGAGAAGATCATGAGCTCTCCTATTTCTCTGGAAAAATGGGCATATGGGACCATAGAACTGTACCAGTAGAAAATGGGATTTAATACCCTTTTTGCATATGGCATTGATATCATAGAATACCAGATCAGAACAGACATCAAGGATCATCTGGTCCAACCTTTCCTGGCAAAAGAATGGTCTAGACAAGGTGGCCCAGCACCATATCCAGCTGAACCTCACAAGTGTCCAACGTTGAGGAATCCATCATGAAGGAAAACTGTGGACTTTCAATCATACAGACTTCCAAAATGATTCAGAAAACAGAGACAGAGAAGGAAACACTCACCAGAACTCAAACATTTCAAGTTTTTTCAAAGTAGACAGTGATTTGATTACTCTGGAGGTTTCTGGAGGGGGAAGAGGAGGAGTCAATGCCCAGAAACTCACTGATGTAAAAGTGAAGGAAGGAACAAGAAGTTTTAATGGGAAGCTGGAGAGAGAGAGAGGCTCACGAGAGAAAGTGGATGAGTATTTGTGACAGGAAGAACAAGATGATATCCAACATCTGGGCACACATTCAGGTAGTATTGGATATGTCCAGCTCTTCAAGACCAAATGATTTTCTAGAATTTTAGCCAAAAAGGAAGGTCAGCACTGAAGTTTCAAAGTGAATAGCAGTGTGTCACATAAGAGATTGAAGTACGAGATTAAACAGCTTTTTCTGGCCTTAAATTTTAAAAGTATATGAATGAAGGCTTAGACCTACAAATTAGATGAGGCAACAACCCACCTTTAATAACACACCTCTGATGGTACATCAATTTGTAAAAGTTCATAGATTTAATTGTTTAGAATTTAAGAGCTGTGATAGCCTGAACCTCTCTCAAGACACTGACTTTACCCAATACTTTAATGTTTCGAGGCAGACTCGCAGGAACTCAGTTCCTGGTTAAAAGCCTCATGGATATCTCTGCACTACAGAGATTCACAAGCAACAACAGGATAACAGGGCAGTTCACACTCAAGAGTCCACCTAGTACTTGGGAATAGCTCTGTCTTCAGGGAATCAGAGAATAAGAGAATGGCTTGGGTAGGAAAGGATCTTAAAAATCACACCTTCCACTATCCCAAGTTGCTCCAAGCCCCATCCAACCTGGCCTTCAACACTTGCAGGGATGGGGCAGCCATAGCTTCTCTGGGAAAGTCATGGAAACTTTATAAGGTGTTTCAGCATGGGTAGTCATATTTCAGCCAGTGGAGAACTTATTTAATAAGCAGATCAACTGGATAAATTGCTTCACTATTCTTAAATCAGTATTTGATGATGATGATGTATCTGATACTTACCTATTGTTTCCTTCTGCTGGAGACAGCAAGGCAGACTGAGTCACCATTAAAGTATCAACTGGCAAACCAAGGCCTCTCTGAAGGTCTCCAGTTTGGTGACTGTTGATAATTGTTCTGGCCAAAATCTTTAAGCTGTCACTTGTGAGCTCATTTCTTGGATGACCTGGGGGATCCCCAAGTTCAATGACCAGCACCCTTGATGGACCAGCAGCATCAGGTGGCTGCAGAGCTCGGGTGCTCACTGGTGGCCTCCCCACTTCCTGGGAGCCATACCTGCTATGAAAGGCTGTGCAAAAGTCCATGTTAGGGCAGTGATACTTCTTTTTGCTGGCATGGGCTGAGATTACCTTCAACATGCTTTCACCTCCCACCACATGATGGACTACTCTGACTTGGTCAAGACCAACCTCCAAGAGATCAGCCAATCGACGTATTATAGTTGCCTCATCTTCTTTCCCAATAGTCTCAGTTACAGTGAAAGCCACAAGAAGGGAAAGACCAGCAACTATTTCTACAGGTTCCTTCTCATAGAGAAGAACATAGAGGAGATTGTCCTCAAAGCTGAAGTAATTGGCTCCTGCCCTTTCATTCAGTGAAAAAGAAGACGGGGTTGGAGCGACATATTTGCCTTCAATGAAAACACGAAGGCTGAGCGGTTCATTGTAGAATATGGCCACGGGCAGCCTGGTTGTGTTTTGGCCACTGAGGAGGTAGAGTCTGAAAGCCAGAGGTGTGAGGTCTGGGAAGCAAATTGTGGTGAGTTTGGTGGATGGCAGCACAGAAAATAAAGTAGAATGATGCTCTGCAGGGTAACACCAAGTGTGTGAAGTCACGTCGCTGAAGGTGTCCATAAAGCTGCCAGTCGTTGTTACCACTGGGAACAGTCTCTGGCTGTCCACACTGGAGTCCAAGCTTTCTAAGATGACAACTGCATGATCTGCCTGTTTGCAGAAGTAGCCTTGTACTGAGGGCTTGAAGACACACTTACTGTCATCTCTGTAAATCCCTGGAAGAGAATAAAGGGAAATGAGGAAAAGGAAATTAATTGTTTCAGACATCATATCAACATTTTGGTTTATAGTTGTTTTTTTTTTTCCTATTCAGAGCTCAAAGTCACTTTTGTCAGGGCTAAAATCTTACACAGTTTTAAGAGAAGCCTAGACACTAATGGATATTAAATAGGTAGAAACCACATCTACCTCTTTGAGTTGAAAATGGTTGAAGACTGCTAACAGACAGGGAAGCATCACATATACTCACCTCATTCTTTAAATATCAAACTATGGCCACCACTGAAAAAAACAAGCAGCTAGACCATCCTTTGATCTGATCCAGCATTACATCCCTAAGTCCTATATTCTATATTCTCCTGGTTCTAAGCCTGCACAGACAGAAAATCAGAGCTTGACTTCAATTCTTTGGGAAGATAATTTAACTCTACATAAAGCCATCTAATTCCACTCACAAGAACTGCATTTTAAACAAACAAGAAACAAAAACAACAAAACAACCCAAACAAATGAAAAAAACCAAACAAGCAAAAAAACCCAGCAAAACAAAAAAAAAAAATTCTAAACCAAGCAAATAAAAAAACCCCAAAAAACAACAACCAAAAAAAAAGATAAAAAGATCCCAAACCAAATGAATACAAAACTCAACAAAAACAAAGCAAACAAAACTCAACACACAAAACAACAACAACAACAGAAAAAAAACACACACAGGAAGGATCAGAACACTATAAATCTACTCCAGTGATGGCTTCATCAAATTTTAGAGCTAGAAGAAAGCACCAGATTCAGATACCTAAAAATAGTGGAGATTCTTACCTATGCTCTAAGTGCCTAAACTCCCACTGCAGGCAGTGGACATCTGAAGTTTAAACCATTTGCCCCCAGGCAGGCACCTAGATTTGCATGGGATGCCCCGAGGTACCTGAGACATGAGACACAGGGTCTACAGGAGACCTCTGACCCACAAGGATGGCAGCTGGAAGCCTGGTGGGACACTCCACAGCACCAGAAGTTACACTAAACACACATTTGAAGCATCCCAAATTCCCCAGCCATCAATACAGACAAAGCAGTTTAAAAACAACGAAGTTTGCCCTAAAATACTTCTGTGAAGTCATCTGGATTACACTTTACTACCCTATAACTTTACTGACCAGAGACAGGGCCTGTCACTTGAACACAAGTCACCTGGACTTGGGTATCTGCAACCTCTGTAGATATAACACACGATTGATGGGAGTGCAAAAGTCACTTTAGATAACACTTTATTCTTTCACTGAATATAACAGAAGCCCAGACCCTTAAACATATGTCAGAATTTGCCACTGAATCCCCCCTCAAGTGTCTGTGGAGATAAGTCAAGAGGATGCTTTTATGGAAGGCTGTCTACAGAAGAGACATAATGCACACAGTTTTCTGAGTCAGAATCACAAAATCATAGAATAGTTTGAGTTGGAAGAGACCTTAAATATCACTTGGTTTCCAACTCTCTATCATGGGCAGGGACACCACTATCCCAGCTTGCTCCAAGCTCTGTCCAACTTGGCCTTGGTCATTTCCAGGGATGGGGCAGCCACAGCTTCTCTGGGCAACCTGTGCCAGGGCCTGCCCACTCCCAAAGTAAAGTATTTCTTCCCAGTATCCAACCTAACCCTGCCCTCTGTCAGTGGGAAGCCATTCCCCCTTGTCCTGTCACTCCATACCCTTGTCAGGAGTCCCTCTCCAGCTCTCACAGCCCCTTTAGGTACTGAGAGGTGCTATAAGTTTACAGTGTGCTCCATCTGACCAAATATAGGTCTGTGCTTTAAGATGAGAGAAATTGTGCCTCAGGCTGTAAACGATGAGATCATCACTGATTATAGAGAGAGAATAAAAGTAAATGAGTTCAGATATGGGCACCAAAAACATAAACATTTCTGCCTGGAGCATCTTAGGAAAAGAAGTGTGTTTCTGTTTTTCCTTCCTCTCTTCAAAATAAAATCAAAGGAGGAATTTGCTGCCGTAGCCAGTTAGAATCCACCTTCCCTCACCTAGTCTGCCCCTTTCTTAGTTAGCTGAGCTCATAAACATGTTGGGTAAAGCATGGCCAATGCCTCAATTAACTCTGTGCTCTTCATTCAGCACCTTCAGGGACATGTATTCAGATCAGATGAAAAACAAAGGACAGCAATGTCCTTGAGAGTTACAAACTTCTGGATGAATGAAAGGACATTCCCCTTATCAAGGACACATTATGTGAAAACCTTTTGCTAGATAAAAATAGCAGACTCCTGGAAAAGATATGAGAAAAGTTGGATGGAGCTCTGAGCAAGGTGGTCTAGTGGAAGGTGTCCCTGCCCATGGCAGGGGGATTGGAACTGGATGAACTTTAATGTCCCTTTCAACCCAAGCCACTCTCTGATTCTACTAAATCACTCTGGGCTCTGCCTTTAGTTGCATCTCAGTGTCTGGATCCTGCAGACACTTACCTATTACCTATTTCAAGGGGAATCCTCCTGTGCAGACCGTGGCCTGGGAGCATTTCCCAGAACGAGCTCTGGCTCTGCACGTCACCGAGGGGAGCAATGAAATCACATAAATGTCAAGCTGTGTTCAGGGAGGATATTCCAGTGAGAGAGGATCTCTGTAAAAGCCCCTATTTTTACACACCAGCTTACAGTTTAGCTTCCCTTTCCCATTTTGTTTTTTTTTTCCTTTTTGCTTTATCAGTGTAAGTATTTTGCTATCAGTGTTTGCTGGGGGCAAAAGGAGGGGGAGAAGCAACTCCATTCAGATGCAGAAGTGGAAACGCTGTGCTCAGAGATGTTTGGCATTGTCCTGGAGCACTCAGAGGATGCCCTAGCAGCCAGCCCACAAAGCCTGACAGATTCCACCCTCTGCTCTCCTGGAAACACCCCATCTCCCCCCAGGTGACATTTCTCATGTCTACAAACAGGAATTGCTGATCTTTTGTGATTTCCCAGGACTTTCCTTTGCCCTGCCTGCCTTGCAGAGAGAGTTGGCTTGTTTTCCTGCACACACACACACACACACACGCCCATACACACACACCCATCATTGCTTGTCTCCTTCCAAACGGCCTTATCTGCCAGTCACAATTTCTACAGCTTGCAATTTCGATCACTTTTAAATGAAACCCATGCTGGCCTTAGTAATCATAATGTCATTTACAATTTACCACAAAACACGTTTATTCAGTTAGTAGCACATCGGAGAAAGAGAACTCCATATGAACTTGCCACTGAAGCCCTAATCTGATTATTTCCTCATGAAAATCCAAGCAGGGGTGCTTGTAAGAGTGGTCTGAGAGGGGAAGGAAAAAAAGTGAGTCCTGGCCACAGCTGACTCTCATAATCAATGTGGATAGATAAGTGACACAGCGTGTCAGGGCCAGCAGCTAATCTGCCCCGGGGCTTTCCTCTAAAAAAGGCCAGAGTGGACAGGACTTAATAAATACTGAGTGACCACTGAATATTGAGCTGACATGTGCTATTTACATTGGCAATGAACAATAACGGTGATAAATTCCAGAAGCATCCCCCCGCAGTGGGTGAAATCAGATTAAACAGGTTCTATTTGTATGTGTGTTTGCACACACACGTGTGTGCAAGAGGGGGGCAAAATGGGGCAAAAAGAAAGAGTCAACCACAAGTGTGTGGGAAAGCTGGGAAAGATGTCCATATTTGCAGCAATGTGTGCATGGATGAGGTTGAATGTTGCACTGGGATCTTGATGCACCCAGGCAGAGGATGAGGACGTGAATATTTTGGGTGCATACATGGGCACGTGGTCATCTACGTGCAAGAAGGAGAGAGAAATGATATGTGGGGAGTGTGTGTGTTCACCCTCTGCACACAATTCCTCAGCCTCAGCAAGGAGGTTCCCCCCCACCATCAAGCCAAAATTATTATTTATTTATATACATCTGCACACATGCAGAGACACACCAACATCTACATCTAGATGAGGCTTTAGCTCTCAGGTTGCTTCTAGGGCTCCTGACAAATATTAACTTTGTGTCAATATTTGTCCTTCCTGTCGTGAAATGAGGATTTTCCACCTCATTTCACATTTGAAAAGAAAAATGCGCCGAGGGGGTCCTCTTTGCTTAGGGAAAAAACCCACCACCACCATCACTGTCTCATATCCTTTATTTAGAAAAATGGAGAAGGGTGGAAGGAGGGAAGAGCATTTTTTAAAATAGATGTTTTGACTTAAAGGCACATAGAGTCCTTTGCAAGTCTCCTGCCTTTTCCCTAGTTCCCCAACACCAAATAAATAAAATAAAATAAATTCTACGTTTAAAATTGAATGAAATACATCAACATTAATGATTTTTCCCTTCAGGTTAACACCACCATTTGCTTCAATAATTTTTACCCATTTCGTGATAGATTTCACAATTCATGGTACAAGGAAAAATAGAGTCTTTTTTTGACAAAAACAAAAGGCAATGTCAGGTTTTTATCAAAATAAAATAAATCTCTCACAATTTTCTTTCCATCTGACTGGATTTGCCCGTCAGTTATTTCTAATTTAACTACAATTATAGCTACAAAAAATATAAAAGTGAGGAGGAGAGGAAGGGGGAGGGGAGAGATAAATGGGACACTGTTTAGAAACTGCAATTCCTTGGCCTTGGGCTGGCCAGCACATATCTTTGCTGAGGGGCAAATATTCATCAGCATTAACTGTTCCTTTTGACCTGCTGACATTTAAATGGGGAATATTAAAAAAAGGGCCCAGCAATAGCACCTCAGAAATCTAGAAAAGCTAAATTATTCTGGGGTCCATCAGGTTTTTTTATACGAAAAGTCTTCTGTGTTTCTTGAGTTCAGATGTTCCCCATAATTAATTTGACCTTAATTTTCCTGTCTAGTCCCTGTCACAAGGTCTTCATACCTACACACTCATGCTCTGAAAGCATTGGCCCTGGGGACACCGATTTTGTAAAAGCAAACCCATCAGCTGTGGTGGATGCTGAGAAAAGTCATCTCCCATTGGTTTTAGAAATCCCACCACCTGTAAATTAGGGATATCACTCCACTGAGTTTATCAGCCTTACATGAGGGATAAATACACTAATCTGCCATATCAGGAACACTTGTGGCTGGTTGAGACCTTTTCTGCTCCTCACCCAACCCCACCAGTGAGTGAGCTGGGGGTGCACGAGTTGTTGGGAGAGGACACAGCAGGGACAGCTGATCCCACTGACAATGGGGATGTCCCAGACAAAAGGGCTTCATGCTCAGCATATGAAGTTGAGGGAGGAAGAAGAAAGGAAGACACATTCACAATGGTGGAGTTTGTCTTCCCAAGTCACTGTGATGTGATGGAGTCCAGCTACGTTGGGGATGGCTGAACACCTGCCCCACCCTTAGGAAGTGGTGAAAGAATTCCTCATTTTGCTTTGCTTGTTTATACAACTTTTACTTTACCTATTTAACTGTCTTTATCTCGACGCACAAGTTTTCTCCCTGTTACCCTTCCAGTACTCTCCCCCATCCCACCAGGAGAGACTGAGTGGCTGCATGGGGCTGAGATGCCCCATGCTGGGGTTAAACCATGACAATACACACACACATAAATATGTGCTCATAGCAGGGACCATGTAAATAAAAATAGAGTGTTTGCTTTAGGCTGTTAATTCTTTCTTTTAAAGAAAATTATTTTGGAAGGAAATGAGTCTTACAGCATCACACTGTGTGGGGTTTTATTCTCTCCTGTTTATCGTTCCTCTATAAAAAAACTTGGAACCCCCTGGCCAATTTCAGTCACTTTTGTGGACTCAACAATAATATGCTCCTTCAAGGTTTGTAAAAGTAGGTGCCCAGGTGGAGAAAACACAGCTATTAATGCTACCAGTGGAGGAAGGTTTGCAGTAAAACTCTCTCTTATTACACATCCCAAGGTCTGAATTCACCCTTCCCTTTCACACACAAATCCAAAGAAAAACAGGTGTAGTACATGAAATATTTGCTCTTGCAATCATTGTTTGCATGCTTTGATATGGTACACACATTGCAATTATTTATTCACCATGAAATCAAGTGTTATTTGCCTCTTTCATACAGTTATATATTTTTATGTTTGCATCAACCCTTCAGAGCTCCCTCATGTCTAACAGGTAAGGCACATATGTTACAGATGACAATATCTCTCTCCAAGTCATGAACAAAAATTCCAGTTTTCCAATTCCCAGTGACTATACTAATAACTCATTCTTGACCTTAAAGCATCAGTGCACAAGCAAAGCCTGAGAAGAGAGACCAGAAACTCTCTGAGGTCAGGATGCTCTCCAACAGGGATCAAAAAGAATATGGGAACAAAGCATGCATATAGCAATGTTCGCTCAAAATGCTCCTCAAGTCTTCAGTGATTTACAGGTCAGGAACCTCTTGAGTCAGAGAGAGAACTGCTGGGCTTTGTAGCTGAGAGAAAAAACCAAACCTGTCTCATGAAAATGCAAAAAGTTGGGGAGGATAATAGTCTAGCCAGGAGAATGTATCTTGAGCCCTCTCAGAGGAGGTGGGCCAATAAATCTGGAGATGCCTTTTAGTGAGGCTGCCAAGACCAGGTTGCATTAAGAGATGCTCCTTATAATGCCACAGATCTTCTGAAATGCTCTGCTGCCACTGCAAGGTGCCACACCTGGATACACTTTGGCTGTGTCCAGAAGACTCACCTCTGGAACTGAGCTGCTAGAGCATTTTATCCATCAAAACTTATAAAATAACTAGTGCCAAGTCAAGGCCCTTGTCCCTGAGACCAGCTGGTGTGGCACTCCCATTAGTATTAAAGCCACTGACCCTCCAAAAGACATTGGCCACCTCCAAGCTGTTCTTTTGAATGGGCTCCTGACTTGTGCCAATTTCTGGAAGGTGTCCAGGGGTTATCTTGGACACTGCTGGGTGTCCTGGGACCAAACTGGGCTGGCAGCTCTTCTCTTGATGCAGCAGGAGTGACCAGGAAGCTCCAGTGTCCATACCCTCGTGTTGCTTGACTCCACAGAGGCTCATTCCTGCTGCTGTCAGCAGTGGCCCAGAGCTGCTTGTCCATCATTTTATTAAACTTAATCAGAAAGACACAATTAGGGAGGATTTTTTTGTCTGTATTATCATTAATGATTAGGGGACTTTAGTAATTTTATCCATGCTGACAACACAAAGGTCCCCATAATGCTTATTTCATGAATGAATCCAATATGGTGGCAAAAGAGTTGTTATTTGACATTATACTGTGCATGAAGACTAAAAGTATTAAACAGCATAATTAATCTATACTTCATGATTCTGTGCATTTTTCAGAGAGTCTCCCAGAGCACTACAATTTAACCATTCTTAAAATGCAAGCCTGACAGGAGTCATTACCTTAAACCCTATTGTAATGCAGTCAGAAGTGTGCCATGGAATGGGACAGAACAACCCTCATATGTGAGAGACAATTTGGGTCTTCATACCTTTCCTGAGGGCCATCAACGCACAGCTAAAGGGTGGAAATAATGGCTTTTTGTACAGCTTTTAGCAAAATAAGATCCAGGGCCCTTGCTGGAGATTTTAGATGCTCTCATGAAGCAGAAAAGGCAAAGAAACTATCCCCATAAACCTCTTTTAGTCTTTAACCATCACCCAAAGAGCCAATAGCTGGGAATGAGAGGGATTCTGTCTCCCAGGAAAGATGAATAAAAGGGAAAAATCCAAATAAAACCAACTTTTGGTCCAAATTATTTCACCTTTGAAAAAACATGCTGTTCTGCAACTATCATCTTATTTCTCATGTCACTACCAAAGCTTTTCTCATTTTCTTTCCCTTTAAGGCAATCCATGTTTCCTTTGGGTGTATTTAAAGTCCATAAGGATTTTTCTCTCCTGATCAGGAACCTCACTGACTGAAGCTTTAGTCAAACTGGTACCTGTGTCTCACCATAAAGGTGAGGAGCAGTGAATGGCAGAGCCTTTTCTGACGCAAGTCCCGTCACTCTGACCCAGGAATGATAAAACCCCCACCACCTGAAAGCACAACAGCAATTTCATCAGATGCCAGACCTAAAAATGAATGTGGCCTTGCCATGCACTGCTCTGAGCTGTGGATATAATGAGTTTTGAATGGGAAGTCCCGGACACAATAAATCTGTGCCATATGTGACCATTTCCTGTGTCAGTTCCTTTCTCATAACCAGCGGAGGCTTCGCCCTCCCCCTCACTTTCCCTTTCATGACCCCACACCAGGGCTCTGAAATCTTTCAGGGTTGCTTATGGGCCCCAGGCCTTTCCACAGCAGTTGCATAAATAAATGAGTTTGACAGCAAACATCATAACGCTTAGTGGTAATGTGTGCTCCACACAAGTGCTCGTGCTGCTCGCTGGAGAGAAGGGGGAGGAAAGAGCTTGTTTTGTTACCGCAAACAAAAGTATGTTCTCTGACAAGTGGTGAAAGAATTAGTCAAATAAACTTGAACTCCACTCAGACCATGCCTGCCAGGTTTTGTTATGGACGGGGAGGTTCTCAGCTTCGCCCTCCCTGCTTGGCCTGCAGTCCCCGCAAAGACAAATCATCCTTTTCTTCTGCAAAAATAAAGTGAGGGGATAAAACGGACGGCCTCAAAGTAAAATTGGCAGGGAACTTCACTTTGCTGCTATTATTTTTATCATTTCTTCCCAATGAGAACAGTCATTTGGGCCTGGGAACAGACTCAGAAGGAGACTGAATGATTTTCCATTAGAAGGGGGCTAGAAGGAAAATGCCAAATACCTGCAGATTTTGGAAATATGTGGGTTAGAATTACGCTTTTAAATGACAAGGGTTTTTATAAGTCATAAGTGAAGGAGAGGACAGAACAGAACCAATAATTTGTCTTATTTTTCTCCTTTTTTAGTCATTAACAAATCAAACATTTTGATTTAATAGCAAAATTTTACTAACTTTTCAGCTTTCCCTGAGAAATTATACTAGTTTGGGTCTATGTAAAACTTCTCTGTAAAACTATATTATCAAAAAAACTTTTTTGCCCCAGGAATACCATTTAAAAAAAATATATATCCTAATTTCAGCCCAGAAAAGTTGCAGACATTTCAGTTATTATATTAATGGGTGTAATTAGATAATAGAAGTTTTATAAAAATTATAAGCAAAGAAGGTTATTTTACCATGTCCAATGCAGAAAGAACAAAAAAAGGTATTCATATTTTAACTAGGGAGGTATAGGCTGGAAATTAGAAAAATATATTTTTATTAAAAAAAAATAAAGTAACAAAGGCTTGTAAGCAACTGATTAGAATTTGGTGGAATTAACAAGTGAAGAATTTTTTCAGCAGGTGATTTTATTTTATTTTAATATCTTTTGGGAGCATTTTATTTACAGATATCACTTTGTACTCTTTCTTTCTCTCTTTCTTTCTCTCTTTCTTTCTTTCTCTCTCTCTTTCTTTCTTTTCTTTCTCTTTCTTTTCTTTTCTTTCTTTCTCTTTCTTTCCTTTCTTCCCAGGTAAGTTATAAAAAACGCCTAAAATCTTACTTGTAGCTGCCTTGGCTGAAGGTGCAGTCCCAGAGCCCATGCTCATGACTGAAAGGTTCACAAGCACAAGAGTCCCTGTGACATTATTAGGGTGATTTTCAGCAATATTAGTCCTGTATTGGCTATGGACTTGAATCTTAAAGCAGAAGGATTTCATTACGGGTACAGACAGCTATATTATGCCATGACATATTTATGACAATGAACAGTAATGGGAGGCAAGTATTTTAAGCCTTGGAAGCTGAAATTAATCTGAAAGCGCAGCTCAGAATCTGAACACCTATGAAAACATATTGAAGAGCTAAAATTTGAGATACAAAGGCTACAGTCATTATCTGAGCACATAGAATGGGATTCATCACATTAATTCTAGCTGCCTAAATGTTAAGCATCTAGTCTAAGCTAATTGTCTAGTCTGAGCTGTTCATCTAGACAATAATCATTAGGGAGAGAGAGGAGAGACTTTTAGAGGGTCATTCATTCCTGCTTTTCTCTGGATGGATTGGATCACATCTGGAGGTGTCAGTCTCTACTATTCTGGGGCAAACCTAGACAGATAGTTTCAATTCAAGGCCTGTATTTAGAATCATAGAATCACAGAATCATTAAGGTTGAAAAAGGTCTCCAAGATCCTTTAGCCCAAGCTTTGACCAAACACCACCTTACAACCAAACCACAGCACTAAGTGCCACTGACTTCGGGTAAAATGAGCCCAAGTACTAATGGTGTTGCTGACAAGGGCTGCAGAACAGCCAGACCAGTCAGTGTTCCTGTTCTGAAACAAGTGGGAAATGACAGCTCTCCACCTATGAACAAGGGGAAACAGAGAAAGAAGGGGACAAAAAATAAGAAAGAAGTTTCCCCTCTCCCTGACAGGAATAAACAGGCTGCAAGCAAATTTTTTAAGACCCTGAAAAAGATCAAACTCTGCATTTGGCTTTTGTAGCTCTGATGGCCAAGCCACTGGATCTAGGTGCTCCCACATGTGCCTGGTGCTCTCACCCTGAGCAAAAGGAGCACTGAGAAAAAAATACCTTGGAAAGCATAGAAATGGAGAACTTTTTTTCCCAAAAGAGATGAGCAAACACAACAAGAACCTTAAAAATAATTCTAATCTCTGGAACCAACACAGGGATAGGGACAGAAGGAGACTGGCTTCAAAGACCACTGACAAGAAAATCAAACATGTAGTCACAGTCCTAAAATACCAGGCCTACATTGAACCTTATGAAAAAATAGATCAGAAGAGTTTTTGGAGTTTTTTTTTTTTAATCATAGTAGATCTACAGTTTAGGCTTTTATATGTTTATTAGGACAAAACTCCCAGGTTAGAGGATGTCCAGAGAAGCTGCCAGGATTCAAAATGACTTGGAGAAGATCTGTGACCCTAAAAACAGTTTCTTCCATAACTTCATAAGATTGCAAGATAGTTTGAAGAAGCTTTGAGGGTTGGTGTGGCTAACAGTTGTTATACTCAGGTGTGCTTGGTTTAGGTAGTTCCTTTTCCCATCAAAGGCTTCTGGACAGCTCCAACAGGGAAAGAAGCAGGTTTGGAAGTGGAAAATTTATTGTACTTTACCAGATATCATTCTTCATCTTCATATAAGCATGACTGGAAACAGAGTCACCCTAACCCTGGTTGTGTGGTGCAGTGCTCGTGGAGAGGAAGAATAACTACATTGGTGGAGCACTGCAAACACCCACCAGTCTGGATTGTCCTGCTCTAACTAGTAAGGATCACTCCCTTTGCATTTTATTCCAGACTTACTAGTGAGCTGCTTGAAATTTCAGACAGCCCTTGGAGTTATTTTGGCCAGGGAGTATATTTAAAACTCATTGTGCCTAATGTTGTCTTTCTACAATTGAGAAGTAATCAGGAAAGACGTGAAAATAAATAGACAAGTGAGAGGCAAAATGAAATATGAAGTGGCTAGAAAGGAGTCTGCTCTCTAATGTATTTTTTCAGCTTATTATTGTAAAAGCCCAGAGCAAAAGAGTAGCTTTGAAGAGTCTTTTGTTAATAGTGGAAAGGTTGTCTTTATATTTTTCTTAACTTTTTATTTATTAGCCATGCTGCACAGGGTACTTCCATAAGTGATGGCTGAGTTTCAGGTTACAGGGACTTGTTTAGTCTGAAAACATCCCAAGCTGCAAGGGGAAGCAGAAAAGAGAAGTGACAGCCTATAGTATGGAGCTTGAAGGAGCTAACACCAAAGCCCATTTGTTCTCTGCTTTTCCCTGTAATTTCTGGTGGTTGAGCTTGTAAAGATTTGGATGTCTTTGTTTGGATGGTAAAAATGCATTCTCAGCAGGCCACTTCCTCAGGTGGTCTAGTTGATGACAGCATTATGCTGAGGTCAATATAAAACAGCTGATGTGCTGACATATCTGAGAATAAAATTATAAAGCAGCATTCCTACACAGGCAATCCTCCAGAATATTGCGGGGGGGGGGGGAAGAAAATTAATGTTATTGAGGACACTTAACTTATGCTCAAGTCCTAAAACATGACAGTCAATAGCAATTTTTAGACTCTTGGTATTGGGGTACTATGTAGTTATTTGTCATTACCCTGATTACAGGGCTAAGCAACAAAATATTCACTTTCTACAAAATCTTATCAAAGCTATCAAGTGGGAAAATGTTAGCTGGGCACAAACAGGTGCATTAAGCAGATTTACTTATTTGAGAGTTTTTAGTGGTTGACCACCACGGAAAGAAAAAGCACTGAAACAAAGTTAGGGAAAGCAGAGCAATACAGGATTCTCCAAGGCTGTTTAGCTCAGGCATCCTGCTGGAATTTAAAATATGCCCTTCATGAATAATAGTCTACATTATCCAACTTTTATGAAGAGAATTCTTAGTATGGACAATGTTGGTCTGGGATTTTTGGTATAACACCAGCATTGCCAGACATATACATTAGACAAGCAGGAGCATGATTTTTACTTATTTATTCCATGGCATCAAAAATATCAGAACATATTTAAGTTTATGGGCATAGCAATCGGGAAGCTTAGCTGGAAAACTCTCAGCAGGAACCTCCACAGGCCTTTCTGCTGGTTTGGGACATCAGAGGACATCTTTCAGCTCCCAGAAAGCCATGAAGAGCTAAGCCAGTTTGGAGAGCCTACAAAGAGCGCATCTGGCAGGCTTTGCTCAGTTTCCACGTCTCATCTGGCTCATAAGGGACAGCAGGATGAAGCCTCGTGGATCATGTTTGTACCCCATCAGCATGGAAAGGCTCATCCCAGAGTCAGACAACGCTCAGTACTAAGACTAATCCAGCAGATCAAAAACTGGTACAACCCACTACCAAACATGCGTTGCCTTATCAAGACAGTCTGGCTACAATCACTCTCCATGAAAGCCCCAGGAACTCTGTTTATGTATAAGAGCTTTCAGCAGAGATCTCACTTTCCAACCCAAATCCTGCCCAAAAGTTTGGTACATTTTGTCAAGCACATGTTGTGAGTTGTCAAAAATGGAGTCACATTTTCTTGCATGTTATGTTTCCCTGAGGTTCCAAAATGGTTAATATTTCTGGCAACACCACAGTTGCCAACATGAATGCCCAACCAGAAGGATGTGCTGTGAAAAGCATCCCTGTGCTGCCAAGGACATTGAATAAAGGAGGAGCATAAGGGAATCTTGACTTTTTTATCCCTTTTCCTCTCCATGGCTCACATGGAGCAGGAGCTCAGACACAGAGGCCGCAGAAGGAGAGATCTGAATTTAATAAAGCTGTCTGGGGAGAGGGAGACAGAGAAGAGATGATCAGGGAGATAAGAGAGGCAGAGAAGGGAAGAGAGGAAAAGAAAAAACATTACAGCTGAATGGTGATGGAGGTGCCCTTTCAGACTCCAGTGGGCAGAAGTGAAATGTTTTTTTAAGAGATGGGACACCAGTTCATTATGGGAAGAATAAGGACGAAAAAGGGATTATTTTATGGTTAGAACATGTACTTGCATGCCACTGTAATGAGGATAGGCAAAAGGCAAGGGAAGGCAAGGATGATGGGAAGATGCTGCAAGACAATAGAGCTGCTTGATTTCATTGCAGTTTTGGGGTGTATTAGAGTGACCTATTTAAATTCAGTGCAGCTACACCTACAGTATGCAAGCAGAGTTAGATCCCTGCTTAGGAAAATAACCTCTTTTGAGATAACAGTTCCACAGATTAACAAAGTGAGGGAGTTTGTTTGCTTCCCCACTTCTGCAAACTTTGTATATTTCCTCTTGGAGAATAAAAGTTAATTGAGGGGCAGCAAGGAGGAGGAGGAGGCTCAAGTAATCCCTACTGACACTCACAGCCCTCTCCACCAAGGTACAAAGTTGACGTCCTTACAGAAAAATTAGAGAGCAAATGCACTGCCAAAGCTCCCATCCATGGATGTTTTTTATCTTTTCTTTTCCATAAGATTCTGTTTGTTAGAAAAAAAAAAAAAACAAAACAACAACAAAAAGACACCGGAGGGAAAATAAATGCAGATACATTTTTAATACATGCATTTAATTTTCAGAACATGGTGGGCACTTCAGTGCCGGGTGCTGGAACTGCAAGGGAGAATTTATCTAATCAGTCCTCCGTGTCCCCGCTCCATTGACATAATGTGGTCCTGCCGATTAAAGCACTGGAATCATAGCTCTGCCTTTTCCTTCTCTTTCATACTAAAATTATTGATGTGCTTTGTACAATGTGTAATTGCCATTATTGTATATGTGCCTGGAGCATGTGCAGAGCCGAAATTGAAATAAATAAGCAAACAAAAATCATACGATAGCAAGTCTCTGATGGTATGGGGGGGTTGGTGCCATGGCATAGCGAGCTGAAAATAGGATTTCATACTGCTGTGACTGGTTTTGATAGAGTGAGATTTGATAAGACTGGAAGAAAGGCTGCTGTGATCCTCCAGTCTGACCTCAGCACAGACCCTCAGTAAACACCAAATCAAAGTACCTCTTTTAGCATCCTGGGTCTGATCCTCACTATCCAAGGATATCACTGGAGCAATCCTGATTTACATCACCTGAGGATCTTGCCCAGTGTCATACACTCACTTTTGCTCCCTCTCTTTCTCCCTCTCTCATAGACACGCAGGAGATTTGTTCTTTACATTTAATTTATGCAAGTGAGGCACAGAATACATTTCAGTAACGCCAATTAGATACGCACTAATTTCTTCTCTGTGAAATAGCAGTAAGTAATTAATCAGAATTTTGATCACAACTCAGTTGGCAATTCTAATTGCACTTGTCATTTCCACAGCAAATACAGAATCATTATCTTTTTTCACCGAGTCCGCTCTTCCTAATCATCCAGGGTGCTGGAAGCAAAACATTTCCAAGAACTAGATATTGTCTCTATCAACCAGCAGCTCTAATACCTTTGGACTGAGGGTTAGTGGGTTCAGTCCATGGCTGTGTTTTATTTCAAGCTTCATCATAATTTTAAAGGGAATAGCTAGTGGCAGGCTGGCTGCTTGCCTGGGGCAGGGGGGATTCTGCTTCATAAAATTATGAGGAAGGATAAAAGCTAGCAGCTCACTCCATTAAAAACCTTCTGGGAGAGCACTAAGGATGCCTGACCTTTGCACAAGCATCCAGCAGGCATCTAAGGGACATATGGACATTGAGCAGATCTGTATCATCAAAGTCCGCGCTGCTTCTCCACATCCAGGTTTTGACTCCAGGCACTACCAGCCATCTCGGTAAGGAATAGGATGCTCAGGGCACAGCAGTGCCCTGGGTTTCACTGGAGCAGTGTCTCCATGACCATTTGGGGACCGTCCTGATGATCTGTGCAAACTGACAGCGTCGGTCTGGAGCGAGAATGGGTTAAGATTATGTGCCTGGGTAGTGTTATGGCCAGGGGTCTGTGGAGATAGGGCTGCCCTTTGCTGTGCTCCAAAAAGGTGACAGTGAGATACTCCTCAAATGGCTTAGAGGAAGTAAGGAAGAGAGCAGGAAGAAAAGGGAGATTTACCATTTAGGAACTGAGCCCTACAGGGAGCTGAGGGTGTGCCCACACCAGGTCCAGCCTTCATATCCAGCAAGGCACTTCACCTGATGGAGGAAAGGGGTTTCCAGGGACCTGACAGCTACAGTCCAGTTTAGTAATCAGATTCTTCATATAATTCAAACCCAGGTGGTTAATATTTTCCTGGGTAATCCCAGACCATACACAGTAAGTTTGAGAACAACAACCAAAACTGAGATCTCAATTTCTGTCTACTATAACCAGTAAAAAGGCATTTCAAATAAGTATAAAGACATTTTATGCAAGAAGTCTCTGCACAGAGTACATTAGGACCCAGAGTAGTTCTGGTTCTACCCTTACAAACCATTTGAGCAATTAGCATCAATGAAATTGGTTGGTTTGAAGACTGTCCAAGCATCTCCCATATTACTCAAATCTGTCTTTCCTCTTCCCTAAGCAACAGAAATCACTGAAAGAACAGGAGAGCATCACATGGCCCTTTCCCTTGCTTCTCCAGGTTTGTTTTTTTGTTGTTGTTGTTGAGTTTTGTTGGGGGTTTTTTGCTTTTTTCGTTTGTTTGGGTTTTGGGGTATTTTTGTTAATGCTCTTGTTTTTTTTCCATATTTCAGAGGTCAATATGAAGGATTTGAGGGGAATTGTAACCCCTCACAGCCCTTCTACTCCCAAACACTAAACCTGTCCCATATGAAAGGGTGAAAATGCTCAATATTGGTGATACCAGTGGGGACTGAAAAGGGACAAAACATCTCAGAACCCAGCTCTGAACTTTGATGTGAAGGACAACAATGTCTGAGATTTTTGGAGGGCTGAACTTTTTCATAAAGGACAGAAAAATACAAACAGAATAAATTTTTGAACTGCCACAGAGACTTCTCTTCTTCTGGGAGTGGGGTAGGGATGGCATGTTAAACATGCTTTCCATGATCAAAAGTCTCAAAAGCTTGGATCATAGGTTTTCCTGGCTCAGCTCTACCTTCTGGGACACAGACATTTTCCATCAGTCTTAAAAAGAGGTACACTGAGGCTATGTCCACACTTGGGAAGGGTTATGCCTTAGCCCCAGTGCTCAATCACACATATTTTACATTCCCAGAACATTGCCTGGCATGTTTTTCTGTCTAGGTCAACTAGCACTGGCCAAAACAGTGTCTAGGAGCTGACTGAGGCATAGTGTGATTTGTGACCAGCCCAATTTGGATGCAACCAACGTGGTCTGGAAGAAAGGGTATTTTAATAATTATATGTATGGCCTCACTACGAGTTGGCCATGGACAGGGACACCTTCCACTAGACCAGTTTGCTCAAAGTCCCATCCAACCTGGACTTGAACACTTCCAGAGATGAGGATATGTCTCACTTTAAGACACTCAGGAGCACAGGAGGCACTGGGAGAGTTAAAAGTGATGTTGCCATCATCAGGTTTTTCCTAAGCACACTGTCAGAGTCAGCAATGACTGTGCTGACTATCTAAATATATATGGGAGACCCTAAAAAAGCAGAAAAGAACAAAAACTGTTAAAAAAAAATGTAGCACAAGCTGCAAAAGAGAAAGGATACCTTTTAATTCACTATAGTCAGGGTTGCTTAATCACCTCAGAGCAGGAAAATGAAAAAGATGCAGCAGCTCTTGGAACCTGAGCATCTTTGAAGACAGAGTAAACCAACACAGCACAGATTTATGGAGACAGCAGATCACATCCCAGATTAGTTACAGCAGCCAAAAGGTAAAAATAAGAGCTTTAAAACCAGAGGCAGTGGGATACAATCAGACTAGTGCAAAAAACATCAGCTTCAACACAGACATATAAGTAATAGATGGTCCTGAAGAGACATTCTGGCTACATCTTCACTAGTAAATTAAATGTGCCAGGAGTATTCCCAGACACCGAGGCCAACTGACGTGATCTGGTTGCATTCATCTATTAAACTGTCTCAGCTTTAAAAACAGGATGGATTCATCCAACAGACCAAGTGAGAATGTTCCTTGACACACATAATCTCCCAAATTGCACCCAAGAACTTTTTGGGAGAGCATTAACTGGCCCAGGACAGAAACACACCAGGGGCTGTGGTAAACATTTTTGTAGAGCAGAGGATTCTGTCACCATGTCTGTGGCCTAAGAACCCCTTTATTTTAGCATGAGCAAGGTCCCTGTCCACACGAACTTCTGCACCTAGAAAGTGCTTCTGTGACCACAAATTCACCTGAAAAATTTAACAGACTGTACAGGCCACAGTTAGAGAGGTATCCCAAACCTAAGGAAATGAACAGGGAAACTTGCAGCCCAGATAATTTCTGGGCCCCTTTGAGAGAAGAGGAAAAAGTCAAGCAGATGTTGTGTGAAATATTTGGCCTTCTTTTGGCGTTTGTCATCATGCTTTGTAAGCTCACAGAATCACAGAATGGTTTGGGTTGAAAAGGAGCTTAAAGGTCACCTAATTCCAACCCCTGCCATGGGCAGGGACACCTCTCACTATCCCAGGTTGCTCCAAGCCCCATCCAACCTGGCCCTGGACCCTTCCAGGGATGGGGCAGCCACAGCTTCTCTGGGCAACCTGTGCCAGGGCCTCACCACCCTCTGAGTACAAATTCCTTCCTATTTTTTTGCATACTTGTTGCAAACAAGCTATTGCTGTTCACTTTGCAGTTTTCAAGGCTGGAGTTGACATTTTTTCTATACTAGAAAAATATTTACAATGAAGAAAAACAATTGATGGTCATTATTAAAGCCATTATTAATGAGGCAGGAAACACAGTTGTTGCTGTGTGACTTCTGTTTATTGCAATAGCAGGCTTGGAAACTTGAGGGGAAGAGAAGGAAGGGACAACCTGGCTGTTATCTCCCTGCTGGAAATGAATGATAGACTGGCAACAAGAGACATGCCTACCCACTGCACCTTAATTAATACAGGGAGGATGGGTTTGGGAGGACTGGAGTCACCACAGGAGCAAACCTGGGAATACTTTCCTGTCTCTACTCAGTGTGTCTCTGAGCTGAGGCAGCTAGACCCAACTCTGGTCTTCAATAGTCAGTCAAAACCTTTGAGTTCAGTGACGTTATGGCTTCATTTCACTGTGGGAAATGTCTGATGCATGATGTTAACAATTCAGCCTCCTCAGCATGTCACACAGGAGCCCCCTCTAATCAAGATGCTCTGACAAATACTGGATGAAAAATATGTGCATAAAGCCTCACAAACACAAATTCTGTAAATCCTTTTACAGAGAGAAAACAAGAGAAAGAGTGGGAGGAGGTGAGGAGTGGCTACACCACCAAGACTGTACTACCAGTCACTTTTAGAGAGAACACTCTGTCGTCTGCCCTTGCCTTGGATAAGAACTGTGACTCTCAGTAAAGCCTTTTGCTGTTTCTTTTAACCATAAAACATGTGTGCACATAGACATTAACTCTGAGCACAAGCTGGGGCTGTGTGTAAATGCTCCCACAGAGAGCAGGACAACAGAAGTATGAGCTCAGCCCTCTCAGTGGGACCCCAAACAGGTCCAGTGTCATGAACACCACCTCAGCCAACACACATCTGTGCACAAGAACACAAGGAACAGGACACAAACACATCATAGAATCATAGAATCAGAACTGTTAAGGCTGCAAAAGACCTCCAAGATAATCGAGTCCAATCTTTGACCAAATACCACCGTGTTCAGTAAGCTATATTGTGAACCATCTCCCAGCCAAGGCAGAGGTAGAGCTGATGAAAAAGGCAGACACTGCTGCCCGAGAGCTCCCTCAACAAGGACCAGGGACCAATCTTGCCTCTTTGTTCCAATCTCTCTCCCTCTTTACATGTTTCACCACTGGTTCTTTTGCATATGTGGACAGGAGTCCACTGCACACTCCCCACAGAGAAGACTGAAACTATTGTGGCTTTTCATTTGAGACTTTTTTGCATCTCCTGTTTACTTTGCTCCGTAGTGCTCATGCCAGCATTTGGATTTTCAACAGAAAGTCACCTAGATCAGGCTCACTATCACCCTTTGCCCAGTGACTTGTGAGCACTACACACCTGAAAAGTGAGTGGAGGGTTGAGCTGCTGCCTCCTGGCCTGAAGACATGGGGACACGAGGGGCTGGGTAACTCCAGAACGCCGTGCCATTACAAACAGCATTTTGCCTGGAGGCCCATCCAGTTGAATTAGGAAAAAAAGGAACCATTAATTAACTTGACTTAAGAGAAAGCTGATGCAGGGCAATGTGACCTTTTCTCTATGTCACATGCCACACGGATTTTAGCCTCCCTCTGATGCTTTGTCACTGCCAATCCTTGTTTTTTAGATCACTGGATTGCAGGGGGGTGATGGTGACCAAAAGGATTGCAGCAGCAGAAGGAAAGAAATGACAGCTTCACTAGTCCAGTAATCTGTACACCAAAGACAGCAGAATCTTATTATACATCTCCCATATCTTACCTTGCAATCTGTAGATATATGTACATTTTTATGTATATATATGTATACACACATACATATGTATACATACTCTCAGGTATTGCAAACACAACATTCCATGTGTGCATTCAGTTAATATACATATATAGGGTAGTTTTGAGCAGTGTTTTACTAAAAAACTAACGATGGCATCAGTTCATGAAAATGCACAATAGAACTATTTAATGCTGCTCAATTCTTGCATAAATGTGATGGCAGCAGAAGGAGCTTTATGCAGTTTTCCCTTATCAGCTCAATCCATTGCTGCAATGGCCTGATCTACTTGAAATTTGATATTGTATTAGCTTATCTCAGGGATTGGAGGGAAAGTGTAGTTGACAGCCTTTAAAATCATAGAATCATAGAATGATTTGTGTTGAAAGAGACTTGAAAGATCATCTCGTTCCAACCCCCTGCCATAGGCAGGGACACCTTCCACTAGCCCAGGTTGCTCCAAGCCCCCCCCATCCAGCCTGGCCTTGAACTTTTCCAGGCATGGGGCAGCCACAGCTTCTCTGGGCAACCTGTGCCAGGACCTCATCACCCTCACAGGGAAGAGTTTTCTCTTAATATCTAATCTAATCTAAATCTTCAACTTGAGGCCATTCCCCCTTGTCCTTTCACAACATGCACTTGTTTCTTAGGCACCAATTTTAGGGAGAGAGATAAATTATTTCAGTAAAGCAAGATGAATATTTTGAGTTTAACTTGAATATCTGTTTGGAACAGCAAGCTAATCTAACCCAATCCATGACATCCAGGATACATCTACACCTTCTCCTTAGTGCACCACAAGATCTCCTTCAGGACCTGACTCACAGCCCACAGCAACAATACACCAGGAATTCCAGGTGCTAGGAACAAGGGAAAAATAGACTTCAGAGCACATGTGACTCACTGAGCCTCATTCTGCTAGAAAGCTTCACAGACTGTGAGAGACACCTGGACTGGTTGTCCATGGGTGACTGCAGGTATTTCTACACTGTCATCTTCTACCTGTGTGGTCTCTGTAGGGGTGAAACGTGGATGGATTTGGGAGCTCATTGAGCCCTGAGTTTCTCCACAGATCCTTCTTTGAGAGTTGTGTCAACACAGACATTGAGATCACAAGTGCAGGATTTCATCCTCCGAATTAGAGATTTTTTTTTTTTGACCACACTGTTGAAAAAGAAAATACAAGGGAAAAATACTTCTCAAATTCCATTGGATAATATTGGCAAGGAAAGACATGTCAACGGCACCCACATATAGCTCATGTAGAGCAAAAAACCTCAGAATGACTTAAAAAATGCTTTTCCATGTTCTATTAAATCACTGTGGCTTAAAGTATTGAGGGTTCGTTTTGAAACTTCTCTTGATGAAATTTGAGCTTTTATCTCAGTGAAAACACTCCCATCCTACTAAACCAACACGACATGCTCAGCAGTGGACCTCAGAAAATCCTCTCACATCTCATTATCCCACAGTTTAGATTAGAGCTTTTATAGCTTGACTTCCTAATTCAACCACAGGATCAGCTCTGCTCCCCTCTGCCTCAGCCGTTGCAGGGCTAATATATTATTTCTGTAACATGAAGAGCAAAGCAGAGGAAAATAACATGTTCTTGAGGCATCAAGTTAATTTTGACTTAACCTTCCAGTGCTTGACATTGTGCCCATTAACACTTCAGTTGTTTAAAGTGAAACACCAAGTGAGCAAGCAATAAACTCTTACTCAAACAAAAAGCCTTGCAGAGGTGGTGGCTGCCTTGTTTCCTGCAACCCAAGGCGTTCCCTTGTCATTCCTATTGGCAAGATGTCCTTTCCATGCCAAGATGGACTCTGTTGGACCTATTTACCATGAAACACCTCGCCTGTGAAAAGGCATCTGAAACTGAATTATGAGGATTTTCACCTGAGAAGACTGGAGGATGGAGAGGAAATTCCTGGGTCCAAGACCAGACCAGTCACAGTAAAGCTTCTGGCTCTGACACAGACCTGCTCAAATCCCACAGAATTGGCTGTGCTTCAGTTTCCCCTCCTACTCTTCTTTTACCAATTTAGGGCTGTACATTCCTCACACCAGGAATCTTTGGCTGTACTACAGTACCTAGAGTCTTCAGTCCCATTTACTACAGCATGAGAACTCTTAAAGAGCTACAAATACACAGAGAGTGAGTCATTGGTAGGGCTTTTTGGATAAAGAAGAGTGGCATGACAGACTTCTACTCTTGCAGTTCAAGCAATCCAGCTTTAAGGTTGCTCATTTGGTGGTATAATCCACTTTTATTTCTCATCTCAAACTTGATTACTCCTAGGCCCTACATCAAAGAATCATAGAATCATTAAAATAGCTGTAAGACCACGAAGTCCAATCATCAACCCATCACCACCATCATGTTCACCATTAAACCTCTTACCTTTAAGCTCTTGGACATCTCACTGGTGGAAGTGACTTTACAGAGAAAGCACTTGGACACAATGGTAACTGGAGACACTTCAAGGACTAAACCAAAATTATTTATTGCCCTTTGATCTTAGGCCTCATCTTTTCCCTTTGCAGATCTCAGACACCTTCCCCAGATGCTCCAAGCCAGAGTTTTCCTGAGTGACACAAGGAATTTGGTCCCTTGTGTCCAGCTCCTAATGAGGTTATTTAAGGCTTAGACATACCTTTTCTCAGGGAACATTCACAGAGTCTTTTGCCAGCAGACTCGAGGACACACAAATTTCACTTCTAGATGATCCCAACCAAAGCAGCTGGACTTCATTGATCCTTGTGGGTCCCTTCCAACTCAGAATATTCTAACTTAGACTGGTCTAGGTCCTAGCAAATAGGTCACATTGAGGTAAATACATGATACGACCGAGGAGAAGTGGCCTCATGCTCACTGCACACTGGCACTACAGGCTAACACCAAAACAGCATATTCTCCTTGCTAAGGAACCCAAGGATGACTCTGAGGAAAGATCTGGGTAGGCTTTGGGTTAGGTTTGTTGGGTTGATTTGGTATAGTTCTCTTATTATTGCCTTCCCCTCCAAACTCTAATCCTCTCAAAGAAAGACACCTGAAAAAAGAGACTTTGCCTTCCGAAAGGCCTTCAGCACATCTGCCTCCCACTGCGGTAACATTATTTTCCTAAGCAGCCCCCAGACTGTGAGTATAAAAGCACACATATTCAAAACCCACAAAATAAGAATAAGATAATAATCCTGGACAATGAGAAAATTGCACAAGTTCACTTTCCATGTCAGTATGCATTTCCCTTTAAGAATTTTCATTTCCCTTTAAGCAATTCTATTATTCACACATAGCATTTCTAATCATTCTTTCAAGTGTTTCTATGTAACTTATCAGGGTTTAATGAATGCCAGAATAAGCACTAGAGGGAATATCCACATAACTGGACACTAACCCAAAGGTTTTAACAAGACCTCTACATTTTTCTCTTTTTAATATAATCTTTATTCAAGCATTTTCTGCTTTGATCAGAAATATGGCTTTTTTATTGGTATTATTATTGACTTTTTCCCACCCACCCTCTTGCTTAATCCACCAGCCCATAACCTGTGAGCCTTCCAGGGTTGCAATGAAGAGTTATTAGTTACAAAGGGCTTCCTCGGAAACAACATCTACATAAAATCAGTCAAAATTAACAAGTAAACTACAATACTGGCTTCTACTGAATTAGGACCCACACTCACTTTGCAGAGAGAACAGTAAAAAAAAACAAAACAAAAGAAAACAAATATCCAATATCGATACCTGAATATGTTAAAGAAGTGACTTGTTCAGTCTGTCATACATGGAGGGATTCACTTTCAAGAATTCCTAAGGATGACCTTGTACCCAGACATTGTCAACTACACAAATTATGGGACACCTTGTCACTGTAGGTTTGAATGACTAAAAAAGCGGATGAGACAAGATACATCAAGAAATAGTACAGGAATTGGATGCATTTTCAGGTTAAACCGCCCTTTGGAAGACAGGGATATGAGAAAAAGAGGTCAGTCTATAAATGCTGGATACTCTTCCCAAAGCAACCACTGCCTCCAACAATACACTAGAAACAAGTTAAAACTCAATCCTGCATTTTAAGTCAGTCTTAGAGCTTTGTAGGACCCATTTTTGCATGACACTGTTGTGGGCAGCCCTGCACTTGAACTTGAGCTCTGGCTCGTTTTGGGTTCTTTTCTCTGGGGTGCTGTTCAGACATAAATAGAGTCAGAACTTTTTCCAGAGAGCCTCAGGGTTTCCAAGAGCAAGGGATTTTTATAGTTATACGTGGTCACTGGCTTCCATTGGGCTTCCTTCTTCCTTCAGACACCAATTTGAGTGGCTGAGGAAGTTTGGATCCTTGGGTTCTAAAGAGGGAATGGAGGAAGCAGGTTTCCATCCCTGCACAAGGATCCAAACCAGCCACCTGAAACAGATTGTAGAGGCAGCTGGGCAGAACAATTTCTCTAAACCTGACTTAGAGGTCTTACCCTGGGGTTTCAAACAGTAAAGGGGAACATCATACAATTTTCCTGCAATGATAAAATTAATTTTTAGTGGTTTTACTTATACCTCTAATCATTTATAATAATAACATTAAGATTCAGGGAAACCTAATATATGTATCCCAATATCTAAAGGGGGCCTACAAGAAGGCTAGAGAGGGACTTTTTACAAGGGCAAGCAACGACAGGACAAGGCAGAATGCTCTTAAGCTGAAAGAGATTTAGATTAAGTATTAGGAAGAAATTCTTCCCTGTGAGGGTGGGCAGGCCCAGAGAAGCTGTGGCTGCCCCATCCATGGAAAAGCTCAAGGCCAGGTTGGATGGGGCTTGGAGCAACCTGGGATAGTGGAAGGTGTCACTGACGATGGTAGGGTGGCTGGAACAATATGATTTTCAAGGTCCCTTCAAACCCAAACCATTCTATGATTCTATGATTTGGAGAACTGGAAAAGTCCTAAACAACTGACACATTCTATTCCTTACCCCACCACAAGATATGATCTGCCAGGTTTCATTCCTGACACATCCTGCTGTTTTCTCTTAATTCCCTCTCCAGAGATAAAAAAGAAGACAGTTGTGCCCATGTCCTAAGGCACAGAGACCAGAGACACTACAGCCCAGTTCTGCCCCAGTATGAGGTGTGCTTTTAACTGTGGTCACTCCTCAGAGTAGGACATGGACAGAAAATTTAAGTAATTTATCACAAGTTGCATCAATAGGTTCAGGAAGATCCAAGGTCTCTCTGCAGCTATTAGGGAAATTTTTCCAAGTATTTTCTTCAACTAGATATTTATCCAGTAAAGTTGTACCTTCTATTTCTTTCCTATTTATTTTTGATACAACCTTGAACCCATTTGGTGCCTTTGATCAGCTAATTGTATAGTCTATCTCAGAGACAATTTCTTCACTGAAAGGATGGTCAGGCATTGGCACAGGCTGCCCAGGACAGTGGTGGAATCACCATCCCTGGAAGTGTTCAAAACACATGTGGATTTGCACTTGGGGACATACTTTAGTGGTGGCCTTGGCAGTGCTGGGGTAATAGTTGCACTCGATGACCTTAGAGGGTTTTCCAACCTAAAGGATGTTATGATTCTGTCAGTCCCACAGAGAAAGAAAAAAATGCTGTTCTTGCAATAGGGACCTTATAGGGATGAAACTTTATTTTCAGTACTCTGTTGCAACCTGGTGAGCATGGGAAGAAAACAAGGAGTCAGGCTTACCCTAGTTTTGCAATGTGCTTATTAATTTCAGAAAAACCACCGCAGGAACAAAGTTTATTAGTGAGTAGGAGGATGTTTCAGGAACAGAGCCCAACTGAAAATAATCAACTCCCTTTAATTAATTGCATGCAGTTTTATTGCATAACTGATGGTTTTAAACCTTGGCCAATTAGCTTGTCAAACACAGAAGTTAAATTCTCTATTGGTCTCTCAAGTAAAGTCTACGCCAAAGTTTTAATTCAAGTTGCCTTATCCAAGCAACCAGAGAACAGGGCCTCTTGAAACTAAAATTAGTGGGTGGTTACCCAGATTTGGAACAAAAGAACAGGAAAGGCAAAGGAAAAAAATCAAGGACACAGGAATCCAATATATTGCTCAGGTCCATGGCCTCCATTCTGGGACAATTTGCAGTTGCAAGGTTACCTTGCCTTGACAACTTATTTTCAAAGGCAAGTTGAGGTACCATTGTCAATTTGATGTGCCCACAACACAGAAGAAATAAAACCCCACACACATTTATTTGAAAAGTTCTTCCAGAACACCTTATGATGCTGTGATAGCTGCCTCACTGACTGTGGTTCTCTTTTTCCAGCAAGTGGAGAAGGCAGGATGATTTTATAATCATATATACTTATATTTTTGTCTATTAAAATTAATATAAATTTTTATATTGTAACAACCATGTTCTTGGCTTGCTCTAGTGCTGTATATTCAATGTAACTACTCCAGATGCAAATATTTATTTTCCAGTTTCTTTCTTAAACACAGTGCCAGTTAGTTAACTTTTTTTTTCCAAAGCACTGATCTGTTTCTCCAAAAATGCATTAGGAAATGAATATGTTCTTTTCAACTAATTATTTTAACTAGGCATTGTATTAATACTCATGCTACATCTCCTGAGAACCTCATGGTGCTCATTGTGTCAGCCACATGTGCTTTGAACTTGGAAGAGTGATGACATCTGTATCAAAGCTATGCTTTTGTAAATGAAGATTTTGCATGTTTTGCCTCAGTAATTATCTTGTGAAAAATTGCTTTTGGGTGTAGCAACGTCTTGGTCCAAGCTTTCAGCACTTGCAGCCTCATTAGATAAAATGCTCTATTAAGTCCTTGTCCTGAGTTGCTATAACTGAAAATTGGGTGGGTGGTTGGTGCACTTACTGCTGATTTTTTGGTGTGCATATCATAGAATCACAGAATGGTTTGGGTTGGAAGGGACCTTTAAAGGTCATCTAGTCCAAACCCCCTGCCATAGGCAGGGACACCTTCCACTAAACAAAGTTTCTCAGAGCCTTGAATATTTGCAGGGATGGGGCAGCCACCACCTCTCTGGACAACCTGTGTCAGTGTTTCACCACATTCATAGTAAATAATTCTTCCTTATATCTAATCTAAATTGGAAAAAGGGCAATGAAGATGGTGAAGGGCCTTGAGGGGAAATGTGTGAGGAGCAGCTGAGGGCACTTGTGTTCAGCTGGAGAAGAGGAGACTGAGGGGAGACCTCATTGCAGGTACAACTTCCTTGTGAGGGGCAGGAGAGCAGGCACTGATTTCTGCTCTTTGGGGACCAGGGACAGGACCCAGGGAATGGCCTGAAGTTGTGTCAGGGCAGGATTAGGTTGGGTATTAGAGAGAGGTTCTTCCCCTAGAGGGTGGTGGGCACTGACCAGGCTCCCCAGGGCAGTGGGCACAGCCCCAAGGCTGCCAGAACTCAAGGAGTGTTTGGATGACACTCTCAGGTGCACAAGGTGTGACTCTTGGGGATGATTCTGTGCAGGGCTGGGAGCTGGACTTGATGATCCTTGAGAGTCCCTTCCAATTTGGCATATCCTATGATTCTGTAAATCAAACCTCTTCTTATTTAAACCATCAATCCTTGTCCTATTGCAACAGGACCTGCTAAAAAGTCTACCTCCATCTTCCTTATAAGTCCCCTTTAAGGACCAAAAGACCATAATAAGGTCTCCCTGGGGCCTTCTCTTTCAGGCAGAGCTCTTTTATTTAAACATGTGGTATCACACAGCCCTGAGCCATCTCCAGAGCAATCACATTTTGGACCAAATGAGTCAAAACTGCTTGCTTGTTACTGTGATCATGAAATGCAAGACTGTCAAAACCCAAAGGCACGAAGAGGAGAGCAAGGCAAGCTAAGGTCACACAGGCAGACATCTAAGTGCTTGCCTGCTTTAGTAATGCCACATGGACACCAATAATTACCAGCGTGTCATTTTTCCCAGTGTTTCATGGAAGTCTCAAACTAGTTTTGAAATCACACCATGCCAGATGCTACATAGACATTTCTGTAGTCCTGACACTGGAAAGTCAAAAGTCATAACAAAAAAAAGTGGAGGGAAAAATAGAATTAACCTCATTTCAGAGAGTAATCAAGTGATTTCTTTGCTGCTATGTTGGTGAGGCACAAGTAGCATAGGGAAGCTGTGGCTGCCCTGTCCCTGGAATTGTTCAAGGCCAAGTTGGATGGAGCTTCGAGCAACATGGTCTAGTGGAAGGTGCCCATGGCAGGGGAGTCTGAACAAGATGGTCTCTGAGGTCCCGTTCCACCCAAGTTTTCTGTGATCCTTTCTACGTTTCTCTGATCCTTCACAGTCACAGGAGAAGGTTTTAGCAGCGCTCTGTAATGAACTCAGACCTGCTGAGTTGTTCTGCAGCAGCAGCTGACTGTGTTTCCTGGTCTCTCTCACAATAAATCACAACTCACATCCTGATGGCTGAACACACTGGCTCCTGTAGTGCAGGTCTGCCAGCAACGAAACCTCTAGGACAGCATGTTGTAAACCATCAGGGCACTTACACTGCCCTGGACAGATAGACCTGAGACTGTGTTGACCACAAGTCAGTGTAGGACCATGCTTAAATTCAAGGCCAACCACACTGGTATGGAAATGTCCCTATTGTAGAATTGCAGAATCAGAGAATATGCTGACTTGGAAGGGTCCCACAAGGATCATCGAGTCCAATCCTTAGCCCTGCATAGGACCATGCCCAAGAATCACACCATGTGCCTGAGAGTATTGTCCAGATGCTTCTTGAACCCTGTAAGGCTTGGAGCTGTGACCACTTTCCTGGAAAGCCTGTTTTAATATCCATCCTAAGCAGTCCTGCACTTCTGTGTCTCTGTGACCCAGCTCCTGGTTCAGAGTTCACTTGTGTCCTGCCAGCCCAGACCACAGAGAGACAAGTGAGAGTTTGCTTGGAAAAGGTCATGTCAACATGGCCAAGGTGAGATGTGCCCCACAAGAACCTGCCTTTCAGTTCTCCTTTCACATCCCTGCCCTCAACCCACAAGGTGATAATTTCCCTGCTTTTCTCATGGCTCTTTTACCACACTGATCCATCATGGAAAAATTAAAGATGCTTTATCTGAAACATCCATGAAGGAAATCCTGTGTCTCTGATGAACCTGACTTCCTCAATTTCCTGTTTGCTGCACAGCTGTCTGTGTTGGATGGGTCTCAGGGACATTTTTTTGGACATATTTGTGTACCTCAGTTGGAAGCCAGGCTCCTTGAGTTGGAACATAAGGGTCTATAATCTTTAAAAAAAAAAAATTAAAAATCACAGTGAAAACAGAAAGAATGAAAAGAAAACAAACCAATAAAGAATCTATCCTGTCATAACATTTGAGGTTCTGGTATTTGCTGGCCTTGGAGCAGGTTCAACATAAATGAAGGAAATGTGTATTTCATTAAATGCTAATATTTGGAAGATAAGAGGAAAAAATGATGAAATGCTCCAGTGTCTGTGTGTGTGTATAAACACACATGCTTGATACACACAAAAACACCGTGGTGATTCTCCATGAATCAGAGTAGTGCTACATAGGAAGAATTAGTGCAAAAGTTAAAAAAAATATACTTATTATCCCAGGTCATTGCTCTTCACATGAACGACAAGGGATTTTGCACTTCTCATTCTTCATCTCTTTTCAGGATTGCAATTAAATCCTTCCACAAGAATTGTGGTGTTTTTGTTTTACCACTGAGACTTGATCCTATAAACAAAGAGTCACTGAGCCACATATAGGCATATATGTGTAAAAAATCTCAATCCTACACAAACTAAACCATGCCAGCTGCCTTAATAATAAGGCTGGTTAATCTAAAACCAACCAATTTGTTCCCAGTTGATGCCATACATGTTTCTGGTTAAACTTTGAGGTCTTTTCTCCATTCCACCACAGATGCCTTTGTGTAATCCCTTGGCTCTGACCAACCCAGTCCATAAAGTTAGGACACAACACATGTTTGCCTCCTGGGGACAACAAGGCCTTGGGCAACAAGGGTCATGAAGTGCCCAGAATTCTTTTGTTAATTAGCAGATGAAATGCAAGGGAGCTGGAATATGGGATTTAAGGCTCCAAATACTCAGGAAAGCATTTGATGTCTCTGCTTCAAACAACACAGCAGAGCAGGAACTGAAATTTTCACAAGCAACAGACAAAGCTTAGATCTTTCAAAGCACATCAGAAAATAATGGTTCTCTGCAGTTTATTTTCATAGATAGTTCTGCACACATTTTTTTCACAAGGACTATGAACAGAAAACATTTCAGTGGCCGCAGAGCTGTTCCCTTGCTAACCTTCAACCTTTACTGCAAGCCCACAGGTCCTAGAGTTTAGAGATGTGTTTTCTAACACACACCAAAAGAAAGCTTAATTCTGTTCATTGCAGCTGGACCATTTCTGAGCAAACTGTCAGGCAAAATCTTTCCCCAGGCATAAATCCATCCTGAGAAAAGAAAGGCATCTAGTGTAGCAAGTAACAAAAAAGTATACAGTTTAAAATAAAATAAAATAAAAAAGTAGCAGCAACTGCAAACCAGGTGAGATGATGGAACATGTTGCATTATGGGCTGTCAAGCTGTGGGTTGTATGAAATCAGCGGTACTCTTGGATCAGGGACACTGATCCACCATGACCTCCTTGTAGTTACCTCCCAAAGATCTGATTAAATGCCATGGTCTAGGTTTCAGGCAAGGTTATGGGGCAGCAAGGAGAGAGTCTGGTTACTGACTGGGAAGGCTGTGGAGCTTTGGCTTTGGAAAAGACCTCTGAGATCATCAGCTGTAAATCCAGCAGTGCCAAGTCCCACTAAACCACATCCCTCACTGCCACATCTACACATCTTTTAAAGCTACAGCAGAGGAGAATCAGGAGTTAAAGAAACAAGTTTCATGCAAAGTGTTTTACTACAGAGCTGTTGCTGGATTCCCTGCAGCGTGCAAAAGTTTTTCCTTTGGCTGAGACACAAGGTCGAAGTTTCTCTCCAGAAAGCATTTCATAGTAGCCAAGAAATTTCTTGGTAGCCAAGGGATAACTCCCTTTGTGGGGACAGAGAGCTTTGCTCATAAAGTTTTCCTTCACACACCACAATTTATTTATTTATTTATTTTTATCCTGGAAGAGTCTGCTATCTTTGAGGACTTATCAATCTACTGCTTTTATTTAAAATCGAAAATGTGTTAAAAAGGGCTTGATGAGAAATGATCTACATATATATCTGCACGTACACTGCATGATTTCATAAATCTCACACTTTAAAAAAGCCACCCTAAAAAGCAGAGAGAGAAACATGATGCAATAACACCAATAAATTGACTGTGTTTGCCAGGTTTGCTGATATGTTCCTCTGCAAAACTCTTGAATTCGATCCACTGGGTGCCACCCCCCTAAATCTCTGTGGTGTTCATTCAGAAATGTGACCCCCACAGGCTGCCCAACACTCCCTAAAATGGGTAAGAAAGCTGCTTTTCTATCCACAGGCCTTGATCAGTCCCACAAAGAGAGGAAGAGAGGAACAGATAGAGATATCCCTTGGTGTTTGTGCCTGCTTCTCTTTCAAATGGAATTAATGGTGGTTTAATGGGGTATGAAAGGATGTTTTACTGGAAACAATGAGGAACAATTGTCTTGCTCACGTTTCATTTCACAGGTCATTATTGCATTAAGAAGTAAATCGACCAAGTCCGGTAAATAACAGTCTGTGTTTTGCCCAGAGCTTCAAACCAACAATCTTAGCAGTCACCAACTAATATCTTTGTCATTTTTAACCCTTGCAGGGATCTGCTGGGGGCTAAACAATTATAGTCTTCACCCACCCCTAGCAGGTAAGCATTATTCATTTTATTTCTCATCCCTTCTTCCTGCAAACCCCAAGCGGCTGGGTTTGTTGTTTTTTTTTGCATTGTTATTTTGTTTATTAGCCAACCTAGCCAACTGTGTGTCTGGTGGCCTTGAAAAACAACACATATTTTAGTGACTGCTGCAGGCGTCTTTAAACAGGCTGCTTCCTCTGCAAAATTAATTGTTGCAAAATGCGGTGCTTCCCCTGTAAAGCTCCTGCAAACTCACACTCAGCACTTTGACTGGATTGTAGATATGCCTCTAAGATCTAAGGGAAATAATGTAGTTCTGCTTGCAGGATGCAATTCACTTCTCTTTTTGGTTTGTTTTGTTTTATTTTTAATTGCATAAACACAACCATCTTGCCTCCTTAAAGGTAACAGCCACGAAGCTTAGAGAGGCTGTACCATTCAGCTCCATCCCTCTGGATGGGGCAGCTCATCTCTCCACTTCTCTGTTTCTCCTGAAGCTTTCAGGTTTGGCTATTAAGAGCAGCAGCTTCTTCAGCAGCTGCATCACATGCAATGTGAGTAGCAGATTGAGTGAAGGGATTCTGTCCCCCTGCTCCATGCAGGTGAGACCCCACCTGCAGAGCTGCCTCCAGGTCTGGGGTCTCCACCACAAGAAGGACATGGACCTGTTGGAGTGAGTAGAGATGAGGCCAACAAGATGATTAGAGGGATGAAGTACCTCTGCTATGAGGAAAGGCTGAGAGAATTGGGATTGTGCAGCCTGGAAAAGAGAAGGCTGTGGGGTGACCTAATTGTGGCCTCCCAGTACCTGAAGGGAAAATAACAGAAAGAATATTTACGAGAGCCTGGAGTGACAGGACAAGTGGGAATGGCTTCAGACTGAAAGAGAGTAGATTAGGAAGAAATATTTTACTGTGAGGGTGGGCAGGCCCTGGCACAGGTTATCCAAAGAAGTTGTGACTGCCCCATCCCTGGAAGTGTCCAAGGCCGGGTTAGATGGAGCTTGGAGCAACCTGGGCTAGTGAAAGGTGTCCCTGCCCATGGCAGGGGGTTGGAATGAGATGCTCTTTAATGTCCCTTCCAACCCAAACTATTCTATGATTTTTTTTTGGTTCGTACAGAAGATATGAGACAAATTTCTGACTGGTATCTAGTAGTAATAAAGACCAATGACTGACTCAAATTTGTGGGCATCACTGAAGTAGGAATGATAAATAAGAGTGAAAGAGTGCCTTGGGACAACAGGAATGATGTCTGAGCTCCTGAGCTTTGAGGAGATGTCCCAGATAAGGAATAGAATGACAGAATCATGGAATTATTTGTGTTGAAAGAGACTTGAAAGATCATCTCATTCCAACCCCCTGCCATGGGCAGGGACACCTTCCACTAGCCCAGGTTGCTCCAAGCCCCATCCAACCTGGCCTGGGACACTTCCAGGGATGGGGCAGACACAGCTTCCCTGGGCAACCTTCTCCAGTTTTGGGTCCCTGGTGCTGTAAACTCACTCAGACACTGGGACAACATTTTCCGTGGGACTAACCTCTATACTTCCATATTCCACAAGAAGAGGCAGACTGGATGAGAGGGACCAAGTGCATGGATTGGGAGAGAATCACTCTGCACTAAATACCTCTCTCGTAATCACTCTCTGTCTTCATCAAAAACATTTAGAAAATCCTGATTACCAAACCTTCCTAATACAACACCCTGGCCTTGGGATCCATAAATCACTGTCTGGCCTCAAAGATTCCTGAAGACTACTGAGCATGCTTAAGAATTTTGAAAATAGGTCCCAAAAGAGGCATTTGAACTTATTTGATCCACTGTCCCCACAGTCAGGAAAAGATAAGTTCTGTCTGGATCATCTAAGGATGTTACCACTGATAAGGACTCTACAACCCTCTACAACCCACTCAAGCAAATTACACTCAAGTTTGGCTCTTTAATCCAACATTTTCTCCCAACACCTAAAATTATCTGGATGAACCTTCAGCCCATCATTTCTGATTCCTCATAATTTGAGAGAAATTAATTTCTCTCTACTCCACAGTGGTCCTTCATATTTTTTGAAGGCAGTTCCTAAATTTCTCATCTACCTCTTTTCCTCAAGACCAAGCCACACAATTTTTCCAGCCATTCTTCATATCTCCTGTTTTTCACATGCCTAATAATTCTTTTCACCTTTTCACCTGTCAGGCTCCTAAAATAACCCATGAGTGGTGCATCCATCAGTTATTCAGGTTTCACGGACCATCAATGCTTTATAAATCACAATTTAAGAACCACTATCCTGAAACAGTGACTGCATCATGTCAATGATAAAAAAGCTTCTGCTTGGGTTACAGACAACATTTACATACAGAAAGGGAGAGAGGTGGATATCAAATCCATAACTAGAACCCTAAATGAAGATGACATGATGTTCTGGGGGCACTGAGCTATTTTTTTATCGCACAGAGAAACAAATGGGCTCTCCAAGATTTCACAAACTCTTCAAATGGTGACATTTCTCTAAATAGCTTCTTGAATACAAGAGTTGAGTTTGGAAAATGACAAACCTGCTCTTTTATCCTCAGGGATTAAGGCTAAAAAGGAGAAGCCAAGAATTTCTGATAGCAATTGTAGGCACAAACTATTTGCTGGCACATCTTCAAAAAGGATTGCTATCCTAAGGGGCAAGGTTATCTCCCATTGTCAGGGGCCTGACTTCATAATCAGTTTTTCCAAAATTCATTTGGATAATCATTCCTAATAGATATGTACACATATTTTACATTTTATGCAGCTGAACACCAGTGCACGCCTGTTTGAAAGAACCTGGGGAATTTAGAAAAGAAGCAGAAAGGGTGGCACAGAAAGCTGAACTCCATTTATAGCAATAAACGTGCAAAATGGATAGGTTTGCCCAAGGTTTTTTTGGATTCATCATGAGAAAAGCATTTGGTACCCTCCATGAGAACAAGAGGATACAGTTTGATAGGCTTATATGACTGTACATGTCCACATATAAATACATGTGTGTGTATATAGCTTCAGAATTAAGGAAAGATCATCCCTGAAAAAGGCCATTTATTAGAGTCTGAAATGCAGATGAGTTTGAGGGAAAGCAATTTATAGCATTTCAAAATGGAAATGTCGTATGGCCACATCAGTCCCAATACTGCCCTAGTTTGCTGGATCCCCAAATCTGCTCAATTCCTCCTTGATTTACCTGAAGAATGGTCACAAAGATGACCAAAGGGCTGGAGAAACTCTCCGGTCAGGATAGGCTAAAGGAGTTAGGTTTGTTCTCCCTGGAGGACACAAAAGTTATGGGGGACCCGTCACAGTATTCCAGTACTTATAGGAAAGCTACGAAGAGGATGAAGGATGAAGGCTGTCTCTGCACAAGGAGACACATGGAGAAGACAAAGGGCAACAGGTACTATTTGCACCAGGAAAGGTCTCACCTCAGTGTAAGAAATATGTTTTTTTACAGTGATAACAATCACTGGGCATTGTAGACACCCCATCCCTGGAAGTGTTAAAGACCAGGCTGGATGGGGCTCTGAACAATCTGGTCTAGTACAAGGTGTCCTTGACCATGGCAGGGGGTTGGACTCAGATGAGCTTTAAGGTCCCTTCCAACCAAAACCATTCCATAATTCTGTGATTCATTGGAACAACTTCCCCAAGGGCGTGGTAGAGACTCCATCAGTGGAGATTTTCAAGATGTGATTGGACAGCGTGGTAGATAATCTCCCTTTCCCACATAGGGGTGGACCAGACGAGCTTCTGAGGTCACTTCCAGCCTGGTCTCTTCTATGATTCTATGATTATTCAGCCCCAACCACTTTAGAAAACATCAAGAATGTCTCTGTTAGCAGGAAGAAAATATGTGTCTGCAGGGTCTAGACTAAAACTTGAAAGGCTTGGTTTCATCTCTCACATTCTGTGAATTACCTACCTAATTTCTGCTCTTAATGGGGCAATCTCTCTTTACTCACTAGAGATAGTGAACTCCAGTGGAAGGTGTCCCTGCCCACGGCACACGGTGTGGAATGAAATGAGCTGCAAGGTCCCTTCCAACCCAAACCATTCCATGATTCCATGGTTCTATGATGACAGTGGAGGCAATAGAAGCTGGGACAGGTGGATTTTCTGCCAGCCTCTGATCGTCAGCTACATTTCCACCAAGGGAAGACAATGAACTTCAATGTCTCTGGGAGTTGTCTGTTGTCAGGTTAGAGATGTGAGGAACTATCATAAAAGAGTTATATATAAGTCATATAATAAATATATAATTCATATAAGAAATATTGCAGATAGCAAGGAAATGACTGAACCTTTAACTACACATTGATGGTTGTACGAGCTCTCCTTCATGGATTAGGGGTTTTAACCTGGACACAAAATCAGTAGAATACACAAACTATTCACTTATCCTTAATCCCTCAGCAAGACACACTCATGTTTGTAGCTAATTCTGCTGTACAGCTTATGATTCTGGTATTTCCTGTACCATTCAATGCTTCAGGACTCGCCCCAAGCTCTTTTGTAAGAGGTTTAGTATAGACACGAGTTTTAGGAGAAAAACATTTTGTCATCCAAAAATGGCAGCTCAAAGAGATTAAAATAATTACAAATTCATGTTAAACTCATTAAATTGTTTTGGATAATTCGAAAAATGGTTTTTTGAAAGTTCTTCATAAATTATTTAGGGAGGAGGGTATTGGAAAACAATTCTAAACTTTTACAGCATTATATTTAAAAGGGAAAAACAAGAGCAAAAAGTACTAATTATGCTTTGCTTTACTCAAACCCACTTTTGTTGTTGGTCCTTTTTTCCCTCAGTAGAAATAATAATAGCAACAAAATCTTGGATCTGTTCCCTCCTCTTTTGTTCTCTTTATGAATTCTGTGGTTTATCCAGAAAACTAAAAGTTCGGTTTGACATGAACAACTCTTCTTTTACAGAAAGCCACAATAAAAATACCTGCTCTATGAGCAAAGAGCTAACACAGCAGCTAAAAGACCAGGAACACCAGAAGACAAAGGATATAATAAGGGGATACCCAAATAATATATTACTTAAGTTCTATAAGAGAATCATAGAATGGTTTGGGTTGATCTTAAAGATCTTCTAATTCGAACATCCCTGGCAGGAAAGTCCCTTCCAACTGATACCAATTTTTTTATTCTATAAACCCACCATCTTCACTGGCCATTGTCACATCAAGAGGGAATTTGCCCCCACAGAATCATAGAATTCAGGTTGGAAAAGACCTTCAAGATCACCAAATGCTACCTTTGAACAAACACCATCCTGCCTAGTAAACCATATCACAATGTGCTACTCCTACTTGTTTTTTGAATGCTTCCAGGGATGGTGATGTCACAACTACCCTGTTCCAATGCCTTATTTTTCCTCACATCCAACCTGAACCTCCCTGGTGCAATTTGAGACCATTTCTCCTTGATTTATCACTAGTTTCCTGGGAGAAGAGGCTGACCCCCACCTCACTACAACCTCCTTTCAGGTAGTTGTAGAGAGTGAGGTTTCCCTGAGCCTTCCCTTCTCCAGATTAAAGAACCCCAGCTTCTTCAGCCACTCATAGGACTTGTGCTCCAGATTCTTCCCCAGCTCTATTGCCTTTCTATGGACATGCTCTAGCACCTCAATGACTTTTTTTTTATAGTGAGGGCTCCAAAACTGAACACAGGACTTGAGGTGTGGCCTCACCAGCACCAAGCACTGGAGGCTGATCATTTCCCTCGTCCTGCCAGCAGAAGACCAGTAGGAGCAGAAAGTTGAGCTTTTTCTCCAGTTTGTCTGGTGTGGGAGTCAGCTTTGTGCTCTGCAAAATACTCAGTGCTACAACTTTCCAGAAGGAGAAGGAGGGGGTAGAGAAGGGAAGAAGACGACCATGAATTCACCTTCACATCAAGCTGTGCCTTTCCAAATGTCAACCTCAAGACGAAAGGAACCGCAGGTCAGAATGAGAAATAGAGAGGAATTTAACACACAATTGTGAAGGGAGGGGGGAAAAAGAATCCCCATTCAGATTGGGGCAGCAAGAAGAAAACACAGCAATTTTGTTATAGCCTCAGAGGCAGGAGGCATTTACCATATGCTGTCACCTTCATTACACAAGGAGATGAACCCTGTGGAGTGCAGGTTGCACTGTCAGTGCACTTTAAGTGGTGGGGATTCCTCACATGCCTTCAACTGTGTGCCAGGATATGCTAAAAAAGGTGGGAATCTGAATAAAATTCAGGTTCTGTATGCAGATGTATGCATATAATATGCAGGTGCTAAGTGATAATAGTGCTAGGGCATTAGTGCTTGCATGTAATTCATAATTAGGGTGGAAAAGGTACAGAAAAAATCAGTGTTTGCATCTAGACAACACATTAATCAACCCTGTAAGCAGCCAGCTAGAGTGGGATCCTTGGAGAAAAAAACCTTATACATCAGACATTTTATTTAAAGATTAAAGTTCTTCTTGTGTTTAATCAGTTTTAGAGTGGGAAGGGAAACAGGATTAATTAGAGTCCCTTCCATCAGTCTCCCATACCGCCACTTCGGCAAAATGGCCACCATCAGCAGCAGGCGCAGGAAATGCTAATTGTAATTAAAGAGTTTATTTGGAATCAGAGAGCAGAGTTTTAATCAGGATGAGAATGGAGCCTTGCTGTGTGAACCTTCAGAAAGTGGTTACTGAGCAGAATGGGCCTTTTTAAACCAGAGAGAGGAGTCTTTAAACTTCTGGGCTGGGTTTTCAGTTTGATTATCTCCTCAGTGGGATATGGATGAAAATCCTTGATGGGACAATTACTGGTATTATTTTGCAGTAACGTAGCATTTGCATGGCATATGTCCCTTAATGCTCTCAGAGGACTTTGCAAGGGGCAGGTAAAATCATCAAGTCATGGAATGGTTTGAGTTGGAAGGGACCTGAATGACCATCTCATTCCAAATCCACAGCCATGGGCAGGTACACCTTCCACTAAACCAGGTTGCTCAGAGCCCAGTCCAACCTAGTCTTCAACACTTCCAGGGATGGGGAAGCCACAACATTTTGGGCAACCTGTGTCAGTGCCTCATCACCCTCACAGGGAAAAAATTCTGTTTAACATCTAATCTAGCAAATTAAACCCCAAAGGGGCTAAGGATTTACAGTGACATGATTCTGCAAGCTGCACACTGTCACCCCAGACTTCTACAGTGTAATTCACTCCATCCATCCTGGTAAGGAATCACACAAGCTAGGACCATCATCATCTCAACCTTAGTTGTATATCTCAAAGAAAGCCTGGGATAAAGTGGGTCAAATATCTGCATGACTTTGCAAACACTCTGGGCAGTAGAGGCACTTACCAGCTTGGGAGTAGAACTGTGTCCATTCAAATTCTGACCTTGGGAACACAGAAACAGGTGGTTCTAGGTCCAGGACACTTCCATCCAAATCCTTGAAAAGGGCCTTCCTTGAGCCTCTGCATTTCTTTTCAGGGAACATGGCATCTTCAGAGGTTTGTGCACTGATAGGTAAGAAAGGTAATGTTATTTTTAATGGCTTCAAGCAGCCAGAAAAGCCTATAAATTTCTATGTGGGTCATTAAAGACTAGCTTCCACAGAGGGAGGTGCCTGCACCACAACAGGTTTGTTGAGGATAACTCACCTCACCTGAGACATACACAGGACAGCTGAGATGAATCATTTCCTAAACAAGGGTCTATATTGACTACAGAAGGAGATTAGTGTCTTCTCTGTATTACATGCCTAATTTTTGGATCGCTAAAGTGTAGTGAGCTGAATCACATATTGAGAATCTAAAGTTTCTTTAATTGCATTTTGTCTAAAGGTTTAACACAGCTTAAAGGAACTAGTCAACTGGACATCTCACACCCATGACAGAATTCAATAAGATACAATGACTTCCTAATCCAGCTTGCTACATGGATTCACATTAAACCTTGAAGAAAATTTAGAATTTCTTGTTGTCAGGTTGGTAAAATCAAGTTACTGATACCTTGAATGCAGCAAACATATATAGGGAGAGATTTGTAGTAAGAGCAGAGGGACAAAAAGACCAATTCTCCCAGTCAACCAAGCCCAAAAGAGGTGGAGAACAAAGACAGCTTCTCTGATCTCGACCATCTCTCAGAAGTTCCAGCATTTCTGCTTATTAGGTCTACCAGTGAGACAAGAAAAATACTTAATGGATTTGCTGTATTCCCTGATGTTTCTAATTCCTCTCCTGCTGCGAGGCAATGCTCACCTTCTCTTTGACAGGACATATCCATCAAGGTATCCCTTCCGGATGCTGAAGCAGAACAATGCAACCACAGCCTGGATCGAGCTCAGCAGTTGCAAAGGTGGCATAAATAAATACAGGCAGCTATTGCATGAGGAGCACTGAGAGGTGTAATCACCCTCAGAGGTTCAGCAGACTACGAAGAAGGCGTTCAGTAATCCACGTGCATTCATCACGTTTGAAAACCACCAGCTCTTGCACAGGATTCAGCAGCTCACTAATAGCATAATACAGTGGGATGGATACAAGAGTGGAACGTAATGGGAGCTGACAAGCTGGACAGGGCTCAGAAATCTACACGCAAACGAATGCCCAGAGCAAAAAGCAAAAATATAGAATAAAATAAAAAATTTCTGGCAGAAGGCTGGAGGGGCTCTAAACATAGCAGTGTGGGAACACCTCCAATTATTTTTGACTGGCAAGTGGAGTCCACACTGGAATTTTTTTGCTACTTCAAGGCTTTCCTGACATAGCCCCTGTATTGTGTTTGGTGACTGTAATAAATAAATAGGCATGTGGCTTCCATTGGATGTGGTATGTTTAAACCACTGCAACCAGCAGTGACATAAGGTTACAGAGGAAGCTCTCCCCTCCCTCCTCCATGCTCCTCCACAGGCAGACGATATTCTCCCTGGGCAGGAGCAGTTCTGGCAATCATTTGACATCTCACAGCCTGCCTGGTACTGATCAACATTTCTGATGTGATCTGCAGGCACAAATCAAGCTCCGCTTCCCTGACCAAAAGGACATTCCCCGTCTCAGGGATTTTTGCTGTAGGTCCTGACATTTTCTGCAGCCTGAGGCCGAGAAGTCAGAGATGCTCAGGATGGAGGTTTAAGAAATGGGCTATGTGAGGCTTGTGCTACAAAAATGTCAGGAAAAGGGGAAATCCAAGAGGAGTGGTTGGAGATGCACCTTGATGGCATATGAACCTCAAATTTCAAAACATCACCTTAAACTAAATTTGAGGTGTTTTTTTCTATTTCTCTTTTTTCTGGATTTGAGTGTTTCTGTGCATGTTTGTTTGATGTCTGACCTTGTTCATTTTTCTCAGACAGGAGCAGTGCAAAAGCAGAGATGAGGAGAGGATAGTTCCAGAATTCTATGTGCTTTTTTTATGCACAAACTATTGATAAAGGTAATTTAGAATGAAGGCTATTACCTTGTTGGATGAAAATAGAACTTGTCCTTCTCGTGGACATGTAACATCCTCGATGTCTCTGCTGTGATGAGAGGCATGATGCCTAAATGATCAGCATTGGACATGATGCAGACGTCCCTGTCTTCACTGTAGCAGCTTTTTGTAAAACCAGTAAAGGTGACTTCTGCCAGGGATTAAGAGATCAAGCAAGAAAAACTGGTTAAAAGACTGCCAGAACTAGAGATAGGAAAGGGTTTTTACTATGATGTTATCCATGTTAAATTGCTCCCACACATATCTGTAGAAATCATTTTTAAATGAGACTAATTGTTCATAGATCTTCAGGTGGCTTTAGAATATTCCTTAGTCAAGTTATATCTCAAGCTGACACAAACCACGTCATGCCCACAGGAAAATAAATCAAAGAAAATAGTAACTGACAAAGAAAAAAAATTCAAGAGTGGTTAATACATTTTCATTTAAATCAGTAAGAACCAGTTTAATGACAACCTGCCTTGGATGGTTTATCCATTTGCCAGAGTTTTATGTAAGATGAGCTGGGTCTGATGAAACCTGCTTGACTCTGGCACTGAACTCTTTTGCGGCTACAAAATCCATGTTTTGCCATCAATTTTCTGTGGGACTCTGGGCACATCTATTTGTCTTTCTTAGTCTCCCTTATTCTTCAATAAAAAGAGGATAATGAATTTTCTTACAAAACTAAGTAGCAGTGAGGAGTAAAGGTAGGAAAAACAGTGATGCATTTACACCCCACCACTGCAACCAGCTAACCAGGTTCTGCTACATGCAAATATTACTCTGGGGACTGAAAAATTCACTTGAAAAAAAAGATACAGGATACAGAGCTGACTTTTATCCCTCTTGTGCAATCTCTCATATCAGTAAAAGTTAGAACTGTTTCTATGCAGCTCTAGTTATTATGTTCTAAGAAAATTCCACTCAGTTTCATATTCACTTCTTAGACTTGATAACTTTATTTAGCTAGAAGTGACTGTAGATTAGAGAGAGGAATCAATGGGAAAAATAGTACTGAAAGTAGGTATGTTTGAGGTAAAATATACACATTAGCATAGGACATAATTATCACTGAATCATAGCATCACAGAATGGTTTGAGTTGGAAGGGACCTTAAAGATCCTGTCATTCCAACCTCCCTCCATGGCCAGGGACACTTTCCACTAGACCAGGTAACTCCAAACTGGCCTTGAACGCTTACAGGGATGGGACATCCACAACCTCTCTGGGCAACAATTATACTGCAGTAGATTCAGGAAGTGAAAAGTACCAAATAATAAATTTTGTAAAACTGCATCAAATTGTAAAACTGTGTTGTCAGTTCCACTGAGGCTCAGATTTCTCTGCCATGTCCATCTGTGGGAGCATAAGGCTCCAATTTCAATTGGAAAAATGGGAAGAAAAACAGTGACAGAATAGTCTGGCAAGTGGATGTGAGACACCAACCTTTCAGCTTCATGAGTCCCAGGACTTTTGGGCAATGCCCAGTTTTGTGCCAGGGATCCTCTGGCCTTTGGCTGGGAACAGTGGTAAATGTTGGCCATAAAATCCCGACACGGCCTCCTAGAGGGGAGTGTGGGGGTCGATCCTTGGCTGTTGGAGCAGCTGAGTGGGGCTGGATCCTGTCTCTGAGGCAGTCAAAAGTTGAGCTTGTGGCGACAAAGATGGAATTTCTAAGTTCTATGAATCTTTTCCCCGTGTGACATTGCTTGGCACAGAGACAATACACCACCGGCATGAGACCCACGGTGTTGTCTACCAGCTCCATGTTTTCCATGATGACGCTGCTTCCAAGGTGGAACATGACCCCATAGTCGAAATTCTTATAGGATAGAAAACCTGTGATTCTAGTGCAGGTCTGAATTCCATCTTCCTGGTACAGATGAACACCATGGAGACTTGAATGAGCCACATTTTCACTACAGTATTCTACATCTAGTGAGCATTCTTGGCCCCTGATATGGAAGGCAATTCTCTCAGATCCTGCCACAGCATTGCCACAGAAGGAGGCACCAATGGCAAGGTTCACCTTGATTCCAGCAACCCAGTTTAATGACCCTGCTGGCTGCCTGCTGAGAACCACAAGGTTCCTGATGAGAGAGTGATTTGTCCCTTCCAAATCGATTCCAGGTCCAACTGTGTTGAACACCATGTTGTCCTGCAACAAGATCCCATTGCTCATGACTGCTTTAATGCCAGCCCCACAGCTGCCATTAATGCTGGATGACACCACGGAGGACTCTTGGGATATATTCCTGAATTCAATGGCAGAAAGCTGAGGAGGCCCAAAGTTCAAAAATTCAATATTTAACAGTTGGAGGACACCTGCAATGAGATTAAACAGTGAAATAAAAGCCTACAAAACTATTCAAGAACTGGTAAGAAGGGCAAACATTTTAACAGCACTCAGACCTGTAATAACAGGCACTTTGTCAGCATACTGTACTAATTGGCAATTATTCATGAATATATACAAAGTCATAGTAAAGCCCAAACCAAAACAGTAAAAACCCAAAACACAGAGCAGACTCTCCTAAAATATCTTCCATATTTATGAATTATTAGTAACACTCATGTTCCATACTCAGTGGCAGTCAGGGTTTGATTAGGATTGCAGATCACGTGTTGTTGCATGGCACTTTTTTGGGCGTAACTGGTCTGGTCGATCAGAACAAGTGCATCTCAAATACCTTCAAACTCTGTCCCTCTGGAGTCTGTGAAACGTCCCACCAGCATCCTCCCAGCACATGACACATCCGACTTGATCTGTATATTCCGTGTGAGGAGCCCAACCTCCGCAGCCAAAGGGAGGCGTCTGCCGTCTTCTGTGTCATGGGAATGGCCTGGGGACCGATGAGAGAGAAAATGTGATAAGTGTCCATCATACCTCTAAACCGGAGCTTTGAGGGACATCAAGCCTGACAGCTCATGCACAGCCCCTCTGCAGGATCTGCACTGACATTAAGGTGTGTTTTTCCTCCAGCACAACCAACGTGCAGCAACACAAAGGCAGAAAGGCCACCTGCCCATCAAATATTCACCGTGTGCTTCTGTTTTACCGGGATATATCATTTTTAGAAAAAGAAGGTGCTAAACCTTTAACGCTGCGACGTGCGGGTGCCAAAGCAATGAGCAGGTTCACACTTCACTTTTTCAAAGCTCTGTGTGCTGGAGTTACTCCTCAGCCCACTGCAGAGTTAATCTCTGTGAATTCTCCCTAGGATCAGAATAATGCCAATGCTTAAAAACTAGTTGCTGCAGAGCCTTGCTTGTGTGTGTTTTCTAAAAGTCTTTTCAAAGACTTTTTCCAGTGCCTTTTTAAACAAGACTTTTGCACAATTTTATGCAGCTGTCTAGCTTGGATTAATCTCAGGTGACTTTAGACATCTGCAGATATGATTTAGTTCTCCAAAATGGTTTTATGCACAATGGAGAGCAATAGGCAATTCTCAAGCGGAATTTGTTGTGTATTTTATACACCTGCTTTAGGGGCTGATGAAATACAAGTGAAAAGCATGTATTTTATGTATTTTTCTGCTTTAATTGTCAAGGGAGCTGAGAGTGACTAACTCAAGTGTGAATATTTATTGTGGGTATCTACATTTGCCCAGGTGAATCCCTAGCTCTTCGTTCTCCCATCAGTCCTATATTTTTTTAGCTATATTGAGTAACTGCTGCATTGCTTAATTTGTGTGCAATAATTTAATCTCATGATGCACTTGTTATAGCTACATGAGCTAAGAAAATAGGTTAAAAACAATTCTCTGGCCACAAGACTGACTGGCAGGCTTCATCCTTCCCTCAAACAAAAAGACAGACAATGCATAAACTCCTGGAAATGGAGTCGAGGTGTGCTGTCTTCTGAACTGCATTTTTGGTTGAAAAATGCAATTGTCATTAAAAAACTGTGCCATGGAGGCTACTATTGATTAACACTGTGGATAATTGCAGAACAGGGCTCAGTTACAAGTAAAGCTTTGATTTTTGGCACAGCCATTTAAACACTAGCCATTTCAAACATGACATTTCTGAACCTTTTTATATCCTTCACACTAATTTCTGTGACTATGAGCCTGAATAAAAATCAATTTGAAAAAAAGTTGCTAGGCACAGGAAACATCCTGGTCTTGGAGCTCCAGAATTTGACCCACAAACAGGAAAAATCCTAGTTTTGGAGCTCCAGAATTTGACTTCATAATGTTTTCTTTTGTTAAATAGATGGCAAATACACTTTATAGGCTGAAATACAAGAAAATAAATTATCAACCCTTTTTCGAGGTAAATATAGATCCATGAAATCTACACAGAAAATAGAGCTATATATAAATTTTATGTTTATTTTTACATATTAGATTAAAAGTACATTAGCTTCATGCCATGAAATTGATACATTTTTTGCTCTTGAAACCTCATGAATCTAACTATTTTAAAATTTGAATAAAAGGGTTTGTTTTAAGTTATTTTTCAGGTTTTGGTATACCATAGAAATTGTGCAAAGGGCCTTGAAACCTTCATTTTTTTTTAACTTAGAAATTTCATTTAGTTTCTCTCTCTGTTAACCAGCTGAACTTGGAATGCCAGCAAAGCTTCCCAAATGATTCAGCACTGAATTAATTCTATTCACAGAAATTCCTGTTAGAATCAGCTATTCTGTGGAATTTTGAACACCATGTTTTCAGTAAGAAACATCAAGAAGAAAAAGCATATGGAGAAAGAAACGAAGAAACCTCAAGGAAGTAGAATTGATCTTGGTGAGACATGAAGGAAAGTCACTTCTTTGGAAGAAAACTCAAATGGAAAGAAACATTCCTTACCAATGTGCCTGTGCAAAAGACGTTCATGGATTCTTATACTATGACCATGGACTTCTTTAAGTGTAACTAATTCAGCCTGATGGGCTTCATAGGAGGAAGAGCTGATCACAATATCTCCACCATGATCCCAATCTACTTCATCCTCCACAAAAATCCTGTAAAGCCAAGATAAAAACTTAATGTCATTAACTTTAAGAGAGTTATGCTCACAGATTTCCTAAAAAATGAACAACAGTTTTGCCCAGGCAGATCTCAGAAAATAAAAAAATCCACAGGCTATGCTCTAGGAAAAGCCCCTTCAGGGCTTTCTGCAAAAACAGATGTCTGAAATATGTGGGAGGAAATTAATGCTGAAACATCTATTTCACACCCTTGATTAACAACATGAACTGTTCCAGTACAGAATTCCAGGGCTCCAGTTGCCTCCCAAAGACATGCCAGACCATTTTTGGTGCCATGAATAGTCTACAGAGATGAAAATCAGCTTCAGATTTAGACAACAGTCATGTGTAGGGTTGTGTGTGTGTGTCTGCACTTGACATTAAAGCTTCCACCAGAGCTGGTTGGTGCAGGCAGCAGTGGGTGGAAGGAAATCAGCTCTCTGAATTGGGCACATTGAACAGGACTTGATTCCCTAAGCAAGAGCACCTCTTGCTATCTGAGATGTTCCAAGACATCAGCTGGTAGATGTGATAGGAATTTTCATGCAGTATTCCTGAAGACACAGGTGCAAGACATGGAGGAGACTCAAAGGCATCTCATATGAGCCCAGAGACACCTCAGATGGCCCAAACCCTCTGTTCAGGTACCTGAACTCTGCCCTTGGTAGCTGAACACCTTCTAGGCCCCAGCACCCAGAAGTCTTCTGACTATTGGGAGCTTAAATGTCTTTTTAAATATTGCACACACATCTACATTAATCTGTTTTAACCTTGAACTGAAGATCTCCCTTTTCATTCAAAGTTATATTTGTAGTTCAGGGGATTTTTAACCTCACATAAAGAAAATAAAACCATTTAGTGAAAGTAGAATGAATAATTATCAGTGTTTATCTATATTTGATAAACACTTTGTCCTATTAGAGAGTGACTGCTGCTGGCCAGGTGATGATCTAAACTCCTCAGGTAATTATTGAGAAAATTCTGAGTGAATTCAGAGAATGACTCACATGCAGTGAGTCAATAGTGATAGAAAAAATGATTTGTAAGAAACACCATCTAAGATACTCATCTATTGAAATACTAATTTCAGTTTTCACTCTAAGCAAAAAAAAGTCATTTTGTTTCTTTTCTCCTTCTTTTTGAAAGTCCTTCCCTAACTCATGTGCTGATTAATGTTGGAAAAATATATACAGCAGCTTCTCGCTTTCAATAAAAAGCCACTTCCTCCAGCTTTCATATTCTTTCACTTTCATATTCTAGCACTGACTTGCCTATTTCCTGCATGTAATCACATTAACCCTTAGCTGGCCATCAGTAGACTTTTCATGATAAATAGCTCTTTCTTCTTTCTTTGAAGAATTGAAACAACTCTTTGGGTTTAACATATATGAATGAACTCTAAACTCTTGTACCTTAGCAGCTCATGATATTTCGTATAAAACCTCTGGGCAGCAGCCCAAGTCCAGCCTGGATCCATTTCAGTGTTGAACTGGCAAGCTTCAGTCAAGAATCTGCTTGCTCTGAACTCCCATCCCAGTCAGGGAAAGAGAAGAATTTCCAGGGGATGTTCTAATGTTGCATGGCTGGATTGAGGATCAGCAATGCATCATCTATACAGCAATCCTAAGCAATTAACCTACACTAAACAAGCAAATGAGTGAGGACTAACAACAGATGAATCCTACTGGTGAGGCCTTTGTGGTGCCATTCCCCATCTTAACAATCATTTTCTAAATAATTCCCTTCCATATTTCACCCAGGTGGGAAGTCTTCCAATGAGGCTTTGTCAGGCCTGACTGATAGACTTTTTTCTTTGAATACACACACCTCAGTTCAAAATGAAGAATTACTGCAAAAGGCAATAAAAATGTCATGCAACACAGAATTAGGAACGAGAGTTCCAGGGAGAGCTACGTTGATGCCCAGCCCACCCAATGGTCAGTGCATGTACTGGGGAGATCCTTCTGCAGACAGGTTCTCAATTACCCACTTAAAAAGCATCTGTGGTGACTCCACTTAACCTGCCCTAGATGATTTTGGATAAGCCTTCACACTGAATCCATGGATAAGTGATGATGAAGACGAGTCTGCAGCAGTGGCTGCAGAAGTTTATGGATGGGCAGCATCAGGGGCAGAGAAAGTAGCATTTCAAAGATATTTTTGCCAAGGTTAAGTGAAAATGTGTCTATACCTTGGAAGGCTCTGAGCCCAGACAGAAACCTTGCTCTTCAGGCTATACAGGAAGGCTTATATTCTTTCAGCTAATTGATCTTAATTAAATATATAAAAAAGATTGACTCTAATAGAAGAAATTAGGTTGTTCACTCCAGAAACCACCTCGTAAAGGACTGATCTAAGATCATGGTTCATGTCTCAGTTTTGCTCTAGTTCAAAGATAAGATTTTAATGTAGGTCTCTGAAAACAAAATGAGCATTCTAATCCCCAAGATATTGGTTGCTTTTGAGTAAATCCCAAGGGAGGGAGGGGGAAGGAGGGAAGGAGGGAGGGAAGGAAGGAAGGAAGGAGGGAAAGGAGGAAGGGAGGAAGGGAGGGAGGGAAATCTCAGCTTCATTCATCTTTAGAATTTATATTTCTTCAGAATTAAAATTAATCTGGGATGGAAGGGCCTTTAAAGATCATCTAGATCCAACCTCTGCATCATGGCACAATTTTCTCAAAAGATGTAACACAGTTTTTCTATCCAGACACAGTTTAAACAGAGCCCCTCACTAAGCAAAAGAATCATACAACTCACAGGACCATTAATACAAGTCATAGGAATGAGAGCCAAAACTTAATATTTGAAAGCATGTTTGAGCAAAATACCACCTTTCATTGCCAGGAGCAACGTTACTTCCCAGATGTGTCCAAGGCATCTTAGGATAAGCACTATAAATTTGCACCTGTCCATAAACTCCTGGAAAAAAAACAGGAGGAGTTCAAAGGTTAAGGGAAAGAGAGACTTGAGAAGAACTGAAGCAATATCTAAATATATGTAAACCTTTATATATATTAAAGTATATTTTTATATTTTATGAAAAGTGTAAGAACAGCACACAGCCTCCACTTGCAATACAAAGTGAACTAGCAATAAATCATTAATAAAGGAAAATGACCATCACATGTGCAGGCAAGGAAAGGAATTGTACCACAGAAGTCTCATTGACTCAAATTAGAATTGCAGACAAGGTATCAACCATGAAAAAGAATTATCTAAGCAAACAAATTAAGTAAAACCTTCTGGAATGAAAGGTATAAAAAATTACTCAGCTATTAATAATCTTTCTGATCTGTGAAAAAAAAAAAAAAACAACACTTTTTTTTTTTTTTTTTTCCTGGATAAAAGATGGAAAATCAGAGGAAAAATCCAAAACTTTTCATATAGGTGACGAGTCCAAGAATATTAAATTATAGCTCAAAAAAAATGTGTGTACCTTTGTTAGATATTTTCCTGTACAATATAGTAACAGGCTCAACACTGGTAGATTTGGCTATTTTGTCTAAGATAAGCTTCCCACAGGAAGGGGAACTCATGCTTCATACCAATACTCCCTGGGGGACCATTTATACCCTCCAGTCGATCACAGTAAATGCCTTCAGATGCCCGAAGAAGGACCAGCAGCTTCAAATCCCTTTCTAGAGGACGTTGAAAAGAACCTGCAATAAAGACAAAACAACATCAATCCACCACAGAAGTATCAATGGCCTTTGCAAAGCTAAAAATGGGTGGGAGAACTAAGGGGGAAATCTGTGTGAATTTGATTTTAAACAAACATCTAAATGGCTGAATTAGCATTTCCTTTTCATCCCATTTTTGCCTTTTTGCTCCTTTGCAATGTCACCAGTTCCCAGGTAATCATGCAGCAAGGATGGGAAAAATGGTCTGTCAGACCAATGGAAGGATTGAGGGAAAAGAGTATGGGAAAGGCAAATGCCCAAGAAGTTTTGGTGTGTGAAATGGTGATAAATCTGTACAGTAAACTGCATTCCAACTTTGCCTTCATTTATTTCACTGAGGGTAGTTTACAGTATCAGAAGAAAATGGCCCAGCACTGAACAGATACTAAGGAGGAAAAAGTAGGACAGTTTTTGCCCTGGAGAAATGTATGCGGAGTCCAGTAAAGGAGTTCAGCGTTCCTTTAAAATTAGAGATTAAATCAATTATGCAACAGAAAACTGCAGCAGATGTAGAACTAAAAAATATATACATATCTGTATAAAATTAGCTGGCCTGTCATGTTCTTTTAATCTTTAAAAATTACTAGTTTGGAAAAGAAAGCTGATTTTGTATCCTAAAGAAACATTTTGCTTTAAGAGCATTTTTTTATTTAAGTGAAATCAATAAAACAATTCATTGTTCCTCACCAGCATCTGACAGATATCTGAGGATATTTAAACTCTCTGTACAGCTTTTAAATGGGTAAAAGGCAGAGTACAAGACTTGCATGCTCCTCATCTGATATATGTCACACCAGTGAGCTCGTATGTCTCTGGGGACGTGGAGGGGATTGTCTTACAGTGTCCATCGTCCACCCAAACCATCTCTGACTTTCTTGTTTAAACCCCCATAACTGTGCTTTGAAGAGAAGAAAACCAGGAATTGGGCTGTATCCAAACATACTTTTACAAAACAGAACTAAGTGATACACACTTTGACCACTGATGCACGAGGTTAAACAAATACCCACCTAGAGCAGCAGCAGAGCTATGGAGACATTTGTGTCTATTTTTGTATGCAGGGTGATTGTTTTCCTGCTTCACCCTCACAGCAAGTTGTGATTTAAAATATTCACCCTGAGCATACCTTTGCCAATCCTCAGGTCATCCATACCCCCTGGGATAAAGTATTAGCTACACTGAAACCAAAGAAAGACTCAACAAAAATGTTTGGAGACCTTTATATTAATCTTGCCATGCTATTCACAATTACCATTTCTTAATCATGATGATGTTCCCTTGAAGTGAGGGATTAATATTAATTATGATGATAAATTACTGTTGCTGTTTTAATTGACTTTATTATTTTACTCCTGGTTACAAAACATTTACTGTTCTTGTTAAGTTGGTTAAAACAGCTGTGTGATATATCCAATTCTCATCTCAGTTTTAAAAGCATTTTCAAGTAGGTTTCCAGACTTAAAAATCACATAAAAAGGATTGGAAATGGGAGTTCTATAGGACTGAAGTGGAAGTTATAACACCCTTAAAAGAATTACATCTACATTTAGTTAAAAAAATTTGATTTTTAGTCTGAAAAAGCACAATAGGTTATGAAATGTTACCCTTGTTAAAAAAACAAGGACACCAACCAAAAATACCATTAGAGTGAGAGACAAGGAGGTAACAATAAAACTATAAAAGAAAAATAAAAAGGGAAAATAATATTCACAAAAATGCTTCAGTTGCTGGAAACTGCAAATGATAAATGACACAAAAGAACAGAGGAGCCGCCCACTAGTAGACAAATTATACTAAATACATTATAAAAAAATAGTTTTAATACTTGCTTATTATCATTAATAGTTCCATGGTTTAAAATCAATGTATTTCACTAACTTGTGCTACTGTAGAGTTTATCCAGAAACTCACTGGACTATTAAGGAGGACTCTTCAGTAAGTTTGGGATCACTCATGATGTCTCAGAGCCCTTGAAGAAAGCTAATATTGTGCCAATATTTCAAACAAAGATAAAAGTAAGAGCCCCAGGTAATTCTAGGCCTGTCAACTTGACACTGATTCCAGGGGAAAAATAAATAAAAATGGAATGTCCAACTCTGAACACCATTAATAAATCATTAAAGGTGGATGATATAATTAATGCCAATCAACCTGCTTTTATAGAAAAAAGGGCCTGTGAAACTTCCTTGTTATCCTCTTCTAATGAGATTACAGGTTTAGTTGATAAAGATAATAGCTTTGATATAGTATAATTGGCTTCTCCAAGGCACTTGGCTTAGTAGCACAAAACTTCATGATTAACAAACTACACTGGTGCAGCACAAACAGGGCACACACTAATTTACTCTGTGAGTGGAATGGGGACATGGACTCAAACAGGTCTGGTCTTGCAAGCCCTGTAGCATGTGACATTTCATTAGTGACCCAGAGTAGTGTGAAGACACTGAAAGTAAGCAGAGAGGCTGACAAATGGGAAAGACAAAAAAAAAAAAAAAGAAAAAAGAAAGAAAGAGATGAGACAGTAAATCAGAAACAATTTGAAAGTGAAGAATCAGGGAAGAAAATGAAGAACAAGTGACCCTGCTCAAGCAGGAAGGTAGGACAGGATAACCCACAATGGTGCCTTCCAACCTGACCTGCCCTGTGATTTTGTGATGTTCAAAATAATAAGGCAACAGGTCCTGTTCTCTCTGTGGATGGATGGAGAAGAAAGAAAAACAAAGGGGAAAGGGGAGTAAGGTCTCAAATCCACACTTTGGCTTAGTTTAAATGCAGCTGTGCAGCATGGCTTGTGAAAATGAAGACATAGAAACAGCAGCTACGTCTGTTTACTCATAGGGAAACCCAAAATAATTTGTGCACACAAGTCTCTGGTGCTGGATAAGTTTTTCTCACCTTATGAAGCAACGGGCACATGAAATCACAGCTCTTGTAATATGGAGTTTTGTTAAACCTACCAAGTTGCTGTAAACACAGGAATCATGATCTCTGCAACACATCTATGAAGGATCTGGAGCCCATCTTTGAACTTTGGATGTGAAAACTTCAGGTTTCCTGCCCCACTTTACTGTGGTGAATAAGTCCTACCTAAGACCACATCCAGCTGTTGAATTACCCATCCTGCACATGAGATGCACAGGAATGCATCCCACTTCATGTCCCACTACTACTGCAAGGCTCAGCAATTTGATGAGCAAACTGGTTGATCATATGGGGACATAATAAAACGCTGCTGGCAGAGAACCAGAAAATAGGTAATAACAACCTGGAAATTACCAGAAGCTGTGGAACTGTCTGGTGAGATGGGCAGAAAAGGTCACAAGGCACTAAAGACAGTGCCAGGCCTTCCTCAAACATGTGTTCTTCCAATTGCACTACACAGTGCACAAACAGCTCCCCCCAACATATGTTATAATCCTATGTTAAGAAAAAAACTGTGCTGTTAATAAATTCATCACTGATTCCATACTTTCCTGAAAAAGTGTGAGGCCCAGCTGTCTGGATTGCAACACAGATCTGTCAGCACAGCAGTTGCAGCTGGTTCTAATTCTTCATCAGGTCTAACCTCTGGAGAAGAGAAAACCTACTGTGTGAAAATATGGGAGGGTAAAATAAGAACAGAAATAGAGATGTGTTTTTTCTATCCAGATTTTCACTTATTCTGGACTGCAGTCTGGATCTAGTTTTCTGTTGAGTTTCAAAAGCATTTTCCATTGTTTTTGCATTTCAGTTTTATTCCAGATGTTCTTCCTGACAGATTTTTACTGTGTTGTTTTTGGGTTTGTTGGTTTATTTTTTTTCATAGCAAACCCATTCAGTTCTTTCCTATAATACTGGGTGGTTCCTCCCTTCTAGCCTTCTCTTTTTTCACAACATGACACTCTGCAACAGCTGTTGTACATAAGAGCAAGGAAACCTCTGAGATAAGATCCCCTCCCTCCCACTGGCAAATAGACTTTGCTCAGTATCTTGCTGTGACCATCTCAATATCAGCTCTGTGTTTCCTGCATCCAAAACTTCTTGGTCACTAACTACCCAGCTATTTTGAAAACTGTGGCATACTGTCACCAGAAAGTCTGAAGAGTTTTTACTCATGGTCAATACACAGCTCAATAGTCACCTACTGTTGGTTCTTCTTCTAGAGCTTCCTTCAGGTGTTCAGGCTGCACTCTGTAAAGAAGCCTGGAAAAGCAGCCTGGAAACAAGGAGACCTCACTTGGTTTCTTCTTACAGGTATTGCTGCCCAACAAACAGAAAAGACAACTGTGGAGTAGGAGCCAGCAGCCAGAAGCAGGAGGTGAATGTCCAGGGAATAAGCACTGAGACACATAGTTTGGGATCAGAGAGTCCTAGTGCCCTTCAAATCCTCTCTGTGAGGATACAACACAGGGATCAATGAAAGAGAAGTGGCTTTTTAAGCAAAGCTGGAGGCCAGGTGGAATCCCTGAGTGTGTCCAGAGGGATAGAAAATCCTTATACTTTGGCAGTTGAACGATGTTTCCAGGGAGATTCATGTACCTACATTTAGGTTTCTTGATGCAGATGTTTCCAGTGTAGGTTTGCTCTAGATACTTGTATGAAACAGTCCCACTGACTGCAGGGGCTCCACTGGCTGCATTGCTTAGATCTCTACTGGAACAGCAGCTCACATGATGATGTCCACATGTCACACCTAAATTTGTGCATATTAAACTTGAGAATCAAATCCCTTCCCTAGATGATATCATCAGTTAAAAGAAACCAAGTGACTTGGAAAAGGTAAAAGCCAAAAACACAGAGGCTGAGAGATTAATTTAAGGGGATTCAGATGATGCAATCAGCTTTTCAAACAACTTCCTTTATTGTTATCAGGGATGAAAAATTGGTCTCAATACATCAGCAGTGTTCCTTCTTCATACAAGCTGAACAGCTGTGCAGGGGTGATACGTGACTGCAGGGTGGGACTCAGCTCACAGCCAAAGAAGATGGGTCCCACACAACTGGAGAAGTTGGCAAAGACAGTAAATTGATGAAACTCACTGGTGCCTTAATTGTTGTTATAATGCTGAGAATGAATCATTACTAACACATGGTCATTTCATGAAATACAGTGAGTTACCCTTTGGGAAGTCAATAAGGTGGTTCTTCCTAGAAAAGAAGAGGAGTGAATGTGTTAGAGCTCTTACCACAAGCAAGAAAAGAGGCATCAGAATTGTCTGGGGTTTCATCTCCAGACAATCAAGCCATGAGCTAATGATGACTTTAGGCTTCTTGCCCTCAATGAGTGACATGACTGACAAGCAGCCATCACGACATGTGAAATAAAGAATGTGACAAGTCAAAACTAAAAAGAGAAATCCAATCCTGTCTGGATAATTACTTGGCAAGTTCTACTATAAAAAGCAAAACCAGCCTGCCAGCAAAGAGCAGCTGAGCGTAGTAGAGTTCAGGATGAGTCCAGCAGATCAATTTGTGCCAAGTGAAGTACAGTGTTTTCTGAAGCCTTACTGGGAGCTGAGGGCTTTGTTCAGCAGTGGAACAGGGCACTTTCTGCACATATCATCTGTGTTTTAATGCTTATGAGTTAAAATGAATGGAATCATCCTAGCCAAGAACAGACAAGAACTCTGAGATGTTGAGCTCAACATTCCTTATCTTGTTCTGACACAGGTGTGCTAATGATATTTAGCAAATCTCTTAATCTCTCTAAACCTCAAACTCTCCTTCTATAAACTGAAAAAATATCCAGGTTTTTTACAGCATGGTAACACACGGAAATAGAAATAAATGGTGTTGCTAAAATGCTATTGCAAATATCACCATCCAAAAAAAGACTTTGAAGGTTTAAGTGGAAGAGAGAAGCTCCTCATCTGAGAACCAGGACTACTTGAATAGAAGTAATCGGAAAATCTACCTAGATCCAACAACAAAAGTCTAGGAGCACTCAGAGAAATTACTGTGGGGATAGATCCACATATTGTACTTTGGGTTTTCCAAGGGTTCTGACGGAGCTGCTTATCCTTAATCACCTCACATCTCTCAGTGATGCTGTTGGTCATAATTCCAACTGGATTGTGATCATTGCATTAAAGAGGAAAGTGATGACTGACTCTGCAAGGTCAAAGGTGTCCCAAGAATTCTGATCTCCCAGCTATCACTGTATTTTCTCATCCCAGCTTGCCTGTCAATTATTGTTTCAAAAAAATTAATGAGGTTCCTGTTGTGTCTCATAAACTCCAATTTTACGCTGATTTTTTTCTTTGTTATGTATTTCTCATCATCACTCAGTGCCTGTGTACTTATAGTTTTAATTTAACCTTCTGACTTTGTTTTTTCCCTGCAGATAAGATGCAAAGTGCTCTGGAAGACGCCGAAGTCCAATTAAGATGCGTTTTAGGAACTTATCATTGTTCTTTAGAAGTTTAAGCAAGAAAATACTCAAGCTCTACAAAAAACCTTTTGTCCCAAGCTGTGGAATTAGAAGCAATAGCACAAGACCAAGAATTGCTATGCTGGAAACAGGCCATGGAGGAATTACACAACAGGCAGGACCTGGGGATTTGGCTCATGTGATGCCAACCTGAGATCCTGCTCAGGCAATGCTGAATGCTGATGTCCACATCTATTAAATCTGTTTACTAAACTGTCTCATTATCTGTTTTGTGTCAGGATTTCTTTAGGGTGTGGTGGAGTTGGACAGATGGGCTTCAAAAACCTTCCTTCAGGCAAGGAACAGGGAGGATTGGACAGATGGGCTCCAAGACGTTACCTTAAGGCCTTGAACACATGGGAAGAGAAAGTGGGAGGAAAAGAAAAACCAAACCATGCACTCCCAGCAATACAGGAAGGCAGAGAAGCCAGTATAAGATGTGGGAAACTTGCAGAGTCTCTACCCACCCAACATCTCACATCTGAAACAAGGATAGCTCTCCAAAAGATGCTGCACTAGGACTTAACAGCTGCAAATACCTGTTTGGGTTTTAATATCATTACTACTCACAGATGTGCTGGAGGGGAGTTTGTGTAGCAAAGTGCCTCAATGTTTTTTTAATAAGTGGTTTTAGCAATGAACACATGCTTTTTCTTAAAACCAATATGAAACCGCATTTAAAGTGCAAAGGAGCATAAGTAAGAAATGAATGACACTCTTTTAAGTATATATATATATTAACCTCACAGATTAAGCTTTCCAACCTCTTTTTCCAAAGAAAAGCACAAGACAGCAAAATAACTTTTTTGGCCAGTACTGCATTAACTAAAAAGTCCCTTGAGATTAACAACAAACAAATATTGGAGCAGACTTCCTCAGGAGGTGATTACACAAACAAACTCTCTTCTTAAAGTTCATGAAACCAATCTTGAGAAAGGTCAAGCAATGATCAACAATGTGATCCCAGCATCTTAAGGATTCCTGTAAGTAAATATAATGCCTGGCTTTAGGAACTTTGATATTTAAAGGGAATTATGTGAGTAATTACTTCTGAGTGGAAAAACACTGATCCTGACCATTGCAAATAATGTGGAACAGCTCCAGTGACTTTGGGGACTCTGAAACCACAAGAAGTAGGGGCAGGGTGGTACCTTCCTGAGGTCCTGGTGCTCATCTGCACAGAGGGATGAGAGGGACGAATGTGTTGAATCCGGTTGTTTCATGCCACAGTGGGATTGCCAGGCATTCTGGGGATTCTCCATGACTCTGTTTGTGTTGGCTTTAAATATTTCTGTGTCACAAAAAGTGCCCTACTAATGCCCACAGACACCAGGCACTGCCTGAACACTAGGGTAGAACCTGCCCTGAGGAATTACTGTCTCATAAAGCAACTCCTCAGGAAGCAGGGAAGACTTTTACACATGTCAGATAAAATCTCTGCCACAGTGAAGCCAGGACAGAGGTAAGGATTGCAGAATTTGGACTGTGTAGCTATTAAATGGAAAGGTAGTTAGCTCCAGGGGATAATCATCATGCTTAACATGGGTTCTGGGTTGTCCACACTGCAGATATCCAGATAGCTATGAGGCATTAGATTGGACAGCATGTTTAGAAGAACACTATACAGCCTTTATTAACACTTTTTTTTTCCTATCAAGGGCAGAAATAAACCCCAGGCATCCAGAAAACCAGCTGTTCACTTACCCACTCTCAGGGCACCCCCGAGCACCACGACACAGGCTGCACTCAGGACGTTGCTGGAGTTTCTGGGGAACTCGAGGGTCCCCAGGATGTAGAGTCCTCTCAGAGGTGGAAGAGCCATATCCACCAGGATGGTCCGGTCTGAGAAGCAAAGAAGAGGGTTGTCAAGGTCAATGGCAACCTACTTGCCAAAAAGTGTGGCATGGTGGGGAAGAATGTCAGCTTGGCTTCAGTTTTGTTATGTTTAGATTGGCTTTCATAGAATCATTGGATGGCCTGGTTGGAAGGGACTTTAAAGATCATCTAGTTCCAAGCCCCACTGCTGTGCACAGGAACACCTCCACTATCCCAAGTTGCTCAGAGCTCCATCCAGCCTAACCTTGAACACTTTCAGGGATGGGGCAGCCACAACTTCTCTGGGCAACCTGTTCCAGTGCTGCACCACCTTCACGGGGAAGAATTTCTATCCAATATCTCATTGAAACCTACTCTCTGTCAGTGTGAATCCATTCCCCTTGTCCTGTCACTTCAGACCCTTGTAAACAGTTTCTCTCCATCTTTCCTGTAGGGTCCCTTCAGGTACTGGAAGGCCACAATGAGGTCACCCCTAAACTGTCCCTTTTCCAGGCTGAACAATCCCAATTCTCCCAGCCTTTCCTCATAGCAGAGAAGCTCCATCCCCCTGATCATCTTGGTGGCCTCCTCTGATGATGTCAGATCAGGCTGATTAGAGGTACCAGAGCAGGGCTTGTGGGTTTGTGCAGCATCCACAACCAGAGCTTCATCTACAGCTGAGGCTTCAAAGGGTGAGTGTAATGTCACCAATAAATATATATCTGTATTTACAATTACATTGTTGCATGCTTAAGTCATCAAATATTGCTTAAACCTTTAAAATATATGTGGAGGGCAATGAGTTAGAGACATACCAGTCCCACCAGGACAATCTGTCTCTGTTTATGAAAGTAAGACTTCATCACCCAGTGCAATGAACCAGGATCAAGTTAAGCTGTGTCCAGACAGCATTTTTCCCTCATGGCGTTACAGGGGACAAGACAGTTCTATTTAAGAGACCTAGAAGAACAAAATTCCCCATCCCTAGAAGTGTCCATGGCTAGGTTGAATGGGTCTCTAAGTAATCTGGTCTAGTAGAAGGAGCCCCTGCCCATGGCAGGAGGGTTGGGACTAGATGATCTTTAAGGTCCCTTCCAAGACAAACCATTTTGGGATTCCAGGATTGATGGAAGTGAAAAAAATCCAGCAGTATCAAACAGGTGTTTCAAGGTGCCAAGACTGTGCAAGTCCCCACCTTGTCAGCAGCAGTGATCAGGGTGACAAGCTGTAACCACACACCACAACCTACCTCGAAGGACACCCTGTCACTGCTTTTCTCTCTCTTTGCAGCTTGACTTTGCTCTCTCAGGTTTGGTCTGTAAAACCCCACCTTTTCTTTACCATCCAAGAGGAAAGCTTTGCTTACACCAGCACAGTGTGCAGGAAGCCAGAGTTCATAGAATCATGGAATCATTAAGGGTGGAAAAGACCTCCAAGATCACAGAGTTCAACTGTCAACCCATCACCAGGTCTACCATGGGTTCTTCCACTCTGTATTCATAAAGTTACTCCTTCTCCTCTAATAAATCAGTTAATAGTGACCAGGGGAAGTACCATTCCCTCAGATCCTTAAGGAGAAAACAAGAAAGATGGGTTTATATTGCAGAATAGAATGGAGACTGTTGTGGGTTGAGCCCAATAACAATTTCATTGCTGCTTCCTAAAGCTGAGTCTGGAGCCTGGGAACCTTTTAAATGCCACTTAAAGCTTTCCAAGTAGGACATGAGGAGGGATGTGAATGGTGTATGGTTTAGAGGCTGCCCATTGCACAGAGGTGAATTCCACCCTTAGGGCTCATCCAATGGTCTTTGATGTCACTAAAAGCCTCTCAGTTGATTGCACTGGAAAACAGCTCAGGCTCTGAAATTGTTGTTTCCATCCCCTTTCCTTATTGTCAACAGTAACAGTTTTCAGGTATGGTGCATCTCTGAGTCAATGGCTGTTCCTGGAAGAAGGAAAACCAAGGTATTTCCTTAGCAGGAGGTTCAATCGTATGATCTAATTGTGATTTTCAGAGACTTTCTGTGACTTCCATTGATCTCATGTGGATTTATTGTGAGGCATAGATATACAAATCAGAAGAAATTCAGAAACAACCATATTTTCCAATGGATTTTGACATAGTGATGAGAATAGGCTGTTTGAAACTGTTTTGGTGTTGAACATAAGAAGACTACAGAAGTGTCTTGGGAAGTGGATCAGCTACTTTGCAGTTTCTGTTCTGCCTGTAACCATTAACAGCTGCTTTGGATGGAGACACAGTTGACCACACAACAGGTACACAGGGAAAGTCCTTTCCCCAGAACGTGTAATTAGGGGATGATCTAAACTATTTAGCACAAAGGTTTAAGAACATTTCCAAGCCCTGTTTGCATAAAACATAAACAGTATGATTCTATGAAAACCTACACGAAATACACTCAGAAGTGGATTGAAAGAAAATATAAATAGGCTGCCTTTAATAATATCATGTTCTAGTTTTTTGGCTCCTTGGTTTTGCAACCCTGAAGTTTCACAGCTTCCAGGGAAAGGAAATTTCTGGTTCAGGTTCTGTTTTCAGGTTTGGGATCCTGGCTCAGCTTACAGGTTTGTTTGTCTCCTACATACACATCTCTATCTCTGTAACCCAATCATCCCAACTCTTCCTTTTGCCCCTTTTGTTAATTCTTTCTCTCTGGACTTCAGCAGTGGGCACCCTGAAAGCCCAAGATCTCTGTTCTCAAGGACTACTCCAAGTGCTGCTGCCACCAGGGGTTACTCTGAACCCCCTCAACCTAAAGCAAATTCCCTGCCTCCTTGGGCTAAAGCATCTTCCAAGCAGGCAAAATTTTCACAGCATTCAAATGTAGGAAACCTCTAGGGAGCAAGTGCAAATTTTTTTCTCCCTAAATCTTACACTGTTCGTACTTAGTTATGTTTTACAGGCATGAAGGAACTCCTGTCTATAATCTCTTTACAGGACAGGTAGAGTGCCGTGCCCTGCAGAGCTGTGAAGGGAAGGCACAGTATGTGAGGATATGAAATGGAGAGGAGAGTTGGGGGGACATGTTAGAACGATATCTCTCAGGCAGAAGGGGAGAATCTAGTTTGTGAAATCACAGCTCAAGAATGTGGCAAAAAGCTGTGGTTGACAAAGGCCATAAGTATATTCATCAAACACGGGCTGAAACATTTTTACAAGGAAAAGAAGCAGTGCTCCCAGGCATGCCATTTATATGTCACATTTCAGTCTGGAACAGATATTTTTGCTGAGTTGCACATCTTCCTAAAAAAGGTTTTATAGAGGAAATGCTGACTGCTCTGTAACTGTGGCATCACGTGTGAACCTTGAAACACAGGAGTGAGAAATCTCCCCATTCAGAGATATCTCTGCAAACCTGTAGTTACCTCAGTTTAAAATGACAACACTCTGGGGTGTGATGCTTGGGGTGTGAAGTCTTCAGATGGTGAAATGATGCTCTGTAGAAACACCAGAACACTCCTTAGAGGGGAAAAAAGTCCTTCCACACTTGAGGAGAAAAGCAAACAAATTCAAATACAACTTCCTTACATGGTCCTTACAGAATACCCTCATTTATCTAGTAGGGGGAGATGATGACTGAGCGGTTAAAATAATAAACTTTAGGTCACTGAGCTCAAAGGATTTACCTTCAGAGAAAGACAAACCAGAGTTGTTTTCCCCCCATGAAGACATTTCTATAACGAAGCAACCACTTTCAGCAAACCATAGTTCAAGCCTGAAAACAGGGCCACGTTTCATTGTACATATATTTTCTTCAGACAAAAAGCTCACAGGTATGGCAGAGTTTTAATGTTCAGACATACAATACTGAGAAGTCACTAATGACTCCAGCAATGACACAAAATGTCTTTGATCAACTGCATTGCTGTATAAAACACCACAGCATGCCATTGAATGGAAATCAGGCACAACAGAGAGCTATTATATGAGATACTGTACTCCAGCATTCATCTCTTCAAACAGAAAACTTCAAAGAAAATCAAAATCAGAAAATGAAGAACAGAGTGAATTCCACCACTGGAGGAAAAAAAAAAAAAAAAAAAAAGAAAGAGGGGGAAAAAAATGGAGATAGAAATTGCCAGAGGCTACATGATATCATATCAATAGCCTTCAAAACAACATTCTTTTGCTTGGAATTATAACACATTCTCCTTCCACCCAGAGCATGCTGCATCAGGAGTGTGTCACACTGAAAACCATAAACCAAAGCCCTGAAAATCCAAGGGCTTTGGGAAGCTAATGCCACTGCTGGCTGCTGGAATGGCATGACTAAACTCCTCCAGCTTGTTTCCCAAGGTGGTGTGACCGCTGAAGGCTGGTGCTTGTGAGACTCCTTGTGGGATGGCTGTGGCTCTGGAGGATGAACCCCCAGAGATAAAAGCACAAGTAGTGGCAGCCTGAGCTAAGGATTTCCAGATCAGGCTGGAAGAAACTCATATCTGTTGGGCAGCCAGACACTGCAGAGACTTGTAACACACCAACGCTAAAAGCCTCTTTAATATGAGGGTCTCACCTCTGCTGAAAGTGAAATTCATCCTTGTACTAAGAAGTCTACGAAATCCTGAAGCCTCACCAATGTTTTCAAAACAGGATAAGAAAAAGGACTAACTTTGTACACAAGGCCAATTTCCAAGCTTTTCAAATCATATCTTCTAGGTGCCAAACAGACACCAAACAATGACACAAAAACTTGATTTCTAGTACGTATATTTTGATAATAGACATATTTTCAACGTTTTTAAACTGACAGAATCATAGAATCATAGAATGTGCTGAGTTAGAAGGGACCCATCAGAGCCCAGCCCATGAGGCAACTCTAATAATGCAATTTTGTTTATTTTGTTAAATAAGAAAATTAAAGCCTTTATTAGCTAAATTTAGGCAGTGCCCTCAGTCCTCAGTGAATGCTGGGAATCCACATTCATTCAGAGATTTCAACAGTGTCATACCAAGTCTTTCTCTGTACTTCTTCACACTAAAAAATGAACACTTAACATCTATTATTTGCTTTTATGACTCTAAAACTGTTCTTTGGAGGCTGAAAGTATTGCACAGCATACCAGAAGTAGGCTCCTGTCTTGGCTTTCAGCTTCAAATTATTATAGATGGCTCCCAAAAGAGAATTTTAAGTAACCAGAAGACAACAAACTGTAAAACACAACTGTATCTTGCCAGGAGCGAATCACAAAAACTTATTCTGGTGTGCAGGGCAGCACAAAGTCTGGTTGGTTTGTAGAATGTTTGTTCTCATGAGAGCAGACTCTCACTTTTTTGTAGCCATGTGAAGTCAGTCTGAGTTTAGCAGGGTATGCACAAATCAGTGGAAATGAGAAGGGGAAACATCCATAAAATGCTACAGTTAAACATAAATTTAAAAATTGTTGATTTTATTTTAGATTTTGGATCCAAGCAAGGAGTTGACTTTCTTCAGACTGAAAACTCAAACACTTGTGGCCAGCAAAGCAAAGCATGAGAAATGGACAGAAAATTCATCTTGCCTAACTGCATTTTAAATATCTTTATTTGAGAAAACAATCCAGTGCCCTTATCACACTGGTGAGGACCATGACTCCAGTTTAAGAGCCTGCACTCTGTTGACTCCAATGCCAATAAGTGCCTCAACACACCCAAGGCAGCAAGAATGAGGAGGGAGAGCAGACATAAAATAGAGGGAGGATGATCAGAAGAGGCAGGCACACAACAGAGCAGTTCTCTTTCAAAGTAGATGGTATGACAGACAGCCTGTGTTTGTGTTCATGACCCACAAGGATCATCAGTCCAACTCCTGGCCCTGCATGGGACACCCAAGCAATCCCACAACGTGGCTGAAAGCGTTGTCCCAACCTTTCTTGAGCTCTGTCAGGCTTGGGGCTGTGAACACTGCCCTGGGGATCCTGTTCCAGAGCCCGACCACCCTGTGGGGGAAGAACCTCTTCCTAATATCCAACCCAAACTCCACCAACACAGCCTCGTGCCTATCGCTGATCGGAAGACGACTCGCAGAGTGTGGCTCTCCACCAGTCCTAACAGGCAGTGCATTTCCACTTACCATTGGCTTCTTTCCTTTTAATCCCTTACATATCTTGTTGTGGGGTGTTTTTTTGTCTAGTAAAGCCCCTCTGAAGAGCAGAGACAGTTTTATTGTACACTCCGGAGCACCCTGCACCAAGTAGGTGATTTAGAACCAGGAACTCCAAGGGTCTCATCCTGCTGCTCAGGCACCAGCTTACATTCTGGTTTGGGGCTAATTTTAATGTCCTGGCCCCTCAATTCCATGCCTTACCTTGGTAAAACAGAGAATATATCTAATAGCCCAGTCCTTACCCTGCTGCCTCTCAACCAGTAGCCACCAGTATGTTAGAGAGTCCCTTTACCACACTCCACAGCACAGTGCAGATATGCCCCAGTTAAACTGACCAAACCAGCACTGCTCTAAACTTGTGAGATGATAGCTTTGACCCCAAAAGCTGTGCAGTCGTGCTGCACAGTGCCAGGCCTGAGCTAATGAGCTCTGTCTCTCAGGAGAGCTAATTAGTTCTGGTGCATCACTGTGCTGATGCAGCAGTGTTGTCTCCAGTCCTAGAACTGGATCAGTTGGGCTGGGCTGGGGGCAGCAACAAGCAACGCTCCAGGCACAGCTTAGCCATGAAGGGTCTTGTGGTATGTGACAAAGGCCATGGTCAATACCCCATGGCAGCTAAAATTAGTATTTTATCGAGAGGATTATAGAATCATGGAATTGTTTAGCTTGGAAAAGACCTCTAAGATCATTAAGTCCAATTATTAACCCAGCACAGCCAAGCCCACCACTAACCCATGTCCCCAAGTGCTACATCCACAGGTCCTTTAAATCCCTCCAGCGATGGGAATCCACCACTGCCCTGGGCAGCTGTGCCAGGGATGGACAACCTTTTCAGTGAAGAAATTGTTCCTAATATCTAATCTAAACCTCCCCTGGTGCAACTTGGGGATCTTTCCTTTTGTCCTGTCCCTTCAACCATTTGGGCAAGAGGATCTCAAAGAGAGCAAAGCACATGGGAAATGTCCTACTCTTTAATGCTTCATAAGGGGTCAGATATGACAGAGGTAAGAATGAAGTGGGAACTGAGCTGTCTGATGGCTTAGCCAGGATGTTTCTGGAGTGCTTCAAACAGCACAGGGTATCATCCTATAAGCAAGTATCATCACTGAACTAAGACTAAACTACAGTTATGTGTTATAGGTAGTGAGATGGTAGAACTGGGGAAAAAAACAACCCCATGTTGTGCTTTTTTTTTGCAGGACAAATGAATTTAATCAGAAAATATAAAGTATCTACTCTTCAGTTCATTGTGACTTCTCCCCAAAAGTGAAGAAAGGAATTATTTCAAAAACTACACAGTGATTTTGGGTTTTGTTGGTTTTTTTTTTTTTTTTTCACGTTTACCAGACAATTGAAGATTAAATTAAATATTCATTGAAGGTTGATCATAATTCTTACTGCAACCTGAAATTATATATATAAATAATTTTTTAATGACACAGGTCAGAGAAGCCCTAACCATGACTGAGGCTCCAGGCAAAAATATCAACCCAAACACTTCCTTCCACAAAGGCCACAACCCAAAAAGAAGTGAGGAGGAATAGACATGGAGCAGTGTTATCCCCATTTCCAAAAGTGGAGCTGTGGTAGGAAGAGTGGGTTCAAACAAATGAGGAGGAGCCAGAACCAGGTCCTAGAACATGTCAGGAACATAATACAGAATATTCATAGGATCATACAATAATTATGCCTGGAAGGGACCTCAGGACCTCATCTAGTCCAACTTCCTCATCAGAGCAGGGTCAACTCTTATATAAAATGGTTATCACAAGTGTTTTCTCCAGATTTCATTGCAAATTGCATAATGCACTCACCAGAATTCAGTTTTCATGCAGTAATGTTGTAAGGTGAGCCGGGATTTAAATGTAACTCAAGTTTAAATATGGGTTGAAATACAGACATGAGCTAAAATGTCTCGGAGGCATCCACAGCAAATGGTTTGAGAGATCATCACTGATAGTGGGAATTGCAACAGGAAAATAAAATGGAAGGTGGTACAACTGTGGAACTGTAAAATACGATCCCTGCTTAAAACACAGAGAGGTGGGTCAAGAGATGAGCTCTTTGTGACCTGTGGTTCTGGGTCTTGTGAATTCTCTGCTCCTGAAATGAGGTCCATGTGCATATTTCAGCCTGAATGTCAGTGTAACTAAGTGTGTCTGTGTGTATGTAAATGGAAAAGGATTATTATTCTCTTCCAAAACTTACATTTTTGTACTGTAGTCAAGATTTCCGTGCGACAAGGACCGAATGTTTTGTCCTGGACACACTCAAATGGCCACCAGTGCCAAGGAGCCCACGTTGCAACACAAATATACTCCCTAATGCAGAGAGAGCCCAGCACCTCTACAGGAATGAAACACCTTTCCTTCCTTACGTACTAGGCAGGACGATGACATCTTCCCCAGGTCCTGGGATGCTGCAGTTGGATCCACCCCAGCCTTTTCCCACATCCTTCCATGTCTCTGGGTGTGACCACTTCAAGACAGAACCAGAAGGATCTACAAAAAAAGGAAACACAGACAGAATTCTCATTTTCAGTAGCTGGAAGAATTACCATTTCTTTGATAGTCAAGCATCTGTGACATTATCATCCTCCTGTCACTGATGAAGCAACGTTAACTGCTCTTTGTTATCTTCTGTGCTTAAAGAAAGCTGCTCGTTTGAATTCCCAGGGCATGGGAATTTCCATACTTTCCCAAAGCGTGAAAGATTTTAAAAAATGAGGGATCAATTCTTGTAAGCTTTTTAGCATTCAGAAAAACAAGAATCTTCCCATTCCAAGGGGTGACTAAGACCTGCCTTGGAAAAGAAGCTTGACCAAGACAGGTGGCAACTCCTGCTCATACCCCAAAGATTTCTTTTTCAGTTAAATCCAAAAGGAAACTCCTGAGCCATAACATCAGGAAAATATTGGGATAAATGAAGGTTACAAAATGCAGGTGCTTGACTTGCACTTGTATTTTAGAGAGCTAACTAGCCAGGCTTCATAAATTAATTGCCCCTAAGTTCATTCTTCCATCAAGAGAGGCAGGAAAGCCCTCAAGGGGAAATCCTGCACAATAAGTTTAGTAAGTCCTAAACTTATGCAGGCAGGGCCTCCCTCTGGAGGCCTCTGCAAGCACCTACTTCTGTCCCACCACTGTAAAGGGAATTCTGGCATTTTTTTTCTTAAGTATGGAAAGAAATCAGCTTAATTGGGTATTGAAAACACAGGAGTAAGCTCATGCCTAAGTGTTGGGGGCTAGATCCAGCTCAGTAACATCCTGGAGTGGAAAAAACATCCATTGCCAGCACAGGAAACACAGAAAAAATAAATCTTTATGGAGTTCCTTAAGGCTGCGACTGTCTTTCCATCACTTGTTTGTTCTGAGGGAAATACTCTGCAAAAGTGTCCCTAAACTCACATTAAAAATACTATTGTTAATACATAGCAAGGCAGCTATGCAATTAATATCAAAATTTGGAGGTTTCCCTTGTCTCTGGTGTATTTTTCTGTCTGATTCAACATGAAACTCTGCAGTAATGTCAGACTATGGAGCACTAAAGTACTCTGTAATCTTACATTCTCCATGACCTTTCTGATCTGCCAAGATATTTCTTAGCAAAAGTTTATAGTCTTTTATACTGTGAAATCACACATTTAAGTTGAGCAATGGTAGATACGGCTCAGTGAAATGTTTAAATGAATACCAAGAACCTCTGTTGGGTTGATAGATGTGCAAAATACTGAAGTGAAAAATAGCAATTTATTCCTGAAAAAGTCATAAAAAAAAAAGAAATGGCATGACTCTCTCACCAAGTCTTTCTGACACCCACTGTCACCCACCTGGGGTAGGTAAAGCCACTCTTTCCTTCTCTTTCAGTGTGACCTGAATTAAATCAGCTCCTGTGACTGAACACAGAGAATTTTAGGGAGTTACAGCAAGGCCTTATAAATGAACAGACAACAAAAATCATAATAACTAAGTTGCTCCACATGAATTCCTGACATCATTATACATTTCTTACAAAAACATTTTTTTTTAAGAGCAACTACACATATTCTAAGCATTTTTTATCCTTTTTATTTGTGCTTTGAGAAAGGATTAAACAAACACATTTTAATTTACAGATATGGAGGGTCTCAAGACAACTCATTAGAAACAGCTAAAAGAAAACATTCAACAATCAGAAACTCTAGGCTGGAACTGGAATCTCATTTATCCCACTATAAATCCACGGCAGTTCCACCAATACAGGCAATATCACAACATTGAATGCATAATGTATTAACTGGCTCAAACAGCGAATTACAGCTTTTGTTTTGTACTTCAGTTTTGCCTTTTTTTTTCGCCCCCAAAATCTGGTATCTGAAAGAGATGCTTTAATTAGTCAGACTTTATAGACTGGAGACAGGGACCCTGTGTTCTCTGCTGTGAAAAGGGGTCAGAAGCAATTATCACAGTTGTAACCTTTGTGCCCGTGTATTGTCAGCAGGAGAAGGGCCAGGATAATGCAAATCAAAGAGGAGCAGGAGAAAGCTGCTTCAGACCCAGCTAAAATCCCACCTCCTCTTCATCTCCAGTGGCATATAAAGGCACTTCCTTTCAGTCACCAGACTGGAACAACCGTAGGTTAAAATAGAAACACTCTGACAAACAAATAAATCTCCTGTCCCCTGCCCAACCCCTTATGGTGACCCTAAAATGTTGATGGAAGACTTTTTTGGGGGTAGAAGAATTGTATCAATGAAGCCATTGTCAGAACTCCCCTCAGTTCCAGAACACTTCAGGAACTTTCCTATGTGGGTATCAACCCACCGATGGGATTTCATGCCATATTGTAATTTACTTATTTTATCTTTAAACAAGTCTCTGTACTTTTAAATTGCAAAACCCGTCCTTCCCTACCTCCCTCCTTTTCTCCCAGTGCAACTGAGCAAATTTAAAATAACTGAGGTTCATTAATTTTAAGTGTTCAATAAATTAGTATGAATAATCAAAAAACTTGATTCTTTCTGATAATTACTATTTGATGTCAGTTGAAAGCGCTCGATTGAGTTAGCAGCATATGTTCCTGCACCAAATGAGGTTTCCATAATTAAATAGAAACTGATTCCATGAGGTTTTTCTCATGTCTGATTAATTAGTAATCAGGTGCCTCAGCCCTGTTCTTCAGTGACACCTTCTCTCCCAATGGTAGCTGGGATCTGATCCACATATCAGTCAAGCCAATCTGCCCCAAATCATCACACAGAGCTCACAAACAACAGCATCGTGCCTTGAGTAGCCACAAGGTGAACCTTTGAGGAGAAAGAATGACTTGAAGACACTAATTTAGACTCTTTAACACAGCTCAGTTGTCTTTCAGACAATACATCTCTGTGCACATTTACAGTTATGCTGGTTTTCCTTCTCACTTATACAGGGCAGACCAGGAGACAAAGCTGATACATCAGCCTTAGGAAAAGTGAGAGAATCAAGCCCTGACACTGTTCTTCTTTGTCAGGTTAGTTGGGGTTTTTCTTATTTTGCAGGCACTAAAGTGAAATCATCTAAGGATGTTTGTATTGTTTGGAGGAAATCTGTTCTAATTAAATCCTGAGGAGACATAAAATATGATCAATACGGTATATAGACCTCATAAAGGGGTGTAATCCCCTTACACAGTGAAGAAAAGAACTGTTAAGTCTTAGTACAGTCCTGTCCAGAGTCAGGGCAACAATAAAAGTTTCTTCTGTTTGAAGTGTCATCCCATCAGAGCACAAAAATTGAAACCATTATAAGTCGTTTACACCCTCCACGAGTGCAGGAATTGGGGTCTGAATACTCCCCAGAATTCTCCACATCCTTGTAACTTGCACAGTTATTTATATCGATGGGGTGCAAAGTGCAACAGTTGTGAATCAGTCGTGTTTTGTTGCCCCTTCCAACAAATACTCCTAAAAACTGATCAAGAAAGAAAAAGGCCTTGGGATTAATCAAGACTACAGTGGCATAGTCCTCCTGGTTGTTTTGTTTTGCTGCCAAGTCCGTTATCGCTGGTTTTTAGAGGACAGGAAGAGATACAGGCAATACAGATGAAGGACGTCATTAGTAAACATTGAATTAAGGTGACTCTTCTCAAAATGTGGTTATAAGGCTCCAGGGTTTAGTTGTATAAAACCTTTATAAGGCTCATCAATTTTCTGCCCTATTACAGCTCCTCCTGGATGTTTGGGCTGTGAATCATAAATATAGGCCTTCTGGATGATACTCCTGGTAACTTTCTCCTGGTTCAGAGCTCCTTCAGTGAACGTGAAGGAGGAGCAACTCAGTCTTTTATCAGCTTTGCAGTGACTCTGAATTTTGCCTGTGGATATTCGGAAGGGCTGAAACGAGGATAAATGGCTCCAATAGCCTGACTTACAAATAACAAGCAGCTCCATGCTATTTAACATCAATTGGGCTAACATCCATCACCGGGAAATCAAAACTTTTTAGACAGCACAATCAACAACACAGTGAGACACACCTCTAGAAACTGGAGAACCTGGGAGAGGGTGTTTTGTCATTCTCTACTAGGAGCTGCTACAGGAGGTTCCCAGAAATACTGTATAATGGGGACACTGAAGTGAGATGTAAAAAACATATATATATATATATATATATATGTATGTATGGTGTATATATATGAGTATATATATATATGAGCTAATGGACACAGATTCTTGCTTACAGCAGATTAATATTTGCAGAGGCAGAGGTGAAGGCATTAAATTCCTCCTGCAGGGACCACGTAGTCAAAAAACCATCCCTGACAGGATTATAAGGGCATTTCATCATCTTATTTCTGTAACTGCTACATTCTCTGGTCTCTCTGCTTCCATGCCAGAAGGACTGGAGCTCACCCACCAGAAGAAGGGCATTTTCCTCTGTGTGTCCATTGCAAAAATTGAGCAACTGAGGGAGCTGGAGGTGCTTAGCATGAAGAAAATGGGTCTCAGGAGGGACCTTATTGCCTGAAAGGAGTTTGTAGCCAGGTGGGGGCTGGCTTCTTCTCCCAAGAAACTTGCAACAAGACAAGAAGAAATTGTCTCAAGCTGTGGCAGGGGAGGTTCAGGTTGGACATCAGGAAGAATTTCTGCACTGAAAGGATGGTCAGGCATTGGAAAGGGCTGCACAGAGTGGTGGTGGAGTCACCATCCCTGGAATTGTTCAAAAAACAACCGGACATGGCACTCAGAGCTCTGGTCTGGTTGACATGGTGGTGATTGGTCAAAGGTCGGACTTGATGATCTTGGAGGTCTTACAGAACCTAAATGATTTTGTGATTCTGTGTTTACAAAGAGCACCTATTTGCCAAGAACTGACATTTGATTCCATGGAGGCCTCAGAGCAGCCCACATCTGGTCAACTGAGCCTTGAAACAACTGATACGGGGTGGGTTTTATCTGGCTGGAATAAAAGACCCATCCCTGTACAACAAGTCCTCTGTAAAGAATTAACTCCATTCTTTAGGTCTTTCACCTAAGATTCTCCTTCACCCCCAAGCAAAAAGGCTGCAGAAAATATCTGTGTTTATTTATTTTCTGTATTTTAATATTGGAAACAAACATTCTTAAGGGTCTGTTTTTCGTCCTATACAAAGCAATTACAGAAACCCACAGAGCCTAATGGAAGTGAGATCATTCTTTAGGAATCTAGAAAAGACAATAAGTATAATCAAATTATTTTTTTAAGAACTATGGAAACTATAAACCTGCTTCTGACACAGCAGTAATATGAGGTTGAGCCTCAGGCCCTCTTAACAACTCACACATGACTAGCTTGAGCAGTCAGCAGGATGACCCATCTCTGTGAAAGTTGTGTCTACTGAAAAATGTATTTGGGGTAAATAAAAAGTTTGATAATCCTTACAGTGATGTTTTCAATAATGTTTGTGTCCAGCACTTCAATTTCAGAAAAAAAAAAAAGCCAAGAGAAATCTGGAGATAAAGGAAGCCAACTCTTTGTTTTGTTCCAAAAGAAAATGGTTTAAACATTTCAAAAGTGAACAAGAAGGAAGCAACATCTCTTTGGGTTTTAGCCAGTTCCAGTATTGCCCAGAGACCTTAACCAAGGAGCAGTACCATGCTGTGGCACCATATGCTGAAATTTGTAACAGACTTAAAAAGCTCATGATGTTATTATTGCAATTTACACAGGATATTTCTCCTAAAAATATCCCAGATGTCCCAGTGTGATGTTTCTTTCCACCACTTTTGTTACAATAAGTGGGGTTTTCTTTTATTCATCATGGTCACGTCTTGTTTCACTCCCGTCAAAAACATGGTTGAGCCACAACCCATCAGTGTTTTGGAGAGTCACATATGATTCCAGGGCCCACGAGTGACCCTTGAGGTCCTCTTAAGACAACAGGTGCCCCAGGGAAAATCAGGGTGATGCTGGAAGGCTGAATGATGTCAAAGCAAAGCTGATGATGTAGAAATGACTGGCACAGGATCCCTCAAGCTTCCTTTTCTCCCCTTCACCCAGCACAGACATGGGGTTATCTGTCCTTCAGCACCACATCCTTTAAAATGGTCTGAAAAGATGATTTTCAAAGGGATTTATGCACTGGTTATCGGAGTTTCATTTACAGGTAGCAGTGATTCCTTTGTTAATAGGATCATTGCCCATATAACAGAAACATTCTCCATTACAATTATTTCTCCCCATTCAGCACCCCCTGCATTCTCCTGCCCCGAGCCTAATTTACAAAACTCCAAGCATCAGTGCAACTTAACTCCTTTAATCCCCTCCATACGGTCTATTTTCTTCCCTTTTGTGTTAGACAGACCTTTTTTCCTCCCCCAAAGATAAACAAACACTTGCATGACGCCAGGCAATTTTGGATGGAAGAGGGCACAGAGAAAGCCTTGAGTCCAACAAGAACTTCAGGCCAAGGTGGTTTCATTCAGCTGCCCGCTTCGTTTGAATAACAATATCTTCTCAGTCACGGGGTTTTCCCTCCCCTTCTCCCCCTTTTTCTCCCCCATGCAGGCCTGAGTAAAAGGCTGTGTGAATTCAGGAGCCTGCCTGTGAATGAGCTGGCATCTGATACGTATTTCCCGGCGTTAATTTTGGATGTAACGCACCCCTGCCACTTCCCCACAGTTTGCCCTAAAAGGCTTTCTGACAGGCACAAAAGCGGGGGGTCAAAAGTAAGCTGACCCCTGCCAGAATGTACAATCATTGCAAAGAGGTGGTACACCAGCAGCTGTCGAAACCCCACCGGCATGGCGAGGTGCTCCCAAAAGTCGGGGGATGACTAATACGCCGGAGCGCTCCCCTCCGCCCCGCCAGAGCCGGCCACTTCGGGCAGGAAGAATTATGGCCCTCCCGAGCAGCTGCAATAATTGTCTTCCCATTGTCCCCTCGGCCACCCCCTACAAGTGCCCATTGTGGCCGAGGAGTCAAGTGATTATATGGTTGGGCTGATGCTGTTTGCGCCCAGCTGCCCGACCGCTGACACACGAGCGCGGAGAGGGGGGACCCGCGTCTGCTAGACGGGGCTCCGACATACCAGACCTTTTACATAAGTCAAACAGGAACAAATGACTCTTTATCAGCCCCTTCTCCCTTTGAAGTGGCGGCTGCTTATAGGCCCTTACAGCTTTTCCTCCTTAGCCCGAGCAAACATCCTCCTTTTGATATGCTACATGCTCATTATCTCTGCCCCATTTAATGATTTTTGATTGAAGGGTGGCAGCGCAGTTGCCAAGAGGGTAGTTAAAGAGGCTCCACGCAGTCAGGACAACAAGAAAGGCTTTCCTTGTGCAGCAGCCTAAATTTGGAGTTTCTTAACAGTGTGTTCTTGTTCTTAGCAGCAGATAAGGGCTGAGCGTGAAATTCTTAATTAAGCAGTAAATAGAGAGTGGGGTGTCAGCAGATGCAGCCCGTAGCCATGGAGACCAAGGCTGATGAAGGAGGCAGCGAAGACTCCACGCCAGCCCCGGGCTCGGGCATGACTGACAGCTGAAGAATCCCACAAAGCTTGTAAACGGGATTAATTAGTTGGCTAATTATTTCATATAGTTGAATGTAAATAAAATATTAAAAAAAACACCCCCAAAAATAAGCTTGCAGAGTTGGACAGGAAAGCGTTCTGAAGGGCAGACCTTCAAGCGTTGTCCTCTGTGGGTCGGTGGGTGGACTGGTGGGGTTTTTTAAGGCCAGAAGGGACTATTGTGGCAGCCTTCTCTGACCTCCTACGGAGCATGAATCTCGCCTCATGAGGTTCCTAATAGCTTCTCGCAGAGCTGGAACATATTTCTCTGAAAAGATGGCCAAGCATCATCTCAGGACCCTGAGTGATGGAAAGTCCACCACATGCCATGAGTCTGCTCTGCTGGCTAATTATCCTCACCCTCTCAGCCTGCACAGCAGAGATTAGGAGGCAGATGAAATGGCACACCAGGGCTCAGAATCTGCTCACTTTGTTTCAGACTTTCATCCTACACCAACAGCATAGATATTAGGTATCCGACGCTGAATTATTGATCTCACTCCTATAAAAGTCCTCGCTGAAAATGTTCACAGCATGAATTATACATGTTAGGTGTTTTCATAAATTTCCCCTCGTGTACTTTGGATGATTGTTTCTCTCTCTATTAAAATGAGAAACAACAACAAGCTCTTCACATAATAAAAATCAAGAGAAAAGAAGGGCAAGAGGAGGACAAGAAAGTATCTATGATGCAAGAGTGACATATGCCGGCCAGATCACTTTATCCCAGTCCTCCCAAGACTGTCATCTCCTCTATTTGCAACAGCAGAGACCTAGATACAGATGTAATATTCTGTGTTTTCCCATGCTGCTCTGACAGTGCAATTCAGGATAGACAAACTGAAAAGCCATCAACTTCTATACCTGATCAAACAAATTTACACAGTTAGCAAACTGAATAATTTTTTTTTCTCCTTTCCGTAGGTAGTTTTCATGATCTTGGGCAAGGCTTAGACTCAACAGCCAAATTCATAGAAGTCAATCTATACCTGTACTGTATTTAAACAGGGCCAGGACACAGAACCAGGACCTGGACCCCAATAATCTACATGGTTGTATTGCTAACCAAGTTCCTGGCATGGCTTTGACCCAGACCAGTACACTCTCCGAGACGATGCCCAGTATGGTTTTAGAGTTAGCACAGACAAGGATCTTTCCTAATTTGAAGCCTGGGTGCATCCAGGATTTTTTGAGAGCTAAAATGTTAAGCTGTGTGGACAGAAGGTATGCAAAGGCAGTTGGCAGGACCAGAGATGGATGCAGGAAGTGTGATCCTCAGACTGAGGTTAAGGTATGGGCTTCCCATTTCCCCAGAAATGTACACAGGATGATTTTCATTGTTCCCAGACCAAGATCAGTGGATTGCCTGCCCTCCTTCCAGCTGTATTTTCCTCTCTACTGTCCCAAAGATTGTTCTAGTTACTCATTCTTAAACAGACCCTACATGAGAAATCCATTTGCGTGCCATCTCCTTACTGCAATCCAAGGGAAATTCATTAAACCTAACAGATTAAATGAGTGACGAAATTTTCTGTTATCGTGAAAATCATCTTTACTTTCCCTGTATGACAGTCATGAAGGATAATCTATGCTTCTCAAAG
>JAWWTY010000106.1:112563497-112577195 GCA_035222235.1 Margarornis squamiger
AGGATCTTTCCTAATTTGAAGCCTGGGTGCATCCAGGATTTTTTGAGAGCTAAAATGTTAAGCTGTGTGGACAGAAGCTGTGCAATGGCAGTTGGCAGGACCAGAGACGGATGCAGGAAGTGTGATCCTCAGACTGAGGTTAAGGTATGGGATTCCCATTTCCCCAGAAATGTACACAGGATGATTTTCATTGTTCCCAGACCAAGATCAGTGGATTTCCTGCCCTCCTTCCAGCTGTATTTTCCTATCCACTGTCCCAAAGATTGTTCTAGTTACTCATTCTTAAACAGACCCTACATGGGAAATCCATTTACGTGCCATCTCATTACTGCAATCCAAGGGAAATTCATTAAACCTAACAGATTAAATGAGTGACAAAATTTTCTGTTATCGTGAAAATCATCTTTACTTTCCCTGTATGACAGTCATGAAGGATAATCTATGCTTCTCAAAGACACCAAAACACTTTTTGATTCCTGGTTTTCCTATTATTAATAATGACAACAATCATTACCTTGCCTTTGATTTATGGACCTTAGACCCTTATAAAATTATTTGCTTGAGAATGGGAACTGTGGAAAATGTCCAAAATAATAAATGAAACTTGAATAAGCATCAGTAAAATATCTGAATGTCTTAAAAAAAAAAAGAAAAAAAAAGACCAGCACTCTTCCTAATGTACCATACAAAGCCAATATACTCAAATGCAAAGGTCTAGATCTGTTTGGAACTTTATAGTCCTAGGAAAAATTCTCTCTCAGTAATCCTATTGCCTTCAGTGGCCTCAGCCTAGCTAGATGGCCCATGATTTATTAATGATACATGTGATATAGGACCAGCTGACATCAGAGATCATTAGTAGAATTTAATACCTTTACCCCTCAAGAAAACAATTCAAATACAACTGATGTCACATCACCCACTATTTATGACACATTTCTTTTGTTGACAGATCAGGCATTAGACAGATCAGTTAGGGATGGACCTGATGTGTATTTTTGTATTTGATCAACATTTTGGAGGAACTTTCACTTATTTAAAGGCCACTGAAAGATGACTTTGTGTAGATTTGGGGTTTAAATTAAAAAGGCATCAGCTCCGTCACCATTCTTGATCAATAATGGATATTGCAATTCTCATACTGACTTACCCAAATAGGTCAACTTCCCCACTCTGCTGTCAAGATACCAATCACAGCTTCTGTGTTGTCCATATGAAGGCAGGGATGGGAGCGGCTTTCCAGTCCTTGTCCCACAGGACACCACAACCTCAAGATGGGCAGGAAGATCCTTGTGTTCCACCAGCAAGTAATTCCCAGTCTTGAAGCTGCTAAATGTCACTGAATACTAGAGAAGAGGCAACCGAAATAAATGTGCCTGAGTCTGTGATTAAAGCTTCATGGAGTGCAGTATAAAGGGGCAAAGAGGATGGTGCTTCTCACAGGCAACATATTCTTTTGCAAAATGTGTTCAAAACATAAAGAGAGATGTAAAATTAAGCAGAAGGTGATGGTAAATGCAGAAAAAATCAACTCCCCTCATCACCTTGAAAAGGTGCAGAGGAACAATGTCTTCTGAAAACCATGTGCTAATGCAGTAAAAATCTCTGTGATTCCAAAGCACCACACTGAACTTTCACCTCAGACATCCAGAATCATCAAGTGTTCAAGGCCAGGTTGGACGGGGCTTGGAGCAACCTGTCTAGTGGAAAGTGTCCCTGCCCATGGAAGAAGAGTTGGAACTAGATGATCTCTAAGGTCCCTTCTAACCCAACCCATTCTATAATTCTATGATCTTCCTGCTCCAATTTACTACTGAGAACATCAGGGACTAGGTCATCTTATCTAAGCCTGTAAATACAGAGAGACTTTCTCAGCACATTTAACAATTCTTTACTTCTCTCTGCTCACTCAAAAATATGAAAGCATGATTATCTCTCCAGGACACAATTTTGAAATTATAAAACATTCCCATGTTACCTGGAGCTGTTTGCTGACCAAAGAGTTGTCAAATGTCAACGTGTAGGTCTCTTTATCCAAAAGAAGAGCCATCCAGCCATATAGGCTTGATAAAGTGTCAGGGACGTAATTGATTGTGGTTGTCTTATTCCTACTGTCAGTCACAGTTAAATTATAGGGAATTTCTGGAGCCTCCTTTCTGCAGGAAAAAATAATACAAAAAACCAAAAACAATGTTCTTACCCTGAACTCTGTCATTTTGCAACATTTACGGTTCTATTTTTATTTAAATTACAATAGTTATGCTGGATCTCTCTCAGAAAGTGACTTCATTTGTGCAGTTCTTTACAAATACCATAAGAAACAATCTCTGCCTCAAATGCTGTAAAAAAAGGAAAAAGAGAGACAGAGGTTGGAGGAATAAAGGCACAGAGGAGCAAAGCAGAGCACTGGCAATTGTCAGGTACAAACTCCTACACTGCCAAAGGATTTCCTCATCTGTCAGACTCAGGGGCCTCAGGTTCAACTTTTAGGATCTTCATGAAATTTGATAGAGTTTTCTGATTAGCTCCATCCCAGACTAAATGGGGTGTGGAACAACCTGATCTACTGGAAGGTGTCCCTGCCCATGGCAAGGGAGTTGGACTAGATGTCTTTAAGGTCCCTTCCAACCCAAATGATTCTGTGATTCTGTGATTCGTCGCTCACATTTGTGTGGTCAAAAGTTTCACTGAGGCTGACGGTGCAAAAATCTCGTGTCATTCAAAAATCTGCTCTTTGTCTTCAGTACGAAGCTGGGGCTGCAAAGATGATGAAAGTCTTCACAAAATGGATGAGTTTGTAGTACAGCAGTTCTTCTGAACATCCAAATGAGAACTCAAACCCTTTTTCACTAGAACTTTGCACTCCTAAATTCTGTCAAATCTAGTCAGATTAAAATACCCTCACTGAACAGATCAACAGTAGTAATGATATCATGAGTGGCCATAAGCCCTTTAGATTTAAGGCCTCTGGAGACTTCTCAGTTTTGGCATTTGAGCTGACACTAAGCTTACAAAATCTCCTCTTTTAAGCATACCTAAAATGGTATTTCTCAATATTCAGAGTATTACCCTATAACTACATATCTCAACCTATTTCCCAATCTTCCAGAGTGGATATGGCTTACTTACCCAGGGCAGACATTGCTAAAGCTCATGTCATCCTGCAGTTTGCCTGTCTGTATTTGCAGGTTTTGGTTGGATTTTTTTCCCCTTAGTGCTTTGGAGGCAATGCAATATTACAATAGCAGTCACTTTGCAAATATTTTTCTCTTTTAAGATCAGTTCTGGGATTTATTTCTTTTTAAAAAAATTATCTTTTTTTTAAACTATTATTATTGTTGTTATTCTAGTGTCTGTCACTTTGGCAAAAGGGCTTTCTTGTTACCCAGAAACATTGAGCTGAGAAGCAGCAATGGCAAAGAGAAGCATGAATCAGCAAAGAATCACTCAACCAGAAGATATTGGCAGACCAATGAAACTGGCTGGAAGGAGTTTATAAGGCTTAAACAGCTTTTGTACTACTAATAAACCTCCTCTTATAGGCATTAACTGGACCAGGATATTAGGCTGCTAATTAAGCAAGCAAATGACAACAAGCACATTATTGCCACAGTTATCAGCACCTGCACAGGTATTCAGGAAAACCTTTCTAGCAGCAGAATCACAACACACATAATGTGAAGGAACATTAAACTCTTCTGCACATCAGAGATTGCCTTATTCAGTTACAAAGGTGCCCAGTGCCACAGCAAGTGACAGACACTCAGATACACCCTCTCTGCAACATAAGTCCTCGAGGTCTTGCTCTTTACTCATTTTACTTTTCATTCGTGGAGAAGTCTGATGAGTCAGTCTGCTGATCACTTTTATAAGGGGATTATGCCCAGTACTCCCAAGAAAAGTAAAGACAGAGAAAAAAGCCTGGAAGGGACAATCCTGCTGGGATACAAGACAGCTGACTGATCTATCAGAGAGTTAGCATGCAATTCCACACTAGCTGTGTAGATTCACTAGATGTTGAATGGGAATGTGAATTCACTGGCTAGTGAATTAATTGTGAATCCTATTATGTCGGAGACCAGTATTGAGAAGACTCTAAATAAATATCTAAAACCAGGCAGCTAACTTACAGATGGCTACAGTTAAGTGAAATACATCTTTCCTTGTGTGCCTACTTATAGCAGGCAAGGTATAGAATGATAGAACAATTTAGGTTGGAAAAGACCTCTGAGTTCATTGAGGCCAACCATTAACCCAACACTGCCAAGCCCACCACTAAACCATGCCCCAAAGTGCCACAGTCACACGTTTTTTTGAAACCCTTTGCATAAGTCACTGTGTTCAGTCAGGCAGAGTCAGACAAGACAGGGAATCCTCCATGTCATGTCCTTTCTCCCTAGACTCCAAAGCCAGGATAGACTTTTGACTGCTTCAGACACTACCACCTTTATTTTTCAGTTAATTTTTCTCACTATTTAGGATGGAGGCACAGAGAGCGTTTGCCAGAGAACTTGTAATTTGAAAATGCCAATTTTTTTGTGCCAGAAAGCCTTTCTGAGTAAGAAAATGTTATATGGCATCACACCATGATAGTCTGGCTTCCCTGACCTTCACCTGGAAACTTGTTCATCTCTCAGGAAGAAAAGGGACCAGGAGGTACTTTATGGCCTGAAATCTCTTGGGTTTTCTTGACCTAGAAAGCTGTGCCCTTGTCTTTTACATACCTTGCTTGAGGTGTTGCCACCTACAAACACTTACCCTGACAGATGGCCAGCAAGCCAAAGCAAAAATTTGGGGAACCTGGAAAACTTGGCAGCTCAGCGCACAAGTTAACTGGTGCAGGGCAACAATAAACCTGAGACTACATTCCCCTGGAAAGGATGTCAGTGTGCTTCTATTTTTCACCTCTATGCCAAAAAGAAACCAAAATGGAAGTACCCTACTAATGGAATTACCAGCCACAATTAGCACCGTTTCCATTCGCCCTAAATAGCCAGCGATTTCACTGTGCCCTAAATAGCCACCAATCTACCTCTCTTTAATGTTAATGAAGCAGAGGAGCGCTGGCACACGAGTATTTCTAATTCAGAGGATCCGGGGGAGCCTGCACGCATCATTAACGTGGAGAGCTTCATTATCAGAGGAAAGAGCCTTCCCCTGAACTTCCCCTGGCTTTATTTGAAAGCAACTAGGAGGCAATGGTCTTAATGCAAAATTAACCCTCACTTTAAACTGCTGGAAGCCTTTACAAACTGTAAGGGGAAAAAAAAGGATGACTCACTGAAAAGGCTGTATTTTTATATCAAAGCAGGTTTCAATTAAGGAGCAATTTGCTGTAGAAATATGGCAGGATTACTGGATAGGGCTTTACAGTCTGAACCACAATTTACCAATTGTGACTGTATAAACTGTTATGTAATTTAGCTCAAGTGCATTGTGCAGAACTGCTCGGCAGAGATGAGCCACAAAGGATTTGTTAAACCAATCAACAACACGGAGTAGAACAAATATTAACTCTCCTGTTTATGTTTACCATTAACTTATTTATCCTAAGGGTCCATATCTGTGTGTATGAAGGCAGGCACTGTGTTCAGCTCTCAATGCTTTCTGTTTGTGTAACAATCCATTATGTTTATCCCTCTTAAAAACCAGGAAACAATATAGCATTGAACTTCAAATGGGACACCAAATGTTTATATCAACAGTCCAGATTTATTGCTGGCCAAAGGGAGGCTAATTCCAAATCATGACCATACCAAACACTTTACAGGTTTAATGCTGGGCTGCAAACCAGTTCAGTTTGTTTTAATTGCCAAGAACTAAGAATTTTCAGCTGTTTCCAGTAAATGTGTGTATTTTTGCTGAGATACCAAGCTCATGATTCAAGTCTGCCTTGCATTATGAACCCTTACCATCAGTGATCTTTTTTTATGCACGGTCTTTTTTGAAATAACCAGATCTTTCACCCTGATCCTGAGTAACCACCATGGTCTGAATTTGAAGTAAAATAATAATTGAGATGGTCTCCCAGGAACAGAGACAGTTGTGACTGACAAGCCAAGGTAGCTTCATTCAGAGTAGCATTTGAGTTTGCAACTCCTGACTTCCCAACTCCTCTGTGTTCTTAAATGAGTTCCCCAGCTCCTATAGTTTATAGGCTGCTATTTGCAGGAGAACTAAAATCAGAAGTTTTGAGATTGAAAGTGGCTCGTAAACAAACAGCCCAAATATCTCTGCAGTGCAAGCATAACAAAGACCAAAGGAGGACCACTTGCTCACTTCACTTGTCCCACCTCAGGCAGAGCTCTGAAGAATTTGAAGTGGATCTGAAAAGCCAGACACAGGTACTCTGGACATGATTTTACTGCACCTCCATTGCCCACCTGCAATCCCCTACCAATTAATATAACCTGCAGTGCTGCATCAAGCTCTTGGAAGCACAGGAAGGACATAGACTTGTTAGAAAGAGTCCAGAGAAGGTCACAAAGATTATAAGACGGATGGAGAACCTCCCATATAAGGAAAGGTTGAGAGAATTGAGATTGTTCCTGAGCCTGAAGAAGAGGAGGCTCCAGGGTGACCTAATTGTGGCCTTCCCATACCTGAAAGAAGCCTATAAGAAAGATGGAGAGAGACTTTTGACAAGGGCCTGGAGTGACAGAACAAGGGAGAATGGCTTCACAGTGACAGAGGGCAGGGTTAGACTAGATAGTAGGAAAAAATTCCTCCCTGTAAGGGTGGTGAGGCCCTGGCACAGGCTGCCCAAATAAGCTGTGGCTGCCTCATCCCTGGGAGTGTTCAAAGCCAGGCTGGACAAAGCTTGAAGCAACCTGGGATAATGGAAGGTGTCCCTTCCCATGGCAGGGGAATTGGAACAAGATGATCTTTAAGGTCCCTTCCAACCCCAGCCATTCTATGATTCTATGATTTTAGGATTAATAATATGTTGGTTATGACAGGGAGTCCCAGCTGACATACTTGGCTCAGATCTATCCAGACCTTGAGAAGCATCCAACAGACTTGCCAGAATTCTGCTTCCAAGTAAAGAAAGCGTAGGGCTACCAAATGTTACCCTAATGGTAAATTTATTACCCTGCACCCAGAAACACCCCATGTGATGGTCAAGCTGAGGGGGAAGGCTTGAAGAAATGTCTTCTCTTGTATACTCATAAGCCCATGTAGGACCTGGCTTTGTTTCCCATACCCCAGACTGCAGGGTAAATGGGAAGAGGTCCTCCAGTGGGAGCCAAATTGCTCTTGGCTGCATTGGCAGGATGTCTGAGATGCCAGAAATACGGCACATTAAGAGGCAAACCTCTGAAGCTGAGCTGGTGAGTTGGTAACTGAGCAGTCAAGAGTCAATGATTCGATAATTGCCTTCCATGTTATGGCACAGGAGTCCTGAGAGGGCTGGGTTATGAGAGTGTGTAAGCTGCCCCATTTGTGAGGACAGTCATGTACACAGGGAGGGTACACTACCTGAGAATGACTGAGCAGTGCACATTGAGAGAAGAAGAATGGTTGTCAGGGTGTTTCACAGCAGGTGGATGCTCATCTGAAGGCGCCACAGCAAGTAAATATCAAAGGAAAAACCAAACCAGGCTAGCCATCTGAACTCTCTTCAAGACTCAAAGCCACAGAGGTAGGGGGTACACTACTCCTTTCACACCAGCCCACCAGCAGGCTGGGTTTGCAGCCACTGAATGCACGCACGACAGGAGAGGGTATTAGACCAGATTTAGGAATTTAGCCTACAAAGAGAAAAGTTAATCTTTTCCTCCACAGCAGACTAGAGAAGAGGGAAGCAATAAAGGGCTTGAACTGCAAGGCTGGTGCCGAGCAAGTCCCAAGTTTCCACAGTGAGAAATGGAAAGCAAATGAAAGGGACCAAGGGGAGAATTTCCTTCTGGTGTGCTGAGTGTTTGGAGTCCCCTTTGCCGCAAGGTGCTGCCTGGCTGCAGATTATTCTAATGCTCTCCTCTTGTAAAAATTATGCATAATGTGAGGAAACTTTGAAAGTCACTTAATCATGTTATGACAATTTTTTAATGAAAATTTGTTTTAATATTAATAGAGATTCATAGTTTCATGATAATATGGGTGGCGGTGGCATTTGGAGCAGCCGTATCTTGCCTGCAGCCATGCTGTGCTGTGCCACAGCATAAGCTGTGCTTCAGACTACTCAATAACTTTCCCACATATAAATTTATAAAGACTTTTATAAGCTCCAATTACATTTTTAAAAGACATAAAAACCCTCTTTAAAGGGTGCTTACGTGACACATTAGTTTAACTTTCAGCTGGACTTTGTGAAGAAGGGTTTTGTTACAGCAGTGCACGCTTGGAGATGGATCCACATTTCCCTGGAAGTTGATGGGTGAAGCAATTCAGGAGAGAGAGTCACAAAAGGTTCAAGATAGTAGTTTTCTTTTTTTTAAAAAGGACTGCCAGTGTTTTTGTCTCACAACCCCCTTTTTTATCCCCCAAACATATGTTCCATGGGGAAAAAAGTACATTCTGGTAAATTAGGGAGCACAAAGACAAAGAGTTAATTGCCCACATTGTAACTTAGATAATTAAAATGGTGTCAGACATGCTTTTAGCTTGCACCCACCAGCCCTATCCCAGGATGCTTCCAGGCAAGGGATCTTTCCTAAAAGTTAGTCCTGAAACAACATTCATGATGTTTTGGAGGCTGACAAAACTAATAACACGGCCATGGCTAAGCTTTGCCTGTTGCCCTCAGGGTCAGGGAATGATCATGAGGGTGCTGGGATAGAATTTGTCATGCTAGGACTACCCTCACAAAATCCCTCACTTTCCTCAGCCTTTGGGATTTTTGGAGCTGGAGTCCATCCCTGAAATTCAGAGGAAATAAAACCCCAGCATCTCAAGGTTCTCATGCTTTTTGTGGAGGAGCACAGAGAATGCACCACTCTGGACTGAGAGAGAGCACAGGAGATGAGAGTGTTTCACTGCTATTGCCTTGAATATTTTTCTTATACAGAGCAGCTTCCTACCAAAACAAGGATATTCTTGTGCTGTCACTTGGCCAGATGATCAGCAAACATGGGTTCAGTACTCAAGTCTTGGGCTCAGAGGTTTGTAATCTGTTTTTCACCCCTGTTTTGGTTGCACCTCTGTTTTACTGACTACAGGACTTACAAGGAGTGGTAAGTACAACCAGCAAGTTGCAGATCTGACAGGTCACATATTCCAGGGCCTACAGAGCATGACAGAAAGATTTCTTCCAGAGCAACTTTTAATTCTTTTTTTTTTTGTCAGAAACTAAGGAAAGCCAAGCAAGAATACTTTTATCTTTTTACTGAGATGAGGTGAATCCAAGAGGCTGTACTGTTAGGAATTTTTCCCTGTCGCTCACCTATCTTTATTCTCTCTGCTCAACCCCTGCCAATTGCTCCTAGTCATGTTTTGCTGTAGTAATCCTAAACTATTCCCTTTTTATTGCAAACACTCTTCAAATACATCTGGATAAAATTCACCCATTCTTCTTCTCTTCCCACCCACTCATCCTTTGGTCATGCTGTGGATATTTTATTAATTGACTTTCACTCTTCATCCCCTCCAGCTCCTTTTATTCCCCATCCTGGTCCTCTACCAGGTCCATTTTGGAGCTCTATCCATCTGAACAAAGTCCCCCTGACTCACCACACTTATTTGGCTGCCTGCTGACAGTCTTTCAACTTAATATGATGGTGATTTGGCTGCTGGGAGCTACTCAGGAGAGAGGATCTGGAAGCAGCACAGAGAGGATGCTCATGGTCTCTTGGGTTATTCTGATAAGCACATAGTCCTCAGGAGGACAGACTAACAGCTGGCTTCTGCTACTCACACTGCCAAGTATCTTTGATGTAAGTTGACTCCCAGCTCATGCAGATGAATAATAAAGAAGGGAATTAAAGGGTACTTGCTTCAAATAAAACCTTGATTGAGAAGTCATTGATATGATTAATCATAGAGTGATAGCATGGTTTAGGCTGGAAGGGATCTTAAAACTCATCTAGATCCAGCCCCCTGCCACGGGCAGGGTCACCTTCCACTAGAACAGGCTGCTCAGAGCCCTGTCCAGCCTTGCCTTGAACACTTCCAGGGAAACTCTTATGCAACTAGGAAGGCAAAATTTAGGTCAGGTTAACTCTTCCAGAGTTAACAGCAATGGTGCAGATGAACTCCCACTTGTACTCATTCCTTGACCAACTTTTCATGCCAGGAGAAATCAAGTGCATTTGAATACATTAACTATCATAACTTTTCATATTGTTGCAGTATCCAACAGGACTCAAGTCATTCTACAAACAATGTTGTGAGAAGCTCCATCTACCCACACAGCATCGACCCAAAGATCTCGTAGTCCATTTCATCAAAGTAAACACAGACTAGGAAAGGAATTGATTTCTCTAAGACCTCATGGTTAACTGATCCAAAAAAACATTGAGTACAGTTTCATTTTGCCTTCTACCCAGTATCCTTTTTGTTAAATCAGAATGACTCTCAGCTCTTAATTTATTGCAGACTTGTGTTTTCATTATGAGAAACAGTAATCACATGCAAAGCCTGCAGGTAGCTGAAAGTCTTACAGTTTTCCCCTTCAACTGAACAAGTGGTTTTTGTTTTGTTTTGTTTTTTCTATTTGGGAAGAGGTTTTTTACCTCCTTTTAAAACATGAACTATGAGACAGACATGAATAATTAACAGTCCTCTGACAGAGCACATCAGGATTTCTGCCTGTATGCTACTAACCTGAAACAGCAAAAAAGGGATAATGGCTTAAACTCCTACTTCAAAAAGAAAGTGAAAAGCTGAGCAGGGCACTGGGAAGGAAATATGAACATGGGAAGAAAATCAGGAGTGTTGTTTAGATCACTGAAAGTCTTTTTCACGCTTTTTCTTATGTCAGGAATTCACAAGTGTCCTTCATGGGTGATACCAGGGTTTGGCAGTACTTGGCTGAACACCATTTCTCCCCTGGATCCCTTTAGCTGCTGGCTGCCCAAAGGCAGGAGCAAGTCCAGCCTGGGGAGACAAGTTTGCTGCTTCAAGTTTCCCAAACAATCCAATCGGTTGGTGTGAGATGCCAGATCTGACACAGCATCTCCAGGAGCTTCTTGTCCTTCTGGCACGGAGTGACAAGCCACAGGAGACAGAACAGGGCATTTTAAATGGCACTAGATAACTCTCCATGGGCAACCAAATCAAGGACCCAGGTTTCTACCAGCTGCAATGGAACATGTGTCTCCATTGTGACTGCACATGTTCTTCAGGCCAATATCTAAGTTTATGTCTTCAACCCAATTTGAATTCACTCATATTGAGCTCCTGGCTCACTTGCCAAATCTTTCCAGTAATTTTTCACTGCTGAATAAGCTCTGAGAGCTACAGCACAGATTTACTGCAGTCTCTCTCACCCATAAAATAATTTGTTCATTTATTCTTTGGGTTCCTCTATCATGATTAAGACAACAAACCAAAGGGTTTTCATTCATCCCTTCCCTGGAGGTGTTCAAGGTCACTTTGGATGAAGCCTTGAGGAATGTGGTCTAGTGGAAGGCATCCCTGCCCGTGGCAGGGGGATTGGAAATAGATGCCTTAAAGTCCCTTCCAACCCAAACTGTTCTGTGATTCCATGATTTCTCTCTATAAGCACTGACAGTATATCTATTTCAGCCTATTGAAATTGAGTGAAAACCGGCACCTTAAATCTGAAAAAGCAATTACCTAGTTGTTTAAATAATCCTGCCATTCACAATAACAACATTTTGTTCTTGAGTTTCAAATATCCCTTGTACCACTGTGAGCCCATCATGTTGATGGGAAACCATAACTCTGTAGACTGAAACAAATTGCTTTGATTGTGAACCTGAGTCAGTCTTAATAAGTTTTAGTGATCTGGAGTAACTAAATATGACTTGCAGCAAGCAAATAACAGCAAACTGAAGGACCAGAAAGCCCTGATGAGGTGGGTAAGAAAGGTACAGCTGCAAGACAGTGGCAGAAGCAGATCCACTGGAAAGTTTTCTTCCAATGAAATACATCCCAAATTTGTTTTATCTCCTATACAATCCAGGTATCTATTGCATGAGAGCTGCATTCGTAACGTGATGACTCCAGTTTTATTAAAAAACATAATCCATGAATCTGATAGTTTATGAAACTAAGGTAGCAGTGAAATCAGATGGCAAAGATTTTCTGGGTAAGACATGCAGGGGGTTGGAACTAGATGATCTTAAGGTTCCTTCCAACTCAAACCATTCTATGATTCTATGACCACTTAGTGTTTGGGAGCATTTGAGGAAATCTCTCACAGTAAGTATAAAACAAAACACTCTCAGAACTTGACCCAAAGTCTAATTAAAACTCTTTTTTTTTAGACTACATCTTATTATCAGTTGAGGGTTTTTTTGTTCACATTTCATAGGTCATCACCCAGAAAATCTTGGCAAATTTTGCTGTTTGACCTCTGACTGTCTGAGGCTTGGTCATTGATCTCACTTTGAGCATCAGTCCTCACCTTGACCTGAATCCTTATTTCTGCAAAGGCCAGTTTATATCTCCCTGGTAACTTGAAGAGTGACAAAACAGCAATACATCACAACCTCCCCTTAAAGGCCCACTCAACAATGCCAGAATTGCCTCTGGGCAGGAACTATAGACAGGATACCAAAGTAGGGAAGATAAGCAGCTTGCTGAGAACATCAGAAAATAATTGAACTCGGGCAGATCATATATAAATTAGCAAATAAACCAAAGATTCTTCCCTGGCAGCACTCTCAGTATAAAACCTGGCAAGCAACACTCACACCAATTTTTCGGAATTGGAATAATTACTTACAAATGAAGGGCCATACGGTGGAAAACAAGGTCACTGCCACAAACACTGCCACCAGAAGCTGGACTGAAGTTGGCAGTGGCTGTGCAAGATGTCTCAAGGATGTCTGTGGAAGGCAGGAGGTGACTTCCTTTCTGTCCTGTGATGGAGCCGTCAAGATCCTCCAGGATGGCAGAGTGAGGGAAGGGGAAGGACACTTGGAAAGGTGAGTTGATGAAGGTAAGACGTTCAGCTCTCACTGTAAACCCACCTGTGGGTAACAAGCAGCATTTCAGGAAAAGAAAATGGGCACTTCAGGTAAAGGGACTGACGACATCTCTTGAGGGAAAGAGACTAACTTCATTCTACCTTCTCTTTGGAAAAACGTCTGATGAATCAACAAGATGGGGAAATTCAGGAAAATAAATAGAGATGGTTGTAGGAATGCCTATTGCTGTGCTATGGCCAGGTCCAACCTGCTCAGTGCCCTGTTGTGACAGGACTTGTGGTTACAGACTTACCTGATCCAGGTGTTGCTTCTGGTCTTACCAGCACCTCCTCAGTGACTCCAAACACTCCTTCACAGGCCCCACTGCCAAAAGTTACAGACCCCAAAACAATGATTTTAACAGATCCTTTCTGCCTTTTATGGAAGGCAAATTTTTTAGATATAAGAACTGTTTACGTGTATGTAAATATACTTGACTCGTGCATATGCACAGCACCCGGCAGAATAAAGCCTTGCCTGAAAAGTGAGTCTGGAGGATTTTTTCACTACTGGAACACAGATAGCTGCAAACAGGGTGAATATTCATGCAGGCTGCAGCACAGGAAGTTTTTGAATGCAATAATATTTACAGAAATTGCCCTGT
>JAWWTY010000106.1:112577294-112597982 GCA_035222235.1 Margarornis squamiger
CAAACAGGGTGAATATTCATGCAGGCTGCAGCACAGGAAGTTTTTGAATGCAATAATATTTACAGAAATTGCCCTGTGGACCATAACAAGTCTGCTTTGCCATGAGTGTTCATGCACCATGTGGGTTACTATTTGACTGCCCTGCTGTCAGCTGTAGCCTTTCTAAGCCAGACTTTACTATTCCTCCTGTCCTTTGATCTCACCTCCTGAAGTCTTTTTCTCTGCTGCATTATTGTAGGGCAGTATTCATTTATATATAAATATATTTAAGAGGTAATTGCAGTTGGAATATTCTTCAAAGAGACTTTGAGTACCCCTTCAAAGCTCGAAAGGATGCTTGGTTTACTCGTTATCTCAGGCAAATTCACCTAAGGTTTAGGCTGGCCTGAGGTAGGAGCTTGGTGAAACTCTGTGAGGTTGATCAGAGCTATTAAAGAAATCATCACCCTTCAAAAATTTACCTCCTAAAATGAAGATGCAGAAAGAAGGCAGTGGATAAAAGCCCTTTGCATTGAGAAAATCAAATCAGTGCAAGACTATAGCTACATTTGTCTTAAAATATATGCAATATGTGGCTTCAACTACGTGATGAAGCCATATCCAGGGGAGATTGGAGAGAACCTGAAACCTCAGCCCCTGCAGAGCAGAGCAGTTGTCAATGGTTGTGTCTTCTCAGTGGAAACTATGAACTTCCAAACATATGAATGTGTAATGGGAGGAATCCAGTGAGTGTAGAAATCCTGCTAAATAAATGTAAATCAGACTCACCCTGCCCTTGGTAGCAGCCAGAGCACGTCCCGATGGCAGTGCAGGTGTTCACATCAAAGTTCCTGAAAGCTGTGTTGGAGATGAAGAGCTGGTATCTCTTGGGAGTTTTCAGACCTGCAGACATACAGGTCCCATCCTGCAATGAAGGAATGAAGAGAGATGGGAAACATATCACCATGTGAATTACAGAATCCTAGAATGGCCTGGGTTGGAAGGGACCTTAAAGATCATCTCATTCCAATGCCCTGCCATGGGCAGGGACACCTTCCACTAGCCCAGGTTGCTCAGAGCCCCATCCAACCTGGCCTTGGACACTTCCAGGGTTGGGGCATCCAGGATGCAGCAGCTTCGATGCAAGAATGTGACTGCCCTGGCTGAGGGGTTTGGAGGACAGCTCTAAGCTACTCTTTTGCAAATTCTGACAAATAAAACCGGTTTAGTTCACTTTTGCTGTATGTAGCACTACATTCAGGGCAGCTCGTTGCCCTTTGTCTGGGTTGTTACATAGTAGTTAAGGCTGGACATTTGAAGAGAAAGGAAATTGCACTTATCCTGAGAAGAATCCACCTGAAAGGCACAGGGAGCAGATTTTTAAAGCCCCTTACATTTTACTGTTTTCTTGTCCATCAATTAGGAATTTTCCCTGCTCTACAAAGCTAATCATTCTAATATCTGTTCTGAGAAAAGTCTGAGAGCTGAGACACAAACACATTTTGTGTGCTTTGGGATGGGGGAAGCACTTAAACCAGGCTCTCTGCAAAGCTCTAGTTGACTTCAGGGTCCATCAGAGCTACAAGAACCAGAAAGGAAGAGCAAAATCCACAAGTGATGAGAAACACAATGAACAAATTAGGTTTTTTTGGTGTTTGTAGTCTAAAAGACTTGTAGAATAGCTCTCAAAAGCCATAGTAGAGAATTTGCCATCAAGAAATCCACCCCATGCTAAAACATCTCTTCAACTGAAAATGTAGAATGAGATGGACTTTTATAAATAGATTATTACTTCAAAGAGATGGTGCTATGTTCAGTCTTTTTAAGACACAGCAGCTCCATCAGCTTTTTTATTCTGAGACCAAAACATCTGGAGTGATGGTCCTGGTCTGTGGGCTATCTTCTTCCAAATCACTGCCAAGCAGAAATCCCTGACTCCTGGTAACAAATCACTCAGAAAGTCTCTATTTGTTTTTTTGTTTACAATTCTGGTTTTTCCATCCCACCCATCTTTCCATATTTTTTAATGAAGCCATTTTATTTAAATAAATAGCAAATAGAATGGTGTGAGACAATAAGTCCTTCCTAGTGTGTGTCACCTCTCTCAGAACTCCTGCTTTTTCCAGGAGGAAATGCTTCTCCTCAAATGGCTCCACAAGGATAATGACTTGCTTTATGAAAGTATGGAAGAGACTTGCTGAATGTCTAGGAAGTTTGCAAAAATCCTTCCCCTGGCTTTTACAGGTGCTGGATTTAGCCCTGCCACCAATGTTTTAATTGGTCAAAGCCCCAGTTCTTAAATCCCCTGATACCTCCAGAAAACACTCTTGTTTTGAAGCATTCATTGCTTCCAAAAAAGTGGAAGGGAGGAATATCCAAGGTTCCCATTAAATTAATGTCATAAAGTTTTAATTGATATTAAAGAGACATCATTATTAAAGGGAGAATTACATACATTAAGATGTAAATTATGACAAGGAGGCTCTTATCATGAGATAATCAAAGATAATCACCCCCCTGGGGTACTGCAAGGAACAAGGCACAGCTGAGTGCCTCTAAATCTCTTAACAAGTACAACATTGGAGTCCTTCCATGGATCCTGCAAAGCAAAAACAAAGACATGCACCCTTTGGTGTCTGAGACAAATTCACTGGGACATCACTGGGACACTGCAAGGCTGGGCAGGTGAAGCCAGCATTTTATCTGGACTACATACTTACAACAGACCTGCTACAGAGGTTTCTTTCTGTGAGCTTCTAAAGAAAACTCATTTAAAGCCCTTTTTCTGCCAGTCAGGAAGAAAATTAATTTAATAAACAGCAAGAGAAAACTGAGCAGGGAAAAATAAAAACGACCTCAAAATCATGAACAAGCAGCTGTGGCCAGTTGTAACTAAAATTCCATTGTTATCCATGTTATTAATCTGTTAACAACCTGGTAGCACCCAAAGGACTTTGTCCAGCTGCCTAAAGAAATAATGGAAGAAGATCATATTTACTGCATAAATAAAATTACATTTTGATGGTATTTTTCATTCTCAAGTAAAAAATTAACTCTCTGTGTTCCAGGTGGAGCAATGATGCTACAAGAGAGCTGAGGAAACCAAAGTGTTAACTGGGAAAGAAACCAAATCTGGTGTTCCCCCTCATTATTCTCAAATCACTAAACTAAACCCACTTGTGTATGGTGAAATGCTGCCTAACTTCCAGCAAAACGAATATAGAAATATATGGGAATATATAGGAATTTATGCTTAAAAACCTTGATTAAACAAAAATTAAGACTTTCCTCAAAAATTCCCATTCTTGGAACTTCCAAGGTTTTTCTGATAACATACCAATCTTGGAGAAAAAATTATAGGTAGGGAAAAAATTAGTTGCTGTCTTGCTAAGTTCCTTCAGTTTTTTGGGTTTGTGATTTTCTTTTTACTTTTGAATGTTGTTTTATAAAGAATATACAGGATTATGTATTACAGTGTGAAACTTTTAAATAATTCTAAATTAAAATAGAAAAACCAGAGTCCTTGTTTCAAATCCATTTTAAAACAATATTCAAAACTTCCATAATGAAATAAAAAGATGTTTGGGACAAAAAAAATCATAGAACCATTGAATTGTTTAGGTTGAAAAAGACCTCCAAGGTCTTAAAGTCCAACTGTTCCCCCAGCACTGCCAAGGCCACCACTAACCCATGTCCCCAAGTGCCACATTTGTATGACTTTTAAATCCCTCCAGGGATCGGGACTCCACCACTGCCCTGGGCAGCTGTGCCAATGCTTGATAACCTTTTCAGTGAAGAAATTTTCCCTAATACCCAATCTAAACCTCCCCTGGCCCAGCTTGAGGCCTCTTGTCCTGTCTCTTGTGACTTGGGAGAAGAGACCAACACCCACATATATTTATTTACATTTATTATATTTAAAATCCAAGCTTTACCTAAGCTGCCATGCAGCATGGGTTGTTCGCCAGCCCTTTCTTAGGTCTCCAGAGTCCCATTTGAAGGGTTGGTTTGCAACTCAGGAGACACTGAAATCATTCCTTCAGTGCTCACCTTTTGCCCAGTGTGTCCAATTAAAACACTGTCAGACACAGAGGTGTTTCCCAGGCTCTCCACAATGTCAATGCCAAAGTCAATGCAAGCAGAAATCCAGAAATGTTGGAGTTCAAGGTTCCTGCTGCTGAAAATCTACATCATGGGGAAAGTAAAGGAACAAGTATTATTATCAAGTCATAGAATGGTTTGGTCTGGAAGGGACCTTAAAGCTCATCTCATTCCAACCCACTGCCATGGGCTGGGACACCTTCCACTAGACCAGGTTACTCCAAGCTCCATCCAACCTGGCCTGAACATTTCCAGGTATGGGGCCCCTGAAAGAAAAAGGCTGGTCCTGGAGAGAGTCCATGGAAAGAAGCAGAATAAACAGTTAGTTATTCATGTATTCTCTCTCAGTCACATACAAAGAAATTACAAGTTGGGCAGAGAAAACAAACAAATAAAGCTCTTGAAAACATCCTTTTGTTTTATTTCTTCTCATACAAACAAGCTTTTCTAGAAAGAGAATGCACCAATTTGAAAAATCACACAGAAAATTGGATGGGTGAGGGTAGAAAACAGGACTTAGAGAGAAACACATCAGGTCATCAGACATGGGGTTAGGAGGATCACAGGCTCTACACTGTATCTATGGGAAGAAGGCATCAGATAATAGTGGGTGTTGTGGGTTTTTTTAAATCACATTAATTGATAGTGTGCTATAATAGTTGGAGAATGAATTTAGACAAATTCAAATAAATAAAAAGTGTAAATTTTTAACAAGAAGAAAAAAAAATCACATGGGAACTATCAGCTCTATGAAAGTACCAGATCTTCCAGTGAAAGGTGTCTCTGCCCATGGCAAGGGGGTTGGAACTAGATGGCCTTTAAAGTCCCTTCCAACCCAAACCATTCTGTAATTCCATGATGATGATGGCAGTCAGATGTTAGATGGTTACTGAGAACACCAGCTGCTGGTGAAGGGAGCACTGATTCTGCACTGAGGTAGTAAGAACTCACACAAATCATGTTTCAGGCTTTTTCATTAAAATAGGAGCCTCCAGCTGAGGGACAGGGACATACAGGTACAAGGGGTTTACTGTGACTGTGCCTTATTTGCAGCCTGAAATGAGAAGTCGCTTCACAGGTCAGAGTCCTGGAAAATTCCTGAGCATCACAGAGGACAGACAGGGCAAACAAACCTGTGCTCCCCCTTGGCAGCTCCAAGCTGTGAAGTTGGTGAACTGAGCAGGTCTGTTTGGGCTTTCTGGCAGATATTCTGGGTACACCAGCAATCCATACCTGTTCAGGAAAGAAAGCAATGGACACTGATTCTTTACAGTGCATGTACTGGTGAGCAGATTTTTCTATTCATCATTGCAGTATCTAAAATCTGAAATCTGTAACAGTTCTCTACATGAGACTTTATCATTTAATCCCAAATCAGAGACTGGTAGATAACATTACTTATTTTAGGCATCTAATCATGCCAGTGAGCATATTTAAAATTTCTTTTCAAGTGTTTTCAGAATTAGCCACAGCAGGGTTAATGAGTGTGCAGTGTCACTGAAAGGTGACATCCCCACCATGCTCATGAGTTTTCAGCATCACCTTCAGATAAGCCTGACATGAATTCAGACAGATGAGGCTTTTCTTTATCTTGGATTCAGTCAACTTGGAATACAGCCCAAATGTACATGTTCCTGAATGCAGCCCTTGGTTTGACCTCAGAGATTTTAAATCCAGATTAATAGCGAGATTTCCTCAAAATTCAGGTCACTCCATCCACTGATTTTCAGTATAATATTTTTTAATATTGTTTCTGTTTTAGGGAAGCACAGGCAGAAGCTCTTGGGAATAGCCATTCCTGGACACTACAGGGACAATTGTTCCATGAAATGTCATAGAATCATGGAATCACAGTATGGTTTGGGTTGGAAGGGAACTTCATCTGGCTCCACCCTCCTGCCATGAGCAGACACCTTCCACTATCTCAGGTTATTCCAAGCCCCATCCAACCTGCCCTTGGACACTTCCAGGGATGGGGCAGCCACAGCTTCTCTGCCCAACCTGTGCCAGGGCCTCACCACTCTCACAAGGAAGAACTTCTTCCTGATATCTAATCAAAGAAAGAAATTGTGGGTCTGTTCTCCTGCATGCCACTCTCTTCTCAAAAAGCCTGGTAGACATAGAAAGTGAGCTTTCAATTCAACAGGTGATCTCGGGCTTCAGTGCTTTGCTGTTAAATGCTTGATGAGGAAATGTGTTAAATGTGGCACCTTAAGCTACATCAGGACCAGTTAAATAAAGGGATAAAGTGGAAGAGCTTGTTAACAGCACAGGGAATTGCTGCAAGTTAACAAGCTGGCTTTGTGAATGATTAAGAAAGGACTGGAAAAGAAAGGAAAGAAGTGGCTGCCCCATCTCTGAGAGTGTTCAAGAGCAGGTTGGACAGGGCTTGGAGCAACCTGGTCCAGTGGGTGGCATCCCTGACCATGGCAGGGGAATGGAACTGAATGAGCTTTAAGGTCCCTTCCAGCCCCAACCATTCTTGGATACCATGATTCTATGACTGTGTTTAAACTAAAGGGAAAGCAGAAAAACTGCCCCAAGCACATTGCTGACAAACACCCATTCTGCCCTGCTGCAGATGACTCTGCTTACAAGAGAAGAGGACCTGAAAGGGGCCAAAACTGAGGGGGAAATGCTGAAATGAGGGGCAAAGCATTTTCAGCCCATGACTGCAATTTTAGTTGCCATTTACTGAAGGAAAATCTCTTTAACCAAAAATTCCCAAGTACCTCGTGCAGGAGTGAGCTGTGTTCTCACTGAAGGACAGGAGAGGCACTTTGGATGGTCCCTCAGGGGGCAGATGAAAGAAATAGCCATACCCAGCACCACACACTGTGTTACCCTGGAGAGAAAAATATGTGACTGTGAAAAAGTATTGCCACAGATTTCTGGAAATTAAAATCAGATTAAGAAAAACCCAGATTAAAATCCCAGCTGAAATCCATTCAAATTCTGGTAAGTCTGGCTGGTAGAGACACCTTCTGTGTCCCCAATCTTGTCCTGTTTCCACTCTGACCTTGGGCAAGTCTTAAAAAAGCTGTTTTAAGCCAGGCAATAAAAACTGGCCAAGGAATAGAGACAAATGACAGAAAAATGGTGCTGTCACAGTTCTTGAAGAACTAAGAAAGAACTGTGTGGAAAAGTTACACATATAAATTCATTTCTATATAAGAAGAAAATGTCATGAAGAAAAAGTAAATCACCAACTATTCAGTTCATTGATTTCCTTCTCAATCTGAATCTTTCTCCTGTCTCGCAAAGCAAACACAGGATAAGGAAATATTTGCATTGAAAAAGTAATGCTATTAAAAGTCGAGAGGAAGAAGAGAACACCAGAACATGTCAGTGGCCAAAGAATTAAACTTACTTACACCTTTGGGAAATTATGTGATTTGAGTTACTTTTAACAGGGTAAGTGAATAACCATGGGAAGATGTGCTGCAAGTTCTTGTTATTCAATATCCTTTAATGAAGGATTACGTTCCACATCCTACTTTTGAGTTACGTTTTTTTGTATTGTTAGAAGAGGCAAAAATAAATAAACATGAGGTCTGGCTGGCCTAAAAATCAGGAGCTGGTACTTAGAGAATCTGTACCAAGTGGGTTATGTGGGTTATATTCAGTGGGTTCTGAGCTTTTTTACTTTAGGAAAAAAAAAAACAAAAAACAACCTGCCCTTGCACGCTTAATTTGGAGAGCAGCCAAACCTGCCTGGTTTTGGATGGTGTCCATACAGCAATGTTTTCATGTGTGCACCTGTGCAGAATCCCTCTCACCTGCCTCAGATGTGTAAAAATTTGAAGCTGAAGCCCACACTGGTAAACTTAGGCTCCCTTTCTAGGAAAAACATAAGGAATAGGCATGTCCAGAAGGCAATTCTCCTTTCCTTAGACAAGATTAATTGCTCTCTGGAGGTATCTAGCTCACTAAGCAGTCTAAGATGACCTTTCTTGCAGCTGTAAGAAGAGCTTGTTCTTTAAGATCAGGACTGACACCCACCACTACCACTCATAGGTCACTGGACACTGTTAAAACACTAATGACTTTTTGGTCCCTGATGGTGCAAATCAAAGCTGAGCCTGGTGACCTTGAGGTGAAACCCTCCTTACACCAATTACATTCTTCTGACCCATCCAAGTGTGCTCCCTGCAGTCCTGATCCCTGACATCTGTCAAGCAACAAAGTACTGAGACCCAAAGCTCTGCTTTCTCTATCCCCTGGTAAAACTGCAGCTCTTTCTGAAAGTGCAGCCACAAACCCTTTTCCTTTAACAAAATGCTTCTGCAGTCCATCATTCCCAGGATCTTTTGCTTGCGACTCCAATCGTGCGTTCTCCAGATGATTCATAAGGAGGAAAAAAAATAAAAAAGCCCTGCATATTTATTCAGCCAGCTAGTGGCTGGAGGGCAGGGGTTTTAGGCAAGCAGGGAATTTTGTGTGGAAATCAATTCTTTGTGGAAGTCAGTATATTACGAATGTCCGTGCAACCAAAATTCTGGAGAGAAATTACCTCCCCGAGCGTGCCAAACACCTGGAGGTGTGCACTGCAAGTCAGTAAAATCGGGTGGCTGACGTTTTAAGTGTCTCTTAACCTCACAACTCTGCGATGTAAATACTTCATGGATTTCTTTTAGACAGCTGGGACCCGAACTGTTCACCTTAAAGATGACATTGAAGCTCTGGACAGCAGACCCAGCGCCGCTCTCCCGGTTTCAGAACACAGAAGGGCACGAGTAGCACCCTCAGTGGGTCCAGTGTGCACCCACCTTGGCAAGAAGAGTTTTGGGAAAGGTCTCAGTAGGGATGAAATGGTGAGAAACAATGGTGCTGAGGAGAATGGCTGGGTTGGGTGACACTGGGGAACAAATGCATTTACCAGCAGTGAAATCAGTCCCTTTTACCAACAGTGACCATCAGTCACTCCTGTGACACGGAGACACAGGCTGAGCTCCACCCCATTCATTCACTGGAGCTGTTTCCCAGTCCCCAACACCATGGCAAGAAAGGAAAGGGAGGGTCTTGTTGAATTTCCTAAACCCAGCCTGTACCTTGTTATGCATGAGCTCTCCATGCTGGCTCTGGGATTTCAGAGCATTGAAAACTTTTATGAATTGGAAGTTACTACAAAAATCCAAGACTCGCTGGGCCCAAGAGAGCCAAGGGAAAAAGACAGAAACCTACTTTTGAAATTGTTTTTCCTGCACACAAAAAGAAAACCGGGGACATAAAGCAGAAGTTTCAGTGACTGAAGAGCCAATATCACAGAGGGGCATCTTCAGTTCCCTGTGCTGACAACATTTAAAAGAAAAGAACCTATTAATGAAATTGTCAATGACACTAAAAAGTGATAACCTGGGCTCTCACACCATATTTTTAAAATAAAAGAAAAAAAAAACACCAAAAAACAATTATGCTAACATTGTAATAATAATTTTGCACTCATACTGTCCAAGTATAAAATTTTATCTAACAGCCTGAATCACCAATGCACTTAAGAGCTTAAGTCAAGTGGAAACCAGAGGGAATTGGGTCTCCAAATGTCTTTGTAGGCTCAGGTTTGAGTGACTGCTCTGTCCCAATTTCCACACCGTTTAGGACACCACTGATTTTCAAGGAAATTTAAGCTCTTCAGCCACCGGTACAAATTTAGGCTCCCAAGTAAATTGAGTCGTTATGAAAATATTATTGCAGGTCTCACTGTGGAAAAGCTTAACCCATCATGCACAGAAGATGTAACACAGTGTGGGCTTAGAGCTCTCTGGTTATCTTAGCTGCTGTCCTTGCCTTAAAGATTGCAGCCCTTAAGTTTAAAACCAGTAATTGAAAGATGGAAACCTGAAAACAACTTAAAAACCCTCCCACCAATAAATGCAAAGACTGACAAACATTTAAAATTAAAATCTAAAGGGAGAAAATTTCTATTCCATGTCCTGCTCTGGAAACCAGGCAGTTGGAAAATGAGTCTTTTCCATGACATTGTTCAAATCTCCCCATTAAATTAAGATTGCAAATATGCAAAAATCACTATCCAGTTCTTGGGTAATTTGATCAGATAAAAGGTACTGAAACTCTGTAATATCATGATGCTGGTGTTGGACCAGCATAACTTGAATTTAGGGAATATTATTTCACTGAGAGAAAGTCCACAGTTGTTTTACTTGCAAGAAGTGTGACTTTTAATATCCACATCCTTTCATGTCCTCCTGAGCACTGCTTGATTCTGTCACACAGTAAGTGCAGCTAATAATAATTTTAAGGTGGGCAACCTCACATTTCCCTGTTGCTGCTGCAACTCCTCAAATACCCCACTCCAAGGGACTGTCCATGATAAGGGCTATCAACCACCCTTCCAGGGCCATCTGCTGCTTCACCCTGAGCACCACACCTCTGGAGAGCAAGTCTGAGCCCTCTGATGTTTGGGTACAGAGCTACAGACACAGCTTTGGGCATATCTATGAAGACATGTGAACTGGGAGGGCTGAATAAATGTGCTGAAAACCCACCACAGTCAGCTCCCTCATACCCATGGAGATAATTACAGCAAACCTTTTCAAAAGCTGCACCACTGGCGATGGAGAAGACAGCTCCAGGGGAAGTCAGTGCATGACAGGACAAAACCGTGTTTAGTGGAGCTGAAATTCATATGATCCCGCCTGCTTGTATTTTTTAACCACATCTGATGGTCTCAAAAATGATAAATACGCCCTTGAGGGAATTGCAGAAAAGTCCTCTCCTTCTTCCTAAGCACTACTGTCTCCATAATAACATAGGAAATGTGTTGGTCTCTTTTTCACCTTCAAATTTAGGTGCAAATTTCCCCCGTGGAGCAGAAGCCCAGGGGGCGATTAGGTCCTCACATCCTGTTAGGAATTGGTTTGGTTACTGTGGGTTAACAAGGGAACAGGTTGGGATTGTTTTTAAAATGAAAATATGCATTTGTCACTACTGAAAATGTGGTAAGAAAGGTCACTTTCAACTAAATTCCAGGGTTAAAGTAGTTAGGAAGGAAAAGTGGTTTGAAGTTGCTGAAAATCATATTTTTTTTCCACAAAACACTTAAAAGTGACCCTTTATTCTGAAATGCAAGACCAAAATAAAGTATGAACTAAGAGAAAGCACCAGAGAATTAGCAAATAAAAAGATTTTTACTGAGCTCAGCTTTTTGATGTGAGGGCTGTTACTCTGTTAGCTCTTTAAAAGTTCAGTGTTTTATTACTATTTTGAATAAAGAAGCTTCATTTCTTTTAAAATCAATGTCATTTTCATAGGACAGGGAACACATGCTTCTCTCCCTGAAATGCAAATATATGTACAATGTAATTTTAAATCCAGACAGAGGTGCATTTTATATCACTGAATTTTTAGTGTGTTTGTCATCAATCCATTAAAATTGAGATTTTTTATATATATATATAATTACAGAAATAAGAAACAATCCTCGAAAAGCTCAGCCTAAACTTTTTCCAAATTTTCAGAATCTGTGAGTATTGGAAAATAAAACAGCACTGTAAAGTTTCTCAGGATGAATGATCTCACTGTAATATTTCATTCCACGTAAATGCAGCAAAACTTTCAGTAATAAATTTGCCCAGGAACATAATTTATTTTGTAATATGTACTTGTTTCCATATCCCATCAGAAGCACAGGTTTGACAGCTCAGCCAAGAAGCAAATATTGTGTGTATGATCTCCCAGATAAACAAAGCTCTGTATTGTTCTGCTATCTTTGATTAGAAAGGAAATGTTCTGTCTTATACCTGAACTTCTTACCTTGATGTGGTTGGCAGGAGCCCTGATGTAGATCCCTGCTGGTGACAGTGTCTCAGTGTTGGATAAACCATCAGTCCCAGAAAGGCCAATCAATATGTTATTACTGACTCTGTTCCCCTCTTCCAGTCCCTCACCTTTAAAAGGAAAATGTAAGAAAAAAGGAGGGGGAAAATACAATAAAAAAGTAAAAAAGAAGAAAAAATTTAACATAAATGCACCTATAGCTGGAAACCCTCTATTATCATGATTCTGCATTCCAATACACACAGGTCCAGGTGTTATATTCAAGTATATTTATTTACCTGTAATAGATGTTATATGTCAACATACCACCAGCCATACCTACTGTATTGCAAGCTTATGCTGAAAATAAATAAAATATGTGCTATAAAGCAGATTTACAGTTGGGAAAAGAGAGATTCAGAGTGGGAAAGGGGCTCACCTATGCACAGGCATGCTCCTGGCAGTACTAGAGCTCAAAGTCTTCCCTATCTCCTGTGTCTCCATTCACTGTCCTGCTTATATGTAAGAAAAATTCTAAATAGACTTAAAAACACCTGGTGCAACTCTCCACAAAAGTGAGACATTGCCCCCCCAAGCAATGGAGTATGAGAAGAAACGGGGAAAAATCAATCAACCAATTGATCAGACAACCCAGACTCGTGGGGTGCCTCAAATCTAGTAACAGTGTTGAAGTAGGAAGAAAACAAAAGAAGGATCTTTTGAAACTACACCTTAAAGAAATGGGCCACCCAACAGCAAAAAGCAGACTGTCCCATAAAAGTCAAATCCAAATAAGGGCAGAATCACAGAACAAAACAATAGGATAAGAGGAAATGGCCTTAAGTTGCACCAGAGGCAGTTTAGATTATATATTAGGAATAATTTCTTCATTGAAAGGATGGTCAGGCATTGGAACGGGCTGCCCAGGGAAGTGGTGGAGTCACCATCCCTGAAAATGTTCAAGGAATGTGTATATGTGGCACTTGGGGACATGGTTTAGTGGTGACCTTGGCAGTGCTGAGATAATGCTTGTACTCAATGAAATTAAAGGACCTTTTCAACCTTAATGGTTCTGTGATTCCACGATATGTCCCCCTGCTCTGGTCTTTTGGAATAAGAATATAAAGTGGGACATCTCTATTTGGCCCACACTGGGAGCAAATGACATCTATTCAGTTTTTTGTCAAAGATGAACTATTATCTTCACCTGTATCTGCTCAAGTTCTATTCCAAATACAGATTCCTTTCCCAGTGATTACTAGCCCTAACATAAGCCACTTCTCAGGAAAACCTATATCCTTTGGGTTTAGGGATGGCAGGAATTACTTTCAGCCTTCCCTCAGTCTTTTGGGGCTTTCTCAACTTTTTGGAACAGGATCCATTTAGGAAATATTTCCTTTCCAGGCTGTATTTACCACAAACTACCAGAGCACAAACAGGATCCTAAAACAATCCTTTTGACAGCCATACAGGTTTTTTGAGGTGACATAAAAGGTTTTGGCTTTCAACCTGAGATCTGGTGTAGCAATAATTTTAAGCCCAGAGCAACTTTTTATGACTGTCTTGCAAACCCCCTAAAAGTAAGGGGCTTGGATGAAATCAATGAGGGAGTCCAGTTCTGGAGCTGTAAAGAGACAGATATAATAAATATTCCTTCTCAGGCAACAAAATTATAAATAAATTCATCCATCAGACACTTTGGAGCTGCTGACAGTGAAGCCATTAAAGACATCTTGGGGATAAGGTATATTCAGGCTGAAACTTCATCTCAGCCCAGAGTCCTTTAACTCCAACACATGTCCCAGCATGAGTGAGCCAAGGGATGCCAGGAGGTTGGAGATCTTGCTCTGCTTCCCCACAGCTGCAAGGATTCTGTACATCACCTTGGGCATCTCTCTGAGCTTGCTCTCTTCATCTGCAAGACGTGCATAATCGCTCTCAGTTTATAGTCTCCTGTGTTTAAATTGTGATCTATGACTTCTCATTATGTTTGTACACAGCACCTACCATAGGGACTCGCTGTGTGGTAGGAACGGCAGGATCAGGACTAAAGGCTTTTCTTTTCCCCTCTGTTTATCTTAAAATTGGTCATTTTTATCACATCTCTTATGGAAAATGAAAATCGAGCGGTATCTTTAGGTATTCAGGCAACATGAGATCCCAGCAGAAGATGCTGCAAGTCAGTCTCCTGATGGTTAGTTAGGAGAAATATTTTGTTGTTTAACATTTTTGTTGCTCCAAGCTCCAATTTATTTAAGTGCTAAATCCTCTGCTTAACTTTTAACATATGCTTTCACTCCATTATCTTTGATGTCAAATGAGTGAAGTTAAAGGTAAGTATGCTCTTAAATGTTTCTCTAAGCTGGGGTCTTAAATATTGCATAATGGCACTCTTCCAAAGATGGATTAATCAATCCCTAAAAAAAAATCTACTTCTCCTTGTTCACTTAAAAACAAGGGATACAGATCAAGTGAAAACTGACCCGAAGAAACTGAGCATATAGTCAAATGGAAGTAGCTTCTAGGAGTTGTTTAGGGCACTGTGGGAGCTTTATTCCAAATTCACTGACACCAGAAAATGCAGAAGATGTGATTAAGGTTCTCAGAGTGCAATTAAGGATCTGCATTCTTTCTTCCAAAGGGATTTTCATGCAAATGGGAATCGGCACATGTTGGGTAGATATTTTCCTGCTTCGCTTACCCAGCACAAGCCCATGGCCTGAAATGTTATAGAAAACATTGCTGTCCACACTGAGGTTTGAGATCCCGGTCAGACGGAGTCCTTGGCCAAAGGAGTCCAAAACACAACAGCCACGGATGTAAGAGTCTGCAAAGAAAGGAGGGATGTGAGCAAAAAACACTCTGCAGCTGGAAGGTTGGGTGAGTTTTATATTAGCTCCTCGTCCTTTGGTGCTGTGCAATAAATCTGTGGGTCCTCTGGGACCACAAAGTTGCAACTGCCCACCCTCACTCAGCTGGCACATCTTTGCCCACAGATGGGCATTGCTGAGGCGGGAACAGGAGGAAGAAGAGGTCCTGGGCACTGAAATGGGAGGTGGCCCACTCCTATGAGGAAGGAGGAGGAGTTCCAGGGAAAAGATAGGGGAAGATCCCAAGAAGGAAGTAAATTATGAGCTCAGGTAGCTGGATGATTGAAGTGGAATTGAAGGAGAGGAGGAACATTTCAGAAGGGCAGTGAGGACAGGTCAGGTATCTTGTACCTCTTCTCTAACCAGGCATGGTGACCTGCCCACCATCTGGATCATGGCCATGCTGTTTTCTGCCACCAGGAAGCCTAAATACCCACTCAGTGCTGAATTCAGACAGCATAGCAAATAGATGTCCTTGCTTATGGCAGGGGGTTGGAATTAGACAATCTTTATGGTCCCTTCCAACCCAAACCATTCTATGAGTCAATGAAAGGGATAAGAGTAACTTAGCTGGAGGGAAAAGTCCCATCCAGTACCCTTAAAATATTAATTGACCCACCTGACTCGCTCCTGTCACTACCAGCCATCATTGCCACTTCCACAGAGCTGAATTTGGCACTCACCAGTGACAATGTCAAAAGAACTTAATATTCTCCTTAAGCTCTGGGTGATAAAATTAACTTTTGGCCCCTACCAGCAGGCAGCCCTGAGCCACCTTTGGGCTCCCTCGCAGTGTACTAGTGCATTCATTTCCAGAACTAGAAGCACAACACCTACACAGCAGTGGAGCATAAACCCAAAGTATTATTTTAGGAAGAAGCAGAGATACAAAGGAACTGAAGCAGCTGAAACCACTCCACAACTGAGGCTTAGACTGCAGGTGAGGTTTTCTCACATTTAGCAATCCAATTTGTCCACTGACCCAAGAGCTGAGCAGGTTTTGAGGGCATCTGCGCCAGCTTTGGGCGGGAGTAGGTAGACATTTGAGGTCATTAGAGCGCACCTCCAGTGCAGCCAACTCACCTGCCATCCGTGTGTTGCCAGTAACAGTCAGGGCACTGCAGTGGTGCCGAAATGTTTGGCCAACGTGGTGGAATTGGACACCCTCCAACTGGAGCCGACTCTCCTCTCCCTGCAAAGCCTCCACAACCACGATGGCCCCCAGGTCCAGGGCCCCCAGCTGCCTCTCACTTCGCTTGTACAGACACCTGGAGCCACCTAAAATACAGCCAGGTGGGAGCTGTGAGTGCCACTGCTCCATGGTGACCCTGGGATGTGCAGAGTGCCCCAAACAACATCGTGAAACCCCTCACACTGACCCAGTGAGATTCCACCTCCACCAAGGATCTTAAACATGGACCTAAAGACAAGTACCCACAGGCAAACCTTTCTGTTACTCCCCCTAAATGCCCTCATGGTTCCTTCCCTAAAAGTCTGGACATTTTTAGAGGAAAATACATCAAAACAAGCAGGAAGTTGTTGCAGCTTTACATCTTGGAAAGTTCCTTGTGTTTAATTATAGATATGCACTAGGAAGATGGATTTGACATCGATTTACCTTGGGTGAGGTTCTTGAGAAGGTGATTGGGCATGGATACGTGGAACTAAACTGAAACGAGACATTCTGGATCTTTTTTAAAACTGCTCTTTTGAGTCTCCCTGCAGATGGTTGGGGAAATGTTACTACCCACAGTCTGAAGACAAGATCAGAGATTAGGAAGAAATTCTTGGCTGAGAGGGTGGAGAGGCCCTGGCACAAGTTGCCCAGAGAAGCTGTGAATGCCCCATCCCTGGAAGTGTCCAAGGTCAGGTTGGACAGGGCTTGGAGCAACCTGGGATAGTGGAAGATGTCCCTGCCCATGGCAGGGGATTTGGAAGTAGCTGATCTTTAATTTCCCTTCCCACCCCAACCATCCTGTGATTCCATGATTTCACAAAGTAAATCATAAGGCTGGGGAAAATTCCTGAAAGACACCCTTCTATGGGTCTGTGCTTAGGATATTTTGGTAGGAGGAGATTCAGGCTGGGCTTGTTCAGTGGAGGTGCAGAGGGGATCTCAAATTCCAGCACTGCCTTATTATGCTCAGTAATGCTCATTTTTCTTTTAAAGAAGGTAAATTAACCACCAAAGAAAACACTGCTCGCTCATCTTCTGGTAACTCTTCCGAGAAATCCTCCTATCCTTTAACTCAAATAAAAACCTCAAACGGTTTGCACATTTCAGAGACTATATTTATGAGTTCCACAGAAAATGGACCATAAATCCATGAGTAATATAAGCAGTTGGCTGCTGGATATCAAATGAAGTCTTGTGTCACAGTCTGAAAGCCCAAGGCACTTTATTTTTAAAAGAAACCTTACACCTGGGTTGCCAGATAACCTAACTCTCCTCAAATTATAATCACTGTGGCTGATTCTGCTTCCTCAATAGATGGTGTAAATCAGGAAGCCACCTGTCAAACGTCATGGTGTTTCATACAGGTAAAACCAAAGGAGAACTGAGACATTTAACATTTTTTCACCAGTGACACTTACTATGTGAATCACCTGTTATTTTTTTCTTGGCATCCCAAAACACTAAGGAACGTCTCAATATTTTACACTAAAGAGTACAAACAGCATTGGGCTGTTTTGTTTTTCCTTCTTCTTAAAGTGACTAAATAGTAAACACAATTAAAAATTTAATATATTATGTACACTGAAACATGTTTTCAGAAGATACTGTCTTTTCTACACCCTTAGGCTCAGGCAAAACTAAAGGGTCTTTCCCAAGATGGCTTGAAACAACAATGTGAAAATAATACATCTGAGATATTACAATGAAGTGCAGTTCAACTCCCAAGACTTCACATTTCAATGTCAAACAATGTTTGGAAAGACAAACTCGCTTCCCTGGCATTGGTATGTCTCAAAGTTATCCTGTGAAGAAAGAGTTCTAATACATAGTGATGCCACAATGGGATTTTAATGGAGCAGTTTTCCTCCTTGGTATATTTCTGTGAGAAAAGACCTCCTCACCTCTTGTAGCACCTGTTTTTACACACTCTCTGAGGTGGGACATCCTCTCCAGCGTGACATTTCCTCGAACAACAACCTTTCTGCTGATCAGTGCCACCATGGCATTCAAAGGCTGACCTTGGCCATTCCCCCATCCCTCTCCACCACTGTGGGAGTACCTAAGGAAAGACACAAAAAAAGACATAAAATAATCTACACCTGTCAGATGGCAAGAATTATGTTTATGGATTATTGTTACTTACGTTTATAACCTCAACAGCCCAAATTCAGAGCTAGTTTCAGTCCTGTGGACAGTGGCACATCCCATGTGTCTCTGTACTGTATAGGGGCTAAATAGACATTTCCTTGTCTGATGTTTGTTTTGATCTTTTTATCTCTCAAGATCACAGGCTTTCCTTAGATCATGCATAAAATATATTAATACATTATTAGGAAAGGTTCTTCCCCCAGAGGGTGGTCAGGCACTGGAACAGGGTCCCCAGGGCAGTGGTCTCTGCCAGAGTCCAAGGAGTGTTTGGACAACACGCTCAGGCACATGATGGGGTTTTTGGGGTTGTCCTGTGCAGGACCAGGAATTGGACTTAGAGATCTCTGTGCATGCCTTCCAACTCAGGATGTTCTGTGATTCTATGATATTTACAACAAAATACTTCAGCCTTTGCATTCTCTTCCCAAGACATATTTGGGTGAAAACCATCAGTACTTTTTTCCTCAAGCCCCAATTATTTCTGAAAGTGATACCATTAATCTTCCTGAGCATTGGAGTTGGGTTGCCTCCTAAACAGACAACATCTCAACACTAGGGATAAGAAGTACAGTTTGTCCAAGACCTTCACCCACAGAAGATGAAGAAAGCATAAGGCAGTGAAACCACCACTCACTGGAAACGTGGAACCAGTATTAACAAAGTGAAAAAATTCAGTTTACATAAGTAAATCAGTCAAGAAGGGGGATTTTTTATTTTTTCCAGAAGTCAGACATTTTTTGTGGGAAAAAAAAAAAATGCACTTTCTCAAGAAATTAACTATGCAGGAAATTTCTCTGTCATCCCTATACTGAGGCCACTGGCCTGTACTGGCCAGCAGTGTTTTCTGCTTCAAAGGTTTTCTGAGTTCATGGGAATGATACAGAACTTAAACATAGTCAGAAACATTCAGCATTGAAGCTCCACTAGCTTTAGGGAGAGTGAGGAACTGAAATATCTCTGACCACCTTTGTTAAAGGGATTTATATAGTTATTCTGTCCCACAGGAAACAGCAAATCCTGACTTTGATCAAATTTTCTCCTTGTTTAGCTCTCTGCTGTAAAAAACCCCTTGGCTCTTGAAAGGATACCTGAGTGGTGAGCTAAGGTGCAGCTCTGTGTTGTTCACAGACTTGATAACAGCCACTTCTTCCTGCTGCTGTGCATCTCCAAGGCCTGTCCTTCCCACCAGGATTTCATCTCCAGGTTCCCAGTCAACAGGTTCTTGGAGCACTAATTGTGTGTCATTAGCACGAGCTGATGATTTCAGGTGCGTAAAAACTACTCTGGGCATCCAGCCTGAAAAGAATAAGGAAAGCAAATTAAAAAACCATTAAAAAGCAAGTTCAATCAACTTAATACAAAGCTAAAAAAACAGGAGCAGCATGCTCTTGTTTCAAGGCCAGGTTGGACGGGGCTTGGAGCAACCTGAGATAGTGGAAGGTGTCCCTGCCCATGGCAGGGGGTTGGAACAAGATGGTCTTTAAGGTTTCTTGCAACAAAAAACGTTCAATAATTCAAAGATTCTATGAAATCTGTGTACAACAAGCACCAGCAATGAAAATTCTTGCACTTTAACCCTCCCTTCTTCACTTCATGAAGTTTGCTTTAACGCCTGATGTTTCTTTTTCCCTATCAGACTTTGGAACAGATTGGTCCAGTGAGATCCCCCACGCTGAACACCATCAGGGGAGAGCATGTGCCTCACACACCCACTTTTACTACACTTTTCCTTCCCTCCCTTGCAATAGATCATAATTTACCTTTTGCCCACAGCAAGTTGCTGTCCTCCCTGGTTGTACTATAGAAAAGTAATAACACCAGAAATCACTGAGGGTAGAGGTTGCATCCAATAAATCATTTTCAAATTATTTTAAGCAAACTTCTCTCTCTCCATATCTTGTTTCACTTTCTTGTTCCTTATGCTATAGTGGCCTCATTGCTTATACTTCATTGTCCCAATCCTCTATTTAATGATGGTGGAAGATGGTGCCTCCAAGTCCATAAATTCATAGCAGAATCAGATAAGGAAGAATCAAGTCTTTATATTCTTTAATCTTCAAGTATATTTGAGCACCTGCTCTGTGTGTCAATGAGGATCATCTAAAGCTTCCTGAGATACTTCTGGTTTATTGCATTTTCATTTTTCTTAAATCATACTTGAAATTTCTCAAATAAAATCGTCCAGAAATCCTTCACTTAAGGTGCTTCTGTTCATGTCAGGAACTGTTTTGGAAGATCAAACAGATCTGGAGTGCTATATCCAGTCTTGGGCTATTCAGAACGAGAGACACAGAGCTCCTGGAGTGTGTCCAGCGAGGAGAAACAGAGATGGTGAAGGCACTGGAGCATCTCTCAGATGAGGAAAGGCTGAGGGAGCTGGGGCTGTTCAGCCTCCAGAGGAGACACTGAGAGAGGACCTCACGCATGTCTGTCAGTGCCTGCAGGGAGGGGGCAGAGCATGGACCAGGCTCTGCTTGGGGTACCCAGCAATGGGACAGGAGGAATGGGCAGGAACTGATGCCCAGGAAGTTCCACCTGAACATGAGGAAGAACTTCTTTGCTGTGCAGTGACCAAGCACTGGGACAGATTGTCCAGAGAGGGTGTGGAGTCTCCCTCACTGAGGATATTCCAGAACT
>JAWWTY010000106.1:112607624-112627349 GCA_035222235.1 Margarornis squamiger
CCCAGAGAAGCTGTGGCTGCCCCATCCCTGGAAGTGTCCAAGGCCAGGTTGGATGGGGCTTGGAGCAACCTGGGATATTGGGAGGTGTCCCTGCCCATGGCAGGGGTTGAAACAAGATGGTCTTTAAGGCTCCTTCCAGCCCAAACCAGTCTGTGATTCCATGATTCCATGATAATAAGAGTGCTCAGACCACAAAATCGGGATGTCACAAAGAAAGAATGTTCTGTCCTCAGCTATTGATGCAGCATCTCCACCTACTCTGCCTTTGCACCCAGTCCCTACCCCTGCTCAGCATCCACCAGCGTCGCTGGTGCAGTTTCCCTGAGAAGGACAAAGATGCAAGAACAGCCAAGGCCACCACGCTAAACTTCTCTCCAGAAGCCTGTCAGGAGAGTTTCTCAGGGAATAAAGAACGAATGGAGCTGGAGACAGTGATAAATTTCCCTTCTGAACAATCAATAAAATTTTCTCAGCCCCGCTCAGGCCCCTACTGCGGATGCAAGGGCCATAATTACATTGTCAAAAAGTCGAGTCGCCCTGGCTGACTGAAACCCCCTTTAAACCTGACGTGTGACTGACAGGCAGTTTATGGGTGGCATGCTCTGACTGGCAGGGGAGTTGGCTAAAGCCAAAGGCAACACTGAAATTTCCCAGTCTGCTACAACCACCAGAGCAAAGGACTGCCACTCATGAGGGAATTGTGGGAAACCCTTAGTCATATTAACATATCAAAGTGAGGAGCTGACAGCGCTTACTAAACAATCTGAACTCAACCAGAGCTGCAGAACATCCCCCCAGCCTTCCCAGGCTGAAAGAGAAAAGGAATTAAAATGCACTTGGTCCTGTCTTCACCAAGACAGCTAAGAATTTGGAAACCTGCTTATTTAATGATTTTGATCTGAGATAACATATATATTCGTGTATATAAACGTATCTCACAAATGTATATTGCTGAGCATGTCAGCCTCTCTCATATAAAAATGAAAGGGGCTGTCATGATCAACAATTTGTTCTATACCACAGGCCAGACTGGTACTAAATTGGAGACAGAACAGCAGATTTTTTTCCATGTAAGCAATATGAGCCCAGCAAAAGATCACACTACTTTTTGTCTTGTTTTCTAACAGGCTTCTACTGCTTCAATGTTAAATTGCAGATTACATGGTTTGAATGAACCTTAATTGCAGCCATGCACTGGGACTGTGTGTGGTGCAGAGCTCAAAAGTGACTTCATAGCTAGTCTGGATTTGTTGAAACTGATAAGAATTTTTGAATAAGAACTGGGGTTGAATAATTATAGAGTAAGAGTTGGGATTGTTTAGCTTGAAGAAAAGACGGCTCCAGGGAGAACTTAGAGACTCTTCCAGTGCCCAAATGGGCTCCAGGAGAGCTGGAGAGGGACTTGGAACAAGAGCCTGGGGAAACAGGACGAGGGGGAATGACTTCCCACTGCCAGAGGGCAGGGTTAGATGGGATATTGGGAAGAACTTCTTCCCTGTGAGGGTGGGCAGGCCCTGGCACAGGTTGCCAAGAGAAGCTGTGGCTGCCCCATCCCTCGAAGTGTCCAAGGCCAGCTTGGATGGAGCTTGAAGCAATCTGGGATAGTGGGAGGTGTCCCTGCTCATGGCAGTGGGAATGGACCAGATGGTCTTTAAGGTCCCTTCCAACCCAAACCATTCAGTAATTCAATAATTGAAATGAAAGTGAGAAATATTTCCACTAATAGGTCAAGCCATGTACCTCCATCCAGGTAATACCTGGGTTGCAGACCTCACCTTTTTAGTTTCCTAGGGAATGAAGAATCACTGGGAATTATGGCACTGAGTGAAACATGTGAAGTATCAGTGAGAAAATACTCAGAGGTACTGATGTAAATGCCTGGGTTTACCCTGCTTCAGCATATTGCCAATGTAAGACTTCAAAATATACTTTTGAGCTGTTTGTTTCTAGTTTTGTGAGTGGTGGAGTCAAGAGGTCTGTGATATCACAGGCCAGAATGGACAGGAGAAGCACAGGAGGCACAGCTGCAAGGAGCTGCTACTGGCTTTTCCTACACTGCTAGAAAACAAAACAGCATGAGGAAGTGAAGGCTCATGGTATAAAGTGCTGACAATTTAAGGACAAAATCCTGACTTACAGGGGTCAAACCAAGAATAGAAGGATATTTTGAAGTAGCAGAAGAAACAGAAAGCAAAGCAGCAAAAGCTGTTACCAGGCAAATTCAAATCAGACACTTCAATACTTTTCTTTAAAAAGAAAAAAAAGTAAAAATGGATGATTAACCAAATTAATCCCCTGGAACAAGCCTCTATGGAAAAAGCTGGCTTCTGTTTCCCATGATGTCCTCAAAGACCAAGCCTTTCTGGAAGGCATGCTTTAATCTAGCAGGAGTTACTGAACTCGGGGCTGGGATGACTGTGTGAAACTCAATGGCCAGGAACAGACAGTCACTTCAGCCTGGATGGTCTAATAGCCCTTCTTCGGGAGATCCTCTAGGAAATGGGATGGAAACACTGTGCAAAGCCAGTTTACTGAAATTATTAAAGCCCTGAATAATTTAGCCTTGCTGTGTCTCAGTGAAGTCACCAAGAGCACCTGCCAGCCCAGACCCCTCCCCTGCCAGGAGCACCTTCTCCATTCCCTGCTCATCCCTCCTGCTTCAGAAAAGCATCTGTTCACTGACCCCCCTCCAACACCCACCCTCTCCTGACCTTGCTGGGCTCCTGTGAGCTGCCAGGATCGTGGCACAGTGGCACAGCTCCCTCCCAGTCTGTGCTCAGATTGTCCCCCTGGGTGTCTGACATAATTTTTGACTGAGAGCCACATGTGCCAACAATGCTCAGACAGCATTGTTGCTGCCCGTGGGTCAGAGAGTGTAAGTTCAAGCCCTGCTGGAGGGTACAAACACCCACTAACATGAAAGTTGACACACAAGAACATAAGGAAGGAAGATGACACATTCAGATAGGTTGGCTTTTCTTTTTTAGTTTTTTTTTTCTCCCCTGTGACATATACAGGCTTTAAAAACAGTCCAGTAGTTAAGAGCTTGACATTAATGTATTGCTCTAATATTTTGCTTCATTCTGAGTTTGGACCTGAATTCCATATGTAACCTACTGAAAAAACAAATGGCCATTTTATACTTGTATTTCACAGCCATCCAAAAAAAAAACTCTGTATCAAAATTATTCTATGCCACTGTATAAGAAGGATGTGGACCTGTTGGGGTGAGTCCAGAAGAGGCCACCAAGATGATCAGAAGGATGGAGCATCTCTGCTCTGGAGCCAGGCTGGGAGAGCTGGGAGTACTCACCTGAAGAAGAGAAGGCTCCAGGGAGATCTTAGAGCTCCTTCCAGTGCCTAAAGAGAGCTGTAGAGGGACTTTGGACCAGGGCAGATAGTTATAGGACAAGGGGAATGGCTTCAAACTGACAGAGGGCAGGGTTAGATTAGATACTAAAGAAATTCTTCCCTATGAGGGTGGTGAGGCCCTGGCACAGGTTGCCCAGAGAAGCTGTCTGCTGTGTCTTCCATCCTTGGAAGTGTCCAAGGCCGGGTTTGACAGGGCTTGGAGCAACCTTGGATAGTGGAAGGTGTCCATGCCCACAGCAGGAAAGATTGGAACGAGATGAGTTTTAAGGTCCCTTCCAACCCAAACCATTCCATGATTCTAAGGTCCAGTGGTTGGAGCAAAGGACTTGTTACCTGGGACTGAAATTCTTGGCATCACCACAGTTTTTCTGTGTGGCCCTGGCCTGGACTTGTCATTTATTACCCCAATCTGCGCTGAGCAGGTGAGGCCAGATGGACATCACAAAAACAGAGATATACCAGCTGTGCTCCTAATGCTACAGACCACTGGCTTTGGGATGCCAGCACATCATGGAGAGATGGAGGATGGGAAAACACACTGCCAGGAGCACTTTGCTGGTGCTTTGAGAAGTATCAGCCCCACTGCAGCTGTCCCAGGCTACTGTGGCATGCTTGGCATCGGCTTCACCATGGGACCTACCCTAACTGGTACACAGTCTTGGAAACCCCAAGTCATACCCTCTTTGAGAAGAAAAGTCCACAGTTGTTATGGAGAGGGAGGAAGGGAGAAGGATATCCAATTCTAACAGCACAGCAAACACACAAGGTTCACAACAGAGATTCCAGGTCCAGTTTCCAGGGCATGGCGACATTGATTTGTGGAGAGACATGTACAAACTCAAACATCTTCTAGGCATCTAAATGACTGCCAGGGTTTCATAAATACTTGGTACCATTTATCTTCTTCCAGATTTTCAGAATGACTGAGCCCCCAGTATGTGAATTTGTATGGAGGGACAGCACTGACTTTTCATGCAGAAAATACTGCAGAAATAGGAGTCTGATGGTGAATAACAGGATATAGAGTTCTGTCCCAAACCCCAGATTTCAACAAATCCTTAACTTTAATTAGAAATCTAAGTTTGTGACCAAATTTGTTTTATCGTTTTATTTTTCCTCAAAAAACCTTTTTTTTTCTTCTTTCTTATTTTTTCTCTTTGTTTTGTTTTCTGTTTTTCATTTGTGCTTTGCTTTTGACAAACAAAAATGTACTCACCATGAATGGAAAGCGTCCCATTCCTCACTGCCAGGAACTTGACTCCATATGGAAATAATGGTGGAGAATGGATGCTTCCATAGAGATAGATGTGTGCTTTGTGACGGAAAGGGGCCTCAGGGGATCCCACCTGGAGCTCTCCTCCATCAGATATGAGGATGTAATGAGCATGTAGTTCCACAGGTTCTGGCCCAATGAACAAGAGTTTGCCACCTGAAGACAAGAGAATAACAAAATGCAACCTCAGATCAAACAGCCAGTCATTATCTCACAGCCAAAGGAACTGTAAGAGGTGGGCAAACAAAAGGGTTTGCAACAAAACTACAAGATTAAGGGTAAAATACTATCGCATTCTGCCAGATTTCCACCTTGCCCTGTACTTCTCCCCATGGATTAATCAACTCTTCACAGACCTGATTAATTCAGTCCATTTTTTCATTCTACAACAGTCTGCCTTTCTAGACTTGAGCAAGGCCAGTCAGCCTGGGCAGACATCAAAATCTCTCCAATTCCAGTGCAAGGGAGCTCTCATTTTAAAATCCCAGTTTTAACCAACTCACTCACTAAATGTTGAAAAGGGATATTCCTACTTAATTTGTCTTATGTTACTTTTTAGGTTACAAACTACTTGTGACAGGAGGAGGGGAAGGGAAATCGGCTTTGGAACATAAGAACTGGCAACTTGTTTAGATCAGTGGTTGATTTAATCCTGCAAACTCTTCCAGCTGCTGTTCAGAACCAGATGCTTCCAAATACAGCATAAGAAATGTCTCCCTCTAAGCTGGATGTGAGTTGATCTTCCCATCCCATAAAACCCTCATTTCAATCCCTAATTAGAGGTTAACTTTGCCTCAAAGCATAAGGTTTCATCCCCTTGCCAACATTTTCCTTTTATCATCTATTAGTATAACTGGATAAGATTTGTCAGTAACATAGAACTGATCCTTTGAATCTTTGTGATTTTTAGTCCCAATGACTTCTTGAAGCAATGAATTCTGTGGTCTAAGTACATAATGCATGAAAAGCTATTTCTAACTCTGTTTTGATTCGAGTTTTTCAGTTCTGTCAAATGCCTCCCTTGTTCTTGCCATGTGTGAGCTGGCAATCCCAGTCTGTCACCTCAGGGTGGTTTATTCCATTAGCTCCCTTCATATTTCCTCTCCTATAAATGACATCTTTACAATGGGTTTGGACAGAGTGGCCTCTCAAACATCTTATCATACTACAGATGGGTTATGTCTCCCTAGTCAAGCCGTGTTTCCCAGGAGCCAGAAGAGAAAATCCCAAAATGGTCTGGAAACCTCAGAACTCTTTACAAAGGATTTATATCACCCTGCCTTTGTGTGAAGTAGCTGATAACTCTGCCATCTCATACCATGGCCAGCTTTCTACTGGCGTTAGCAGTTCTCCATGGTGACCTCTACATCTACCACACAGCTGGCTTTCCTTCCTCACAAGTTCCTTCATGTGAGGGTAGGGAGGCCCTGGCACAGGTTCCCAAGAGAAGCTGTGGCTGCCCCATCCCTGGAAGTGTTCAAGGTCAGCTTGGACAGGGCTTGGAGCAACCTGGGGCAGTGGGAGGTGTCCCTGCCCACAGCAGAGGGTGGGAACAAGATGGTCTTTAAGGCCCCTTGCAACCCAAATTGTTCAGTGATTATGTAATTCTATAAAGATAATACCAATTCTTAGAAGAAGGATAAGGAAGATCAAATCTCTTGCTTAATTTCAGTATTGAGACTAATAAAAGGAGAGAAGTTTTAATACATAAACCTACCTTGATCATTGCTCCTCTTTGACCAAGTCCTGCCACTCCCAGTGACAAAGGAGATGCACAGCACTCACCTGCCTTTCCCACCCAGCTCCATCCACTCCTGCTGAACACATCCTTCTTATCCTGATCTGTATTCTTGCATGGAGGGGCTGTCATTGTTTCATTGATTTCATAGTCTTACAACAAAGTCTTATAACTTAGTCCTCATTTGTTAGCCAGTATTTGAATAAGGACTACCCATTAAATGCTGCTGTTCCAGATTTTATTAGTTTCCACATAATTTTTTACAGACTATACCTAACCAATGAAGGACATAAATGTCACATTTTCTTGCTTGTAATTACTGGGAACCATGTGTTTGCTCTCACAAACACCAACTCCTTTATGTGTAAATTGTCTCTTTCCCTAGACATACTTTTCTATATGCAAATATTATTCTGTTAACTTCTATATAGTGTTTTTATAAAATATATTGAATACACTGCTGTAACACAGAACAAATTTCAGCTTGTTTCATGACAAAAAACATAAAATATCTGACTGTTATTCTGAGATACATCTGAGACTTATAGAAAAATGAAATGGTCTTAATAAGAAATGCACTGTGGTGAAATTGGGACAATAATTGAGATGGTATTATTTGGAGACTGAAGGGACCATTAGATCATATCTCCTGGTGACCTGTGCACATCACACTATTGAAAAACTGGAGGAAGTCAAGTTGTCTGTGTTTGACTGCTGAGGACCCTCTGGAAAGGCAGACAATCGATCAAGTGACCTGGGGACACCACTTTACCACTTTCCAGATCACCTTTTCCAGCAGCAAATTTCTCTCACTGTTCACAATTTATGCTTTATTTCCAGGCATAGCTTGTCAAGGATGAGATTTCAGAGGTCTCTGTACACTCCTGCATTGAACTGCAGAGAGGTGCTGCAAAGAGCACTTTCTGTGAAAGTATTTACAGGTAAAGTCAAATCTCAGCCCTCCTTCAGACCAGTCAATAAGGTTTTTAAGACTCTCCTTGCAAGGAATCATCTCCAGTTCATGGAGCTGTGCACCCTCTCACACAATCCAGCACTCCTGAATTTGCAAAGCCAAATCTCATCATTCTTCTGTTCCTTTGTTACTCTTCCACACACTCTGCCTCTTTTCACAGTAAAAATTATTACTACAGCCTTTTGCTTCCTCATTAAACTGGGAGATCAGGTGGGCATGGAATCATAGAATGGTTTGGGTTGGAAGGACCTTAAAGATCACTTCATTCCAAACTCCTGCTATGGGCAGGGACACCTTCCGCTAGATCAGGTTGCTCAAGGCCCCTCCCAACCTGGCCTTGATCTGGACATCCTTTGGCCACACTGACTTCTGATCCTTTTCATGACCTTGGCTTTACCTGACAAAGTCCCTTATTGTGCAACCACGAGTTTCATTCTGAATTGCTCCCTGCCCGGCTCTTTTCTCGGCTGTGTGTATCTGCGTTTGGTTTGAATGGGATCAGTGATGGCTCTCCGTTTCCTCTCAGAACATCAAAGATGTGCAGTGGTAACAAAACAGTCTTGAAAATGGTTCCCCACTAACAATTTACTTCCTCAGTTAGTACATTTTGTGTGTTCCAGCTGTCATGAGACCATGGCAGGTGACCCTCAGCTAGTCACCATACTATCACATGTTTGACAAAAATAACTTTATCAAACAAAATTATAAATTTCTTAGAAAATGAACAAAAGTTTTCTGACTTTTCTTCCATAACATTTCTCTCCTGACATTCAGTATAATCCCATGGTTACTAATTTATGGATTCAACAATCTCTTACATCTAACTTCACAGTTTTCTCTTTTGACCCATTGGTTAACATCAAACTGGGCAGACAATATTTTTCCCTTTTACCTGCCTGTAAATCAAATCAAGATCAGAACTTCTACAGCCCTCTGTAATCTCTCCCTGACTCTTAAATTACCTTCTGTGGCCCACAGGTCTCTCCTACCAGCAGTTTTAAAGCTCTTGAATGAGACTGGACCTGTTGATTTAGGTATGTATATTCTTGAAATAATATTTAATATCTTCATCCTTTTAATGTTATTTAGCAATAATGGACTGCTGGTTCCACCTTCCTCTTGTGATATCATTTACCATCCTGTTCCTTCCCATACTGAGAATAGAAATATTTATTAAATACTTTTGCCTTATAGCAGCAGTGTTAATAATTTTATCACCACAATCTATAAATGGAACTGTAAATCACTGCCATTTATTTCATTCCTAACATAAAAAAGACATCTTCCCTAAGTTCTTTATTGACTTCCTATGCTCTGTTCCCAAGGAAATACAGTAATTTTTGTTTCCACTTCTTTTCATATAATTTTTAATGAGTATTTTAATTGCTGCCATGCTGCACCAGTGCACCAGGAAGGCTGGTAGCCAAAGCTGTCCCATCTTTTGATTGCAAAACCATAGTTACGTCTCAAACAAGTTTTCCCAAGTTTCAGCCACATTTTGTCCATCCAAAATTTTAAAGCTGTCTATAAGACAAGTTAGAAATATTCATTTCCTCACACAAACCCCTTCAGATAGAATGGCAGGGATAGAGGAATGTAGGATTCCTGTGTCCTTTATTTTTGCAGCCATTCCAATGCACCTTGAGGCAGCCATGGGAAGACACCTGTTCCCTGTAAGGGTCTGGGATTGTCTTCTTCTGTCCTGTCTCCAGAGGGTCTGTGATAAAACAGTAGAGTATGTTCATCATCCTCCCTTCATGAGCAGTGCTGAAACACAAGGGAGTACAAAAGGGAGCTGTGCTTTGGTCTGGAAAACTAGGAAGGAGTGAGAAGAACACAGCTTGCACTTACCTGGAGATTCCTCTTCCTACAAAACAGCAGCAGCTTGACCAGCAACACTTAATGTTTTTGGATGGATGTTGACACCAGTTGTGCACTGTCTCTTGTGCTCTTGTCTGCACGAGGTGGCTTTGGCATGTCAGTAGCTTACCCTCAAACAGCTCCTAAAAATCACTGTCTGCCTTCTTACACATATCCAGTCCTCTGTGATTCTACATCCCATTTGTTCCCTTCCTTCTTCTTAAACCTCCCTGTTCCTTAGTAACAGGCTAAGTGTGTGTCAGTCATCCTGAATGACTTTTCCCTCTGTTTATTTAAAGATTTTCCATATCTGTTGTGGAATTCCAAGTGTCTGAAAAGCTTGGATGCTGGTGACTTCTCTGCACTAAGTACAAGCACAAACGAGATTCCCACCATGTCCCAGCAGCAGCAGAAACGCTGGCATGAGCTGTGCATGCAATTTTGACCCTTCCTGAATGAAATTATAGATATGTTAAAGTTGGAAAAGACCTCTAAGATAACTGAGTCCAACCCTTAACCCAGCACTGCCAAGGCCACCACTAAACCATGTCTCTATGCATCACATCCACAGGGTTTTTTGAACACTTCCAGGGATGGTGACTCCACCACTGCCCTGGGGAGCCTCTTCCAATGCTTGACCACCCTTTCAGTGAGGAAATAGTTCCTAATAGCCAATCTACACCTCCCTTGATGCAACTTGAGGCCATTTCTTTTTGTTCTTGTTGTATTACTTGTTCCCTGAGAGAAGAGCTCAACCCATCCACGCTTGCCCCCCACTCCCTTGCTCCCCTCTCCTGTCAGGGAGTTGTAGAAAGTGAGAAAGTTCCCTCTGAATCTCCTTTTCTCCAGTCTGAGCTGCTCCAGCTCCCTCAGCTCCTCCTCATCAGACTTGTGCTACAGATCCTTCCCCAGCTCCATTTCCAAAGAGCAGAATTCAAGATCCCTTCTTTGGACATGCTAATCCTTTATATAAGGAAGGTTTTCTCCCCTCAGGTAAAAATTTGGATGCAAAGGAATAATAATGATTGGACTTCAAGGCAGGGTTGTTGCCTGGCTTTTGGGTTTCTCTTGCATCCCCAGATGCAATGGCAACCCAAGCACACTTGGCAATGGTGCAAAGAATTGCAAGATCAAGGCCACCAGAAGGCTTTATTTTAGGAAGAAATTCTTCCCTGTGAGGGTGGGCAGGCCCTGGCACAGGTTGGGCAGAGAAGCTGTGGCTGCCCCACCCCTGGAAGTGTCCATGGCCAGGTTGGACGGGGCTTGGAATAACACGGGCTAGTGGAAGGTGTCCCTGCCCATGGCAGGGGGTTTGGAACAAGATGGTTTTTAAGGTCCCTTCCAACCCAAACCATTCAAGGATTGTATGATTTGCTCCATGTGGCTCTTTGGCTTTCCCTTAGAAGCAGCAGTCAGACCCAACATGTAACCACAAGAAGTGGATCGATCAGCTACACTCATGGTCACACCATATTGCTGTTGGGCTCTGGATGTTTGCAAAGCTTCTGAAACTCTCCCTGAAAAAAATCCAAAAGGCACTTGGTCTTTGGGAGAAAATAAAGTGAAAAAGTTCAACTGCTGAGGATAAAAGAAGAGCAGCATCACGGAAGAGAAAAGAAAGCATTAGGTGAGATTCATTTAACCATTTATCAAGTCTATGTGTAAAACAAACTCTGGCCAAACTTAGAAATACTTCTGTCAAAAAATTGCATATTGTCCCTCTAACCCTCTCTGTATCTCTGTCGTTTCTGTTGGGTCAGAGTAAATATACAGCTGCTGCTTTACAAGGTTGTCTTCCCCTTTTTTTAAAAAAGAAAATAAAAGTTATGCTTCCTCCTTTTATTGCACTTGACCTCTTCTCTGGAAGCAGAAAGCAAGAATATTGCTCAACTGAGCCTTTGGCTGTGACCCTCAAATTGTTTGTTATGGCTGCACAGGAAAGCAAAGTCCTACACATGACCTTGAGGGTGATTTTATAAAAATCAATCAAGCACTGTTATGATGGCCTCCCCACCAAGCAAAATAAATACAATTAAGGCCATAAGCACTTCTGTACAGTAATGTGCAAATTCAATGGGTCTCTTTAGGTGGAGTGAGGGACAGAGGGGAGGAATATGTTGAGGCTATTTGATACTTTGTGAGAACATCAGAAGCACCATTCTTCTCAATTAACCCAGCAATTAGCCTCCACCTCTCTGCACACACAGAAAAGAAATTGTTCTTTATCTGTCTTTAGCAAAGGCGGGGTGGGGGGGGGAAGGGAAGGAGGAAAAGAAAGAGAAAAAAGTAACAAGGCAACTCCATCTGTCCCACAGGAGGGGAGAGGCAGCCAGACCAAATAATTAAAAAAAAGAAATAATATTAAAGAAAACAAACTTGATAATAAAGAAAACAAACTTGATAATGAGGTGGGAGGTTAATCTGCTCTGTGACTACAGCAGCATCATGCCATTGGCAGAACCAGCTTTGTGGAAAGAGATTTATCTTCTGAAGCCTTTGGAAAATGGTGGAGGACACAACCAAAAGGAAAGGATTTTGAAAGAGAATTTATGAATATTTGCTTGGTCAGCTGTCTGGACTGGCTCATGCAATGCCACAGTCCAGGTATCCACAACATTACTGTGGAAAGAAGCTGCATTACACACTCTGAGAACGAAAAAGATCAAATAACAATGGAGTAGAGGATTAGGAAGACTGCTGTGGGAAGTTTCTCCTTGCCTCTGTCATGAAGATTCACACTTTCAGATCTAGCAGCTTATCTCCTTGCTCAAAAACCTTATTTTTTAAAGAAAGATTCCTTCCAACATATATGTTCTCATAATGCATAAAAGTCATGCTGATATTTCTCGTTCAGGTTATGACTTAAAGTGCTCTAGAGATTTCCTGAACTCCACGAGAAGCAAAGTCTGCATTACAAAGTACACCTTTCACATGGAGAGCTTTTCTATCATCACCTTTTGAGGCCACACCTTGCATTCCCTGCTGATATAAGTTATTCTTCCTAATGAACAGCTCATTAGGGACTTAGGATAAAAGTGACTCATTTAGATTTAGTTCTACTTCAGATATTTAGTCCTGCTTCATATTCAGATTTAATTCTACTTTTCTATGTAAAGCTGAATGCATTGTCAAAGCAAGCAAACCACAAGAAAGGTGCTGGATAGTCACAAGATATTTTTTGTTTAAAAATCAAGTGTTTAAAAAATATCAACAAAAATTGCCTTATTTATCACTACTGTGTCATAACCTTGAACTCACAGAAAACTTCCTCTGCATGGAAAGGGATTTGCAGATTGCAAATCCTATCTCCTCAACTGGGCTGTTCCTTTCCATAACAGTGTAGGAAAGATCTGCCCTGGTTGTTCCACGACCATGAATAATTTGAATTCCCACAGCCTTCAGCTTGCTCTTAGGAGCTCCTCTCACTTGGTGTTTCACATGACAAAGCCACGAATCCCCCTGCTCAGAAGTTCCATCCCTGGCAAGCATCCATGAGAGGCAAACAGCAAGAGGCAACTGCTGGAGCTGGAATAGCTTTCCTTGATCCTGTACAACAAGGCTGCAGTGTAGCAGCCCAGATATTGCTCATTCTCCAGCTCCAAGGCTGTGCCTGGTAGGGCCTCCAAGAAGTCAAAAATAAAAATCTCAAAGGAACTAAAATCCTCCTGTGCACAGGAAGAGGAATGCAGACTATCTGAACATTAAAAAAGACAATTATTTCATGGCTTTGTCACCTGCACTCTGTTGACTTGCTCACATTCCAATGAGCCATAAAGGCTGTTTACAGATTGGACCATGGCTGAAGAAGATGGAAAGGAAAACTTTGTTAAATGGGCTCCATCCCAAAGGCTGCTTGCACAAAGAGCCCAAAATTCATTCTCCACCTCCCTGAGAATGTTCCTTCATGTTCATAGCATGCAGGAACAGATCCCAAACCAGCTGTGAATTCAAATGCCCATGTATTTCCACCAGGACATCACTAACATACTAAAAAGTCAAGCTGGTATTCCAGGATTTTTTTGGATGGAGGCCTTAATCTGTCCCTGGGAGAGGAACCAGCAGCTGCTTCAGTACTCTCAGACAGAAATCATCTCCCAAGCCTGACAAGCCTGTGTTTTTTGGCTTGCAGTGCTCACAGCCATCTGTTCAGATGGCATGAGCTCCTTGTAAGCTGATCAGGCTCTTCCCTTAGAACTCAGGAAACAGGCAAAGGCAATTCAGATCGGCAGCCCAGAAGATGCTGCCACACGTGTATCTCCTTGAAAGAAGTCCTTCTGTTTTTCAGCTCTTAGGTAGCCTCTGAGATGTCTAGCAGCACCTTTGATGGATTTGCAAGAGGAGAGCTGACTTGGTGGGGAAGAAATGTGGACACTCCAAGGTGGCTCTGAGCACTTATGACATCACCTTGGATCTAACGAAGGAACTTCCAGGTGAGCCTTGTGGAGGCATCAGGCAAACACCCCACATAGAGGTCTGATGAGAAAAAGAAGTCCGTGGGCTGGTATTTCATGCCCTCCAGTGACAGACAAGCATTAAGTGCACATTTGGAAGATGTTCTTTACTGTGAGGGTGGGGAGGAACAGGTTGCCCAGAGAAGCTGTGGCTGCCCCATCCCTGGAAAAGCTCAAGGGCAGGTTGGACAGGGCTTGGAGCAACCTGGGATAGTGGGAGGTGTTCCCACCTCAACAGGGCGTTCAAATGTGATGATCTTTAAGGTCCCTTCCAACTCAAACCCTTCTATGATCCCCTCCTTTTGTGACAGTGATTAGAAGAAGGAGATGGTGCTGCTTTAGGTTTCAGCCTGGTCTCTGCCAGAGATGTGTTAAGTTCCTTGGCCAGGATTATCTTCCACCGATCTGTTCACTGTGCAACATCCCAGAAGAGCCTCAAGAGCTACTAAGGTTGCAGCAAATCAATTTAATTGGCAAGTGAGAGCCCTGGGTGTCCAATGGACATGCTACAAATCATCTGAAAGATGAAGGCAAAAAGAAACCTGCTGTCTGTACCCAAACATTCACAGGGTTTGCAGCTGGGGGAATATCTGGGGAAAAAAAACAAAACAAAACAAAACCAAACCACCCCAACCTTAAATTGCTACAGATTCAGGGCATTAAAAACTCTTCCTCCAGCAATGTCCACCTCTGCCAGTTGCACCCTACTGGATAATACTGAATTCCTGCAGCAAAATGTACTAACAAATAAAGAACTGATGCCTTTCACTGTTTTTCCATGAAAACAGACGGAATTTTAAAGCTCTGAGACTAATTATTGCAGGCTCACTGTAACAACATAGGAAAATATCACACAGTGACAGAGAGAAATTGGGCTGACTTTTCTTCCTTTTAAATCTCAATTAAAAAATACATTGGATGAAATTTCCCATTAGCTGGTACTATTTGTATATCCCATGTTCTTCCTTTAATTAAAAAACATGCTTATTGCAATACTGCCAGAATCGCTTTTACGGTATTTTAATTGTAATGTCTCTGCCTGATTAAAAAAAGAAAATATGAACGGGAAAGTGCCTGGGAAAAAAAAATCACAAAGCACATCCCAAATGGGTTGATCAAAATGGCACAGGAAACACTGCAACACAAGCAGGTTCCAACTGTACCTACTGACAAGGGATTTTAAAATTGATTTAGGGACTGCTTGATATCCCAGAGAGAAAAACAGAAGGAAAACCTTTTTCCTTCTCTCAGTGAATTCAAACCCAATCTTTATCAGCAGTGACTGAAGCACCAGTTATTTGACAACTATGGAAGCAGGTGTATTGGTGAATATCTGATGGTCTTTGCTAATAGCATCAAAGATGAGGAAAAGACAAGCAAAATCAACATCTGTGCCTCCCCCTCCCCAGATCTACTTACAGGACCCAGTCTAACTACAGTCTGATCAAAGCACAGATTAAAAGAAATACAAAATATTCATAGAATCATGAAATCAGAGAACCATAAGAAAGATTGTGTTGGAAGGGACCTTAAAGCTCATCTCATTCCATGGGCAGGGACACCTTCCACTACCCCAGGTTGCTCCAAGCCCTGTCCAGCCTGGACTTCAACACTTCCAGAGATGGACCATCAACAACTTATCTGGGCAACCTGTGCAAGGTCCTCACCACCACCCTCACAGTAAAGAATTTCTCCTTCATAGCCAATCTAGCCCAGCCCTTCACCCATTTGAAGCCATTCCCTCTTGTCCTGTCACTCCATGTCCCTGTTAACAGTTCATCTCCAGATTTCTTTTAATCTTTCTTGGTGGATAAACATTGCTTTGTGATGTGAGTTCAAAATCAGACAATAATTCAGATTAGCTCAGATGTTGGAAACTGAGTGCACAAATTTTAACACAGATGAGGTGGACCAGAGTTTTGTGAAGACCTCATCCTGGAGTGTGGCTGTGGAAGAGGGAAGTGGCAGGCTGGTTTCAGCAGGACTGCAAGATGCAACAGTGATACAAATGACAGGGGATGGGAAGAGCTGGGACAAGGAAAGTGACTGACCCTCCTTCACTGGCATTAGTGAGGCCATTCTTCGAGTCCTGTGCCCACTTCTGGGCTCCTCACTACAAGACAGGCATTGAGGTGCTGGAGTGTGTTCAGAGAGGGGAAATGGAGCTGGGGAGGGGTTTAGAGAGTCAATCACATGAGGAGTGGCTGAGGGAGCTGGGGTTGTTTGTCCTGAAGAAAGGGAGGCTCAGGGGGGACCTTCTCACTCTCCACAACTACCTGACAGGATGTTTTAGAAAGATGGAGTTTGGCCTCTTCTCCCAAGAAGAGGCAGGAGAAAAGGAAATGGCCTCAAGCTGTGCCAGGGGAGGTTCAAGCTGGACATCAGGAAGCATTTCTTCAGCATTCAAATGCTTGAAAGGGTTGTCAAGCATTGGAATGGACTGGCCAGGGAGGTGATGAAGTCACCATCCATGGAAGTGTTCATGGAATGACTAGACTTGGTCACTGAGTGCTAGGGTTTAGTTGACAAGGTGGTGTTCAGCCAAAGGATGGACTTGAAGATTTTAGAGGTCTTTTCCAACCTAAATGATTCTATAAGTGAAACTGAGTCTTTTCCAGTACAAGGACCAAAGCAATCTTCTCCCTCGGGCCTGCAAGAGTGGACATCTCAAAATTGCCATTGCTAAGGAAACTGCCCAGCTGAGGATCTTCAACCCCATGAGGGAACACTGGCAGTGTCACCCCAAAATTCATCCCCAAGGCATTCCTGAAAGACCAGGCAGCCTATTTGCTCTGTGTCTCCAGGCCTCCCTAGACCACTATAATTTCAGACAAAGGCAACAACACATGTCTGAGGTATCAACCCATCAAGCACAAAGAAGCTCCCCCAGTGTAAGCCCTGTGCAAAGGAAATTTCCATCTGTCCTGGGTTATCATAAATATTTCCATACTTGTGATGTCGGGATTACAAAAATAACTGCAATCTGCTGAACATACAGAATTATCTACAGTCTGTCTAGCTTGTATCTCTTCCCCAATCTGTCTTGGCTGAGCTGTTTCACAGTCTGACTATTAAACTTTCCACTGCCAATAACCACGTGTTCATGCTCTGCTTTTTGAGGAGAGGGAGAAACTCCTGAGCCCCCGTGGCACTGAGCAGGACCCAGCTGCTTAATCCTTATTTTCTACTGGTTTAATCTCCAGATCTTCTGCCCAGACAGTCTGGTCACTACCAGAACCATTATGTGTTTTGGGCTATGTTAATACAGCCAAAGAAGGGTCACTTTGAGGCCACACATGAAGCTGGTGTTCTTGTTATAATACTCCTTTAAATAAATTCTACATAATGCTCTCTAAACAATTTCTACAGTGTTGAAATCATTATAAGGATGTACAAACAGGTGCAGTATTCAAAATCCTCATTGTGTCTTAAAAGAGAATTTCAAGAAATGGGTCTGTTGGGTTTGCCAGATATAGCACCAAAAGATGGGCAGTAGAACATCAATGGAATCAGCAGCATTAAAGCTCTTTCCATTTTCAGTTTGTGAGTGCACAGACAGTCTGCTGCTGAGTCATGAAAGCCAAAGGGAGCAGAGCTACAATTTAACTCCATTCTCCAGGTCTCAGTGAAAAAAAACCTCTTCAGCTAGAATAGGAATGGGATATTTCAATCAAAGCACATACCTACACCCAACTCCAGGTTAGGGGTTTATTGTCATGCCCATCTTGTACCTGGGGAAAGTGGTCAATTATTTGACATGCTCACAGAGTCAGCAGTTGCTGCTCTGAGGGGATCACCGAACTGTGATTCATCTATAAACAGGTATCTATAAACATTTAAGATGAATGAGTTCTTGGTGATGTGTGTTTCTATCAATATGGAAGCCTAAAGAACTCCTCTGAGCTGAACAACTTTAATAAGGGCAAGACTAGGAAAGATAAATCTCAGGCTCATTTCAGAGAAGATCTCAGCATGTCTTGACTCCAACTCTAACCAAGACTAAACAGCCAGAGAAACCATGGGGATGGATGCAACGAGAAACTTCACAAAGCTCAAATAAACAATGCCTGTGCAGGTTTCTGCTTCGAAAAAGTTTGGTCCCTATGTAAGGCAATTAGCAACGGAGAAAATAATAACATCTTGAATATTTTAATGCTGCTTTCTTAACTGAATTGACATTTTAAACCAAGCTTCTTGGAAAACATGATAAAGAAGAGAAATTATTTGAATGTCAGATGAGCCAGAGCCATAAAGATACTGCTCCAGACTTCATTAAATTCAATCAGACCTCTGTAACTCCACGAGTACTGACTCATAGATTAAATGTGGCTGTTAGTAGGACCAAAGTTCAAAGGGTTCCTACTGCAGTCTTGTGCCCCAAATCTTCACAAAGTCAGTGACTGAGCCCCAAAATCCTCACCCAGATTTTCAGCCAAATGCCTCAGAAATCTGGGGTTCTGACCTGTCTCCTCCACTGTGTCATGATCACAATGAAGTTAAGAAGAATCTCGAGTCATAAATCTAAGATATTCACTGGAGAAGAAAATTATACCAAAATGTTTCACCTTTTTTAATCTCAATATCTCACTTGAATTTTAATTTTGTTTTTTAACAGGAATGATGTCTGGTATAGCCATTCTTGAAAACCTCTGAACACAGGCTGAACAACTTTGATCTTTTATGGGAATGTTCACACAATAAAGAAAAACTTAGAAAGGTTTTGGTTTATAAAATGATCATTCAAATTTAGATTAAAATATAATTGCCAAATGTACGCTTTTCGTTACCATCTCAATGAAAAACTAGTATCTTTAGCATCCTTTTAATATAAAATCATTTTTACCAGCAAAGATTCAGGTCCTTCAACATATAAAAACTCCTGTTTTCACTTTTTGAGCTGTTTCAGCAGAGGCTTAACTTTGAGCAAGCAGTTTCACCAGCACAGCTCATTTCCTTAATACCAAGCATGTGCACAACAGTTTTCACAACCAGGGTCTGATTTCCAGAGGGAAAAATTTCTGGCATGGAATTACAAGTAGTTTAAATTCTTATTTTGACACCCACAGAGATCTACCTGTCTCAAACTTATTCTGGGTCCGTGTGCAGGTACATGAAGCTGGCAAATCCAGTTTTTCTCCCCATAATTGTTATTTACTGTCCACCAGCTGTGCTCTAGGATTTTAGATTATTAATTACATTTGACGGTTGCGACCTGCAATTCTGTAACATCATTAATTTTGCCAAGGCGTTTGTGACACGCCTGCCTCAAAGATGCCAAACAGAACAGAGCTGATTATTGTTATCTGCAGTGCCATTATCACTGAACACTGCTCAGGACAGCAGAAATTTTGGTAGCTGGCGGAAAGAAAAAGGGGCGGGGGGGGGGAAGCATTTCTGTTTATATTGTCATTATGCCTCAAACAGCATAAATGATCCCTCTGCATATAGAATAATTAAATGCTTCCCCCATCCCCATCATGTGTATCAAGAGGAAACTCAACCAGACTGACCATGCACCTCCACTGATGCCGGAGGTGGGGAATGGAAGGGGGAGGAATGACCTGCATTAAGAATTCCCAGCCCTGGATGAAGAAAAGCAGCGAACCCCCCCTTGGTGCAGACCTTTGAGATGCAGCAGGTGGAGGATGCGGGTGCTGGTCCCCAAGAGCAGGGTCCGGCCGCCTTCTATCGTGACATTATCGCCATCTCGCGGCTGGTGGCCAGCAGGCCAGCTGGAGTCCTCGTCCCACTGCCCACAAAACTGGAGGGGAGGCTGGAAAGAAAAAAGATCCAGAGAAGTTCAAAGCTCGCCCCTTCCCATCCTTCAAGAAGCCAACTTGGGCAGAGCACCATGGAGGGGGTGCCAACACCACGTTGTCCAGCACGGCTTTGGCATCGCCTCTGCCCTGCTCTAGGCAAGCTGGATCCAAAGGGAATCCTGTGTAGGGGAACAGAATAGAATAGAATAGACTAGAATAGACTAGAATAGAATAGAATAGAATAGAATAGAATAGAATAGAATAGAATAGAATAGAATAGAATAGAATAGAATAGAATA
>JAWWTY010000106.1:112636305-112655449 GCA_035222235.1 Margarornis squamiger
CCTCAAAGAAAAGACATCATCTTGGCTCCTAGAAGGCCATCAGCTTCAGACCTTGAGAAATTTCCCATCCAATTTAATTCCATGTGATGATGGTCCTGAAAATAACATGATCTGACCACTTAGGTCCTCATTTTCTGAGTGCCAGAGTTACAAGAGTCCCTGATGCCAGTTACCACTGAATTAATAGGGTTGTAGTTTTTAGATGTTGCTACAAAATGCCTTGCAAAACAGTGATGAATTTTACTAATGACCCAAAGGCATGAATGGAAGATCCCTCTCAAAATCATGTCTTAGCACAGAGTACCCATGGGTTACCCTGCTGAACATACACTGGTAACCAAACTGGGCAACCAAAACAAGTAGATAATGGGACCATCTTCTTCTAGTTTCTGAAATAAATATTTCAAAAAAATGGCAGGAATGGCTGTGCTCAAGTCACAAATCACTAAGAAAGTAACCTTACACACATTAAAACAAACAAACCCACCCCCAAAAACAAACAGAAGGAGGAAAGATACGTAGAGAACTATGCACTATGAAAAAAATTAATAATTTATGCCAAAAGACAACGTTATCCCCAAGAAGACTGATAATAACTGCAGCTATGAAAACACCAAGGATGGAAATGAGAAGAATGCTTCTCACTATCCATGCACTGAGAGTCTGTTGCAGGTTTCCAGAGGGAGGAGGAGACCAAACTCTCTTTTCCCTTATGAATTAACATGCTTGGCCTGACTGCCTGGGATAGAGCAAGCCTGGAACATAACCCAACAAACCATTTCCAGAGCCACCAGATGATATTTTTATGACCATCTGCATTATCCGCTGCTGTGTAACTTCTCTTTGCCCTTTACTCCAGCTTTAAAATGGAGGTGGGATTATCCTACCTAAGAGGCCCAAATGGTAGATCCTTCAGTAATGCCTCCTTGATACAACCAGGATCAGGGCTGGACATGAGGTGCACTATCCAATATCTTTATTTTTAATTGAAACTGCTTGGACCCTAACTTAGAAAGGCAGTAATTTCTTTTTTCTTTTCTTATTTATTTTAATTTTCCTTGTCCTACAGGAATTTTTCTGACTTCTGCTGAGTTGCACAGAAGGGCAGAATCTGGCTGGACATGTTCTCCCTGGGACTGATGAATGACCCCAGTCTCTCCCCAACTATTACAGGATAAATCTGTTTACACACAAAAAATTGACCTGGGCTGGTGAGGTGGGACTGGAACCAGGAAACTGGCACGTCCCAGAGGTAAAAATGCATTTGCAGCCAACAGCATTAGTAACTCAAGACCATAAACAAGCCACAGTGTCATTAATTACTCAGACAGGGGCAGCCGCAGAAGCAGTGAGAAGACCCAAAAGCCAACTGTAAATAGTTCATCGAGCTGATTAGTCCAGAAAAAAAATGAGTGGGCAGTTTCGGAGGTCAGAGCCCATGGCACAAGTCAGTCTCAGGCCAATTTGCAACTGGACAATGGCATGAGAAACAGCTTAATTCCTGTAAAAAAAAATGAAATAAAATTCCAAACAAAACCAGCAAAACCACTCAAAAACAACCACAAAAAAAATAAAAATAAAAAAAGCTAAAAAAGCTTTGCAAGCAGGGGAGTAATCAACTGCAATTTCCAGGCACACAAGGTAAAGCTCTTTGCACCAGAGGTATTTAATTAAGGACATGGAGGATTAGTAAAATCTGATGGTGCTTTTATAGGGAGGGCACTGAAGAGACAACCCTGTTGTATTCCAGATATAGCACGAGTCACCTTCCTGTACACTGGCAACAAAGCTCACCCAAATTCAAGGTAAAATACCAAGTGTCAGAGGGGTATGAACACTATTAATCCATTCCAAAATAAACCCTGGGAAGGTCCTTGCCTATTTACCACACTCACATGAGTACCAAAGTGTTCCTCCTGGGTCTCTCAGGGTCTTTTGAGGGTTATGCTGGGATGTCAATCCTAAAATCAGAAATCTCAACTTCAAATATCAAGGAAAACGCCCTGGAAGGAGAAGAAATGACTTGGAGAACGTGAAGAGCCCCGTTTCATAAAATGCAGTTTTTCTGTAACTCATGATTAATTGGTAAGAATCTTCCCAATGTTCATTTATGGCCTGATATTGAGATATGGATTTTTTCAGTGTAAACTGTCCTAGTGCAGAGTTTTAATCCCAACTTGCCTGAAAATCCTGTGTTTGTAAACACATTGGGGAGTTCAGTTCGACCTTCCAGTTTAGATACAACACAACTGGTTTTCCCTTTCCAGAGCACAGTTGAAGGACACACATAATTCACACATCTCTCTAAACCAGTGATTTCTCAAAGGATGGAGGATTCTGAGACAAATTAAAACCAGCAATTTAATGGTAATGAGAAAATTGCTACATCAAGTTGTTTACACAAGAGGGATAACCAGGCCTGGTGACTCTGCCAGCCTTTGCAGTGCTCACTGTGCAAATATTGTCCCACAATTGAATGATCTTGAGTTACACAGACTAATCTGAGAGTAAATATTGCAGATACAAAGATTAGCTTAAGAATTTCCCAACCACCTGCAGGAAAAGAAATCAAATTATGTGATTATGTGCCAGTAAGAAGGATTTCTGAATGGGCACTACAGCAAATGGAGTGGGAAGAATGAAGCTGGTCCACCCCAATAGCGTCAGTGAGAGCTGATGATGGGTTTTTTTTGATCAGGGAGGAGGATAAACAGAATCACAGAGTAGTTTGGGTTGGAAGGGACCTCTGGAGATCATCCAGTCCAACTCTCCTGTCAAGGCAGGGTCACCTGGAGCAGGTGACACAGGAACACGTCCAGGTGGGGTTTGAGTGTCTCCAGAGAGGGATACTCCTCAAGCTCCCTGGGCAGCCTGTTCCAGTGCTCTGCCACCCCCAATGTAAAGGAATTCTTCTTCATGTCGAGGTAGACCTTTCTGTCATTTAGAACCCTTTGAAAGAGTCCCAAATCAGCTGAGAAGGTGAGAACACTGGTGTGGGAACCAGCCCCTGACTTTCACACAGCTCCTATGGGAATATAGGGAATGCCAGTGAACTGATAAACAAACCATCTCCACTGCAAACCTGGCTTGGAGAGGGTTTGCAGTGATTTACACAGGCAAAGACTGAGAAGTGCTGTGAAGAGGGAAAACACTGTGTGTAGGCTACAACTTAGATATCCTATGCATAAAATAAAGCAGACAGACAGCAAAACCACAGAATCCAAGGATAGACATTGATACTGCCTTAGTGCATCCACATCTCCTCAGCCAAAGCAGCAGGGCCATAGAAGTGACTATTCCTGGGCATGACCATCAACCCAAGGTGGGATTTGATACAGACCAGCAGCATTCAAAGTTATCACTCTGAAATCTATGCCCTTACTCCAGTGCCTTACACAGGGATAAGGGAGAATTACTAAAGTCTTCATCTGTCTGAAGAGAAGTCCTGAATGAGATTAGAGGTTAGAAGTTATCCTTTCCAAGCTTAATGATTGTGATTCTAACTACCTTGGCACACTTTATTTGTAACCATCACCCTCAGCACTTGGAGCCAGGGTCTGCCATCCAGCTGATGAGCAGCACTAAAAACAAACCAGATAACTTCAGGGAAACTGTGAGGTGTTCTTAACAGCAGGGTGAGGCAACCAGCTGGTCAGAATCTGTCCCCCAAGGCTGCACCTGCATCACAGGGATAACAGCAGGTGTAACACAGGTGTAAAGGGCTTGGCCAGCAGCAGAGGCACAGTCAGTTCCCTCAGGTGTATCATAGACTGGGAATGGGTCAGGTTGGAAGAAACATTAAAGCTCATCTGGGTCCAACCCCCCTGTCATGGGCAGGGACACCTTCCACTATGCCAAATTACTCTGAGACCAGTCCAACCTGGCCTTGAGCACCTCCAGGGAAGGGGAGTCCACAACATCTCTGGATAACCTGTGCCAAGGCCTCACCACTCTCACCGGGAAGAATTTCTTTCTGATATCTAATCTAAACTTCCCTCTTTTAGCTTGAAACCATCCCAGCTTTCAGCCTCACTCCATGCCCTCTCCAGCCTTTCTGTAAGACCCCTTTAGGTACTGAAAGGATCGTTTCCCTTCACTTGTATGTTGCACTATAGGGTTGCAGGATTTGGGACTCCCAACAGCAGCTGAGACCATCCTGCTCCTGCAGAAGTGTGTGACAGTGACCAGCAGCACTGCTGTCAGACTTGTGCGAGGGAGACAACCTTGAGCCTGCCCCTCAGGTAGAGAGTTTCCCCCTGCACAGCTGTTATTTCAGTAATGTGAGCTTTTTAAACAGCCCAGCCCAATCTGCGAGCTTTCAGAGCCCGCTTTCAAACTCAGTGTCCTGTTTAGTTTTAGCACATCAACAACATGCTGCCTTAGCCTATCTGTGTGCATTATCTACTGCCATAATGTATCATGTACTGAACTACAGCATCATTACAGGTAAGTGCTCAGGTTTAAATGCAAACATAATTGCATAATGGGGTACAGCCAGGAAGAATAATGCAGGAAATAGAGCCAGCTCCATCTGATAGTGCAATCTGACTGGAACGCCGGCCCTTCGGATCAAACGCACAGCCCAGATGGGGCAACCAAGAATAAAAGTGCTTTGTGGTATCTTTATTGTCATCATCAAAAACACTTATCTGCCACAAAGGTAAAAAGGTGAAGATGGGACTCGTACAGAAAAGATCACATAAGCAATAGGGTAACACTGGGTTATGAGGGTTAGGAAGATGTCACGCCTTAGCAAAGGTCACCTTTGCGCTGTCACTCTGAGCTGAATTTGCCAATTCCTAATGGGAATCTGAGTATTAAGTGGCATTTAGAAGACTAGGAATACCCATTTCCCGCAGACCAGGGTGTCAAAAGTTTAATTGTGAAAAACCCAGATAAGTCTCAGCCCTTACTGTGCAAGGAGTTGCACAAACAGGGGAGAACATTCCTGACACCAGACACCTTCCAAATGAGAACATGTCTGCAGCAGGTATGTACACCTTAATACATTTATTTTATATAGCTAAAATTAGAACTGATTCTCAGTGGAACAGTGCTTCCATCTATTTAATTTTTGGGGTTTTTTTCAGTAGTTTGAGCCCACAGTGGCACACAATTTCAGCAGGGGTGCAGACAACACCACAACAGAAGGCAGAAGGCAGCTGAAGTTAATCTAGTGCCCTTTGTACTGAAGGAGAACGCCTCTGCTGGAGAAAGCATTCCACACATGAGACAGTAGCCGCTCTTGTCATTTCAAGAGGTTTTAGCCCAAACTTCATTCAAACCAGACAAAAAGATGAGAGCTTAGCGTGAGAGAGAAGCACTCGACCAACACGCTGCACTGTGAACTGAGAAGCCTTTGAGCTGAAAGCACAAACTGCTGCTGTGTGAGCTGTAAAGCCATCCCTCTGTCTCACAGGGCTGTAACAGCTCATCTTTGTTGGGAACGCAGATCCCCTGCAATAATGTGCACTCCATGGCTTTCTCTGCTGCCCTCCCACACACACATTTCTCTGCCTCTTAATCAATTGGCAGGATATAAGACCCAGGGTCCCTTTACCCAAGGACCCCTGATGGCACATCCTTACCACACTATCTGAATACATTCGAGTGCTAAAGGATGCAGATGTGTGACCAGTAGCATATTCCAAAGGTGGATTTAATTTTGGGAAGAGACAGGCACTGTACTGGTGCACATATCTAAATGAGGACACATGTGCAGGAGGAAGATGTGCCCTGGTCTAAATACAAGAAGCTAGCTCTGACCACTTGGAGGAACTTCCCAAAAATTGTTACCTCATGGTACCTGCCTTCAAGTCTCTCAGGAACCTGGCAACCCAGAAACTGTCTCTGCCAGACCTGAAAATGAACGCTGGCTTGGGGCCATGGCAGTGACCAGCATCTGCAGTCCTTTCTACATGGAAGATCTCAATTTCTGCAACATTGCCTGGGCAATCACAACTTTAAAGTCACGTTTTTTCCTCCAGTGGTTCCATCTGCATTGCCTGACCCACCCCAACAGGGCTCCCAAAGAGTCACTGCAGAGCAACACTGACTGCACAGCTTCTGAACCAATTCGTTTCAGAGAATCACAGACTGGTTTGGGTTGGAAAGGACCTTAAAGATCATCTTGTTCCACCCCCTGCCACGGGCAGGGACACCTTCCACTAGCCCATGTTCCTCCAAGCCCCATCCAACCTGGCCTTGAACGTTTCCAGGGATGGGGCAACCACAGCTTCTCTGGGTAACCTCAGTGCCTCACCACCCTCACAGGGAAGAATTTCTTCCTAGTATCTAATCTAAACCTTCCACAGAACAGTCCATGCTGCCCTGCTGTGCCTGCCCTCATGAGTTTGCTGGTGAGCCCAGGGAAAAACTTTCTTCAACACTGAAAGCAAAAACTGCACCTCCCACTCACCCAACACAGGTTAAGGCAGAAGGGAAAACAGCAAATAAATGTGAATTAGAGAAAGAAAGAGCAGGGGAGTTTGTGTAAAAGAGGGAGAACTGTAATCCCTAAGTGGGTGAAGCTGAGCCTGACCCTTGATCAGAATGCCAGACCCTAAGAAGATGTGTGAAAGCAGGAAAACAAATCAATAAGAAAAACAGCAATCCCTTTCCTCAATTTTATTTGAGGAAGTTCAAATTCACCCAGATCCTCACAAACTGTCTTTGGCTAAAATCACCACTAACGAGCTCTGACATTTGAAATTTAACTGAATATGAGCTAACAGCTCCCAGCCCTCCACCACCCATGGAGTTAACTGGGAATATTTTGTTAAAGCCATGGATGGGCTAAACTGAGTCTTTATTGACAAGACGAAGCATTCACAGGGAAGTGTTTACAGCATCCACTTCACCTGACGCTTCCCTGCCCTGGCACGTCTGCTTTTCTTCACAGGGACCACAGAGCCCTCAGTCCCCTCCACTCCTTCCCATCCATCCCTGGTGTAATTATTTGCTGGTTTTTTACGAGGTAGCCTTACGATCCCTTAATGAAGTCCTTTGCTCTGCAGCTATTCACGAGGACAGATTGGACACGAGGGGCTTCCACTTAGGGAGCTGCCAATCAGGGGAAGGGACCCAGCATTTAGCAGGCAGTTGTTAAATCAGTCTATCACCCGGCTATTACAGGCTCATCATGAAAACAGCTTGCTTTTACTGGCAAACACATAAAATTAACCCTTTCCTTAAAGACAAAAGGAAGCCTCGGGGAGATTCTTTGTGGCCCAGTGCTTGAACATGTTGGCTTTCCCTCCTGCTAAAAACCCCCTCAACTGAAACAGTACAGCAATTTGTTTGTCCTCTAAATGTGCCCCCAGTTCACAGTCTTAGTCTATGCTGAATGTTGCGAGCAAGAGTAACAAAACGAGAAAAAACAATAAAATCAAACTTTAAAAAAAACCCAAACCAAAAAATATTATTTCTCCCTACTCTAAACTCTGTGCACACAAGAGGTCATGATACAAGGCAATTATTTTTCCATCACTACCAGCGGTTTACTGCAGGGCCAAACTTTTCAGGCTTTTGTTGTCTTCAGGATTTATCCTTCTTATTTTTAAAGAAGCAAATCATACCTGTGTCCTCCTGTCACACACTTTATCCAAGGCTTCATCTCACTTCCTGTGCATTGGATGGGACACCTGATCCTGCCCTCATGGCTAGAGGACAGGCCAGGTGTCAAATGCAGAACTACATCCCTGTAGAAGGGGTGCAACCCAGCACCCACCTCACACCAAATACCATAAAAAACAGAGGCATCCCACTGGCTTCAGGCATAGTCTACAACCTCACAGAAACATTGCAGAGATGGAAAGAGGAGACCCTGCTCCTCTGCAACCCATGGCTCATGATAACCAGCCCACTTGAGGTCCTGGTCCATATCCTGCCAGTGCTTATCCAAATGCCCCTGAGAACACAGTGGCTCTGGGTACACACAGCAAGTTTTTCTCCTCTATAAACATCTGTGAATAAAGCACTAGTAATTAAGAGTGAATTGGAGGAACATAGAGCCAACACAGCACCTGACACACAGCAAAGTGTAGGCTCAGCATTTTGGAAGATTAAATAGCGGGGAGACATCACCTCCATCCATGGTCCAACTACATCAAGGGCCCCTCCAATGGTCCCACTCTGGCCAAAATTACATTACAAAAATCTCCCAAATTCCACTAGAGGGTGATCACATACCCAGTACTTGCTGGGCCCCAGAAATATTTGGGAAATGTTTGAGGGTCAGCCACTGCCACTGCTACGCTGAGAAAAATCCCGTGGGAAGCATCAAGCCCACAGTGTTGTTGTGTTTGGGACTGAGGAGAGGACACAACTTGGATAGTAATGCAGACTCCTTCGTTAGCAATGCAAGTGTCTGAAAGGCCACATCTGTATCTCACATCACACCACATGAAGGGGCAAGACCATCACACATGTTACGCCATGCTCCAATGCAGAACAAGTCTGGGCTGTGTGTGTCTCCAAGTTGCTCAGCCCTTTTCCAGTAGAATTCAAGATGGGCAGATGGAGAAGGCTTAAGGCTCCTTTGACTTCACCCAGAGCCAAGGCTGGACACCCCAGCATGGTCCCAGGCAGCAAATACTCCCGGTGCCTCCCCAAAACAGAGAAAAGCCAAGCTGGCTGGGGCTTTGAGCAACCTGGTCTAGTGGAAGGATGTAGATGATCTTTAAGGTCCCTTCCAACCCAAAGCATTCTATGGTTCTTTGAGACCGAGTCCCACAGGTGGAGAACCAGAGCCATAGTTTCAAATGCAGATAATCCCTTCCCCTCCAAAACTGCCTTAACACCAAAAGAGTCGATTAGAGTCTCCATCATAATTAAACAGAAAAGTGACAGCAAAACTCTGTGCAAGAGCCTGGGAGCAAATGGAGAGAACATGTGCCTGCAGTCCCTTGGAAAGGCTTCCCCACTCCCTCCTGACCTTAATTCAAGCCTTCCCTTTGTGCAGGAAGGGAAATATTTGCTTTCTGTTCCCTGGAGGAGCAACCTCAAAATGACAGTTTTCACTCTGAATCTGCATTTCTCTTAAGGGTTGGGAGCAGGAATAAATGGGGGGAGAGGGGGGGAAGGAAGACAATTCTCATTAAAGTGCACTATGCAATCAACTCTGATTTCACATGAGCGTGTTTAAATGTGAGTGGAAAGGCTTTGAGGTGCTTTGGGTTACAGGAGACTGGCATCCCATCCTGGGGATGATGGCATCCCATCCTGGGGATAGCTTCCAACGCACCTCTAAGTGCAGCAGAACATGGAGAGAAGGGCTCCCTGGAAAGCCACATACAGTTTAGGAAGCAATCTCCTCAGAGACACCAGCAAGACAGTGGGATTGAAACAAACAAACAAACACCAAGAGGCTGTTTGCAATGGGGGGAAAGAAAAAGGAAAGCTATGCTTCAGTCCTTCATTTTTGATCTGACAGCAGGAGAGGAAAGAGTTAAACCTCAAATCAGGAAGCAAAAAGTTAAAGGAAAATAAAACCACACCACAAGCACATCTCCTAAATTTCCCATTGCAGCCCAAGGCGGAAACCATTAAAAGAATAAAAAAAAGAAAAAAAAAAGAAAAAAGAAAAAAAAGAAAAGGAAGAAAGGAAAAAAATAAAAACAGAGAAAGAAAGAAAGAAAGAGAAGCAATTTTGCTTATCCTTTTCTCACACACCTAGCAGCCACTTTTTTCTATTATTTATTTATTTACCTCCCCCTTCAAGAGCAAGGCCCTTATTTTCTCATTTAGTCCAACAGAGATTGTCCTCCTGGAATGACCTTTTTTTTTCTTTCTCCCTCTCTCTCTCTCCTCCTCTCCTTCCTCCTCCCCCCTCCTCCTCACTGCCTCCAGGCCATTGCCCTCGTGCCAGTAACTAGATAACACACTCTATCAGAGATTTTTTAAAAAATCATTGCAAAGGCACTAGGGCTGATAGTGGCATCAATCCTAGGCTGACACGGGCTCGGGTCAACCATTTATCTCTTCACATTGCCTGTGGTTACTGGGGAAGCCATCTTGGTTCTCTACATCTTAACAACCTTGCAGTGGTCCCTCTGTGCTCCGATAGCATCAGCACCCCAACACTGGCTTGGTGGGTTTATTTTTATTAGGGTTTTTTTATGGACTACTCCAGTTCCTTTCTGTGAAGCTTGGTGGGTTTCAGTGCATTCCCCACCTCCTTCTGAGAATAATGCTGTGACCAAGATATCAGGTTAAGAAAACAGGGAATTTTGAAGATGTAAGGATGGGCTTGCCTGGCTGTTATAAGTGCACATTTATGAAAACACATAAAAATATTATAGAAGAGTTTCATCTAGTTTTACTCCTGATGTCCCATCCTGTGTGACATGGCTATTCTTGGCCAAATGACCCAGGAAGTCAGGTTCTGTTGGGATACTCAATAATAAGTCAATAAAAACTATTCCCAAGCCTCAGCAAGACATGATCCCTGTGGCCAGATAAAGGGGTCTGGTGTTTTCCACTCTCTAAAGGGATATATAGAAATTAAATACCGTGTGGTATTATAATGGTCCCTAAAGTGGAGAAGAGGGCAGGTGTTTTATTAACCCCCTCCAAACAAACTCCATATTGAGCTGGAACCTGCTCTGTCCCTTCCCCTGTAAGCTTTTCTGCTCCAAGACAAGGAAGGGGAAAAGGAAAGCACCCTCTAGCACCCACGTCCACATGAGGATGCAGGACAAGTGGAACTGCTTCTTCCTTTCCACCAAGGGGAGGAAGCACAAACCTCCCTTCTCCTACCACGGGGTTCCAGGACTCATTCACAGGCTCCCACTCAGACCAGGGTGAGTCCATCTTCACAGGCAGCATGTTCCATCCATGCCCCATTCCAGGAATTGCTCAAGGCCAGGATGGATGGCACCCTAGTCAGCCTGGTCTGGTGGTGGAAGGTGTCCCTGCCCATGGCAGGGGGTTGGAACAAGATGATCATTAAGTTCTCTCCAACCCAAACCATTCTGTGATTTGACATCAGTCCTGCTGTGAGTAATTAAGTAACAGCCATTTATGCCCAGAGTGGTCTGGCCTTCCAGAGAGCCTTTCATGCCCCCTCCCCAAAAGCTGCTGAGGATTTGCCACCTTTGCAAAGTACCAAATACCTCCAATAGTTGAAACTACTTCATTTCTAAAGGATTTGTAGAGCTAGTCCTGGTTACTTTAAGTGGAAGTCGAACACCAAGGATCTCTTAGGTGAGTCCACATATCTAAGACCTTTGTGGGTTTTTTTCCTTTTTTTCTTTTATGAGAAGTGAACAAAGCACTTATCCCAGTATCAGTCACCAAGCTAAGAATTCACAGATTCCCAATACTTAAGTTTCAAGAGCTTCCCTTAACTCCCTGTTTAAAAAGAAACTCAAGGCAGCACAGCACACCCAGGCAGAGCCATAATCCAGGATGGCATTTTTATCTAGCAAGTTATTTTTTATTAGCCTCCTATTCCTTAATAGGGACCCCTCGAGGGTTGGGTTGTAGAGAATTCACCAGGATACCAGCTCAGCTTCCCTACGACCGACTTAATATCCGTGGCATCTGCCCTCCACTGAACATTATATCCCCCATCTGGGCCAGGGGAGGAGGGGGAGTGGGAGCAGGGAAACACGGCTCAAACAGCATTCCTTGCATGATGATTAGGTCTGGTCCAGTGATCCGGAATAATAATCTGAAGGCTCACTAAGCATAATGGGTTCAGAGCCACCCCAGCCTGGTCAGGCCTCCCCATGAGCATCCTTTACATGTGTTATGGGTGTGTTTTGCATGTCTCATCAGTGTCACGGTGCTGACATCTCATTATGCAGCCAAGGTGAAAGTGGACAGGTACTGAGCGAGCATTAGGAGTTCCCTTTTCCCTTTTATTATTTAATTCATATCTTCCCATTATCCAGTGTATCGTGAAGCTGTGAGCTAATTAAGTCCTTTGGGATATACAATCAGTGCTGGATTTTTTCCCCCCTCCTCTTTTTTCAGTAGGCTAAATTGCATTATATACCAATAGAAAAAAAAATAATTGTGCAACTTTTCTCAGATAATAACAGAGCAAGTTACAAACATTAATGATGCTGAATCCAACAGTGGGGCAGACCCTGCTGCTTACTTCATGCGACCTAATTAAGTCATACAGGACAGAATACTTCAAACACAAAGTGAGACAAGAGCTTAAATCATTTTCTAAAGAAAATCATAAAAGCTATTCTCTGGGGGACGGTGGGACACAGACCAGACCCCAGAAAAAGTCCAACTTGAATTCAAATTTCATTAAGACTGCTATGAAACTCACAGATCTCCAGACAACAACTTGAAACTCCCCAAAATTCTGGAAGTCCTCAAAATTCAGAGCTGAGCCCAGTTCAGACTGTAACAATGGACCTGATATTCTTGGAGATCTTTTCCAACCTCAATGATTCTATGATTCATCAAGCAACAGCTCAGAGACCAGATCTGAAAGGACAAAACTCAAGTGATGGCTTTTGTGGCACCTGCCAAAAAATGGAGCTGTTTTCCTGAGGATTCTGCCCAAATTTTTTTAAGGGATTTGACCTATACAGCAAATTTAAATCCCTGGATCAAGGGAGCAACAGGAAGAAGACAACCAGCATTTTCAAAAAATAACCTTCTAATTTTTGATGATGGCCACAAGTCCAATTTCTAAGCAAAGTTATGCTGAGATCAGAGGTGAAAGATCCCTCTTCCCTGCAGAATTAGGTGAATCTCATGCAGATCATCCAAAACTTAGAGTACCTAGAGTTAAGCTCTTAATTTTCATTAAAACAGCCCTTTATATGCATTTATTGGGGGAAAGGGAAATTAAGGAAATGGGGAAAAAATGCACCTATAAAGAGTTTGTATCTATCCTCTAGTACTTGGAGTTTCTGTCTATCTAAGACAATAAAAGAAGTTCAAAGTACAAAGATCTTTAATGCTGAACGTGAGCTATTGGTAACAGGGCTGCAGAAAGCATCACAGAAACACAAACCTGGAAGAGCTTACCATCTTATCCTCTCTCATACACCCACCATGCTCCTTCCCAACAGCTCTGGAGCTTCTGCCTGGCATTCTCCCACCAGGAGACTGATGCCAAACCTTGCCACATTCACAGTCTACGTTTGCCTCCTTTTCAGCCTACCAAGGCCCATTAATCATAATCTTCCTTGTTATTTTCAGATATATGAACAGGTCCTATTAGGTATTTAATAAAAGTGATGAAAAAATTGCTTTACCCTAAAACTTGTGTCATAAAATCAGAGAATATCCTTAGTAGGAAGGGACCCACAAAGATCACTGAGTCCAGCTCCTGGCCCTGCACAGGACCATCCCCAAAAATCCCACCATGTGCCTGAGAGCATTGCCCAGACACTGCTTGAACTTCGGCAGCCTTGATATCCTGACCACTTGTATCCCTTAGACTCAAGTTCACAGAACCAATCTTCCACATTTTATTTGTTTATTTTCTGGTCTGAACCAAGGCTGTTCTCTCTCCTTCCCAAGGCCCATTCATTCCACCCTCTTGACAGTACAAGCCTCTGTCATCCTTTCTACATTACTTCTTTTTACTTATAATGCCATCCTGGAGCTAATCCTGCTCCGCCATCACAGAACCACAGAATATGCCAAGTTGGAAGGGATCCACAAGAACCATTGAGCCAAACTCCAGGACCATCCCCAAGAGTCACACCTTGTGCCTGAGAATGTCATCCAAACACTCCTTGGTGCTGTGCCCACTGCCCTGGGGAGCCTCTTCAGTGCCTGACCACTCTCTGGGGAAAGAACCTCTTTCTAATCTCCAACCTAACCCTGCCCTGACACAACTTCAGGCCATTCCCTGGGGTCCTGTCCCTGGTCCCCACAGAGCAGAGATCAGTGCCTGCCCCTCCTCTTCCCCTTGTGAGGAAGTTGTACTTGCAATGAGGTCTCCCCTCAGTCTCCTTTTCTCCAGGCTGAACAGATCAAATGCCCTCATCCAACCATTCCTGCCCCAACCCTCCCACAAAGCCCAGCTGGGATGAGTTCTCAGCCTGCCCAGGCATTCTTCAGCTGGCAGAGGAGGAAGCAGAAAACAAGCCACTGAAGCAGTGCAGCTGTGCTGGGAACAGCCATGGATCATGCCCATGTTTTATGGAATGCTTTGAGATCCTTGCATGAGCGTGCAATAGAAGTGCCAGATGTTATTATAAAGAGATGCAGCCCCATTACTTGTACACAGAGTTGTGCTGCCTGCTAATAGCACCATTATCCTAAGGCACGTGGTGCTATTAATGCATTTCACTGCTTAGTGCTGAACCTGGGGACCATTTTTTCCACTGGAAAGGTAAGGCCAGTTCCCATGACATGATTTAAACCTCTACAGTGAAGCATGCATATGCTGCACCAGGTCGTAAATCTTAACAGGATGCTGTCAGCTAGAAAGGGACCAAAATTGAAACCATTTATCTGAACTCCCCACCCATCCACCTCTGCTCACCCGAGAGGGTGAGAAGAGGGATAAAATGATTCTGAATGCCCGCTGGGTTAATTAAGCAGCAGCAAATCCCAGATCTAAAGTGCTGCTGTTTTCATCCTGCTCTGAATGAGTTTGTACATTCAGGACACTTAGGACTTCCTTGATTTTCCCTACTCTGAGCAAAGAAACCATAGTGAGGACAAATCTCACTACTTCTTCCTATTCCTGCTCCCCTCTGAGTCAGAAGACACCCTGTGATCATCTCAGTGTTGAGGCTACAGGACCGATGACACAGATGAGTTGCTCAGATCACAGCCAGCAGCAGGCAATGCCCCTCAACTGCTCCAGCCCAGGCTTTGGGGCTGTGGAGATGCTCTTATCCCATTTGGGAAGGAAAATATAAAGATTCATTTAAGGAAATGTCTGGACACTTCCCTCTGCTGGACTCCTGCAATTGCCAGCTAGTAATTTTGGTGGAGGGGGACTGTTTTTCTCCTTAGTTGGGCACGTTTCTGGCACAATAATTAGCAAGGCTGGTGAGCAAACAAACACTAACAGGTAACAGGCTACTTGTGACATTCCTTCAGCAGACCAAGGACAGGCTTAACAGAATGAAAGGAATCAGGATACTCAGCTGCAATAGTAACATTCATGTAAGGTAGATTTGCAGAACAAATATTCAGAGACTACTACATATAGAATGGGTCAGATACAGAATAATCAGAGAAACTTAAAATTACTCTGCCACGACACTACAGGTAATTCTGGGGTGACTGAGTAAATTTAAATTCCTTAAATACAGGAAATATTGCAGATAGAGTTAAAAATTCCCATGGTGGCTTTAATATTGATGCTGAACTCCAGCTTCCTAAGTTTCCACTGTCCTAAAAAGACCGTGTGATAATAGATAAAACCCAGCATTTGTTTTTTAGCATAAATCAGGTCTGTGACTATTCCCCCTCACACTGTATTATAGTTGGTTTCCACCACTTATCAGGAGCTGTTCGTTTAGGAAAAGATGGTGACAAAGGGATATTTGGTGTTCACCAAATATCCAGCCCCTCCGAATTTCTTCTTACAGGTGGCACAACCCACACAGTTCAACAACGCCGAAAACTCTGCAAAATCTTGATGACTCTAAAAGCACAGTTTAGGTTTGCAATGAACAATTTTCAGTATAGAGCCTTACAATGATGGTAGTTCAGCATTTACAGGTTTTTGTCATCAGCTTTTGCATAAGTCTTTTTTTTTCTTGCTACACCCACAGATTGCGCTGGGAAGACTGTCCCATTTTCCTTCAGCTACTGAAAAGAAGCAATCCCCAAATATAAGCAGAGCTGCACAAATGCTGAATGCCAGGTCTCTGCCAGAGAGCTGAAATTCTGCACCTCATGGCTAAGATTTCTGCTCAACAGAAAACGGCACTTTTAGAACAGAATTCAATTCATATTAAAAAAAAAGTGTTAAAAAAAGATATACATTGCTCAGAAAATACGGTAAAGCTCATTTATGTCTCTTAAAATACATGATTAACCATAGTTAACCATTAATTCAGCTGCGCTGCATTAGAACTGCTATTCAAAGTTGGAAAGCATTTAATATTATATATTGCTGCTGCTCAGCCTAAATTGTTTTTTTTCTTGCCCCCCCTTTAAATGTACACAATATTACAAATTTAATTTTAAGCTGTTTGAATCAGTCTGTAAAAAAGATTTGATTATACCTGAGTGTTCTGGCCCCAGTTTTTCCATATCTCAGTAATCTTGGCAGTAATTGGCTGATTAGCTCTCTCACACTCCATCTCTGCCTCAGTTTCCATGGTAATGTTACAGGAGCTATTATAGATGAGAACTTCATCTCTTTCCACTTTAGGGCTGAAACGAGAAGGGAGGTTAAATGGGGTGTCATCAATCTTAATGAAATGCAATTATTTTTACTCTTATTAATCATTGCAAGCCATTAGCTTGTGGCAACTCCTGGCCACCATTTGTCAAACTTTGCAAATTTCTGTAATTTTGTTTCCATTCTTTTATTGTTTATTTGTTTTTTTCCCCCCTTTATCTGCACACGCTCAGGATGAAAATACATGCAGTAAATATCTCTCAGTGATGCTTTTCTGCTTCCCCAAACTATTACAAATAGGAGCAAATGCCGTTCTAGGACCAAGGCAGGAAGATAAGTGCAGACAACAGCGAGGGAATCAGCAGTGTTAGGATCAAAGATGGACTCCCACATGGAGTAGGGTTTGCTCCTGTCTTCCCCCTCCCCATCTTACTCACACTTAGCAATGGGGAATGAATAACTTGCAACTCCCCTAGGGCAAGTGGAGAAATTGGAAAAACCACACAACTGGCTAACTGGTCCCTAATTCCAACTGTGAAAAAATGAGCTCATTTAGGGGTTCCAATTCCTGCTACCCAGCTGATTGCAGTGATGCTTTGTTGCTAACATTGGAACATTAACTTAGTAAATTAATTAAACTTACTTAACAGCCCAGACTAAGCAGATTCGATATATGTGCCAGTTATACCAACAGACATTTGCTCTAAAGCCTCCCCTTGCACAGGGGGAAGAAGTAATAGAAAAGGTGGTGGGGAAGAAACATTTTTTCCCTTGCTTTTGCTGCTGAAAGTGGCTGATTTTGGTAGGGTTTCATTACGGGGAGCTGTAGGATTCAACATATGGTTTAGTGAGCACGGTGGTGCTGGGGTAGTTGATGATATTAGAGGTCTTATCCAACCTTCATGATTCTGTGATGCGAAATGGGGGGAAAACTTCCAAATTTACTTCTACGGGCTTTGGCTCAGGACAGGATAACGCAATGTCACTTTTCATTCCTTCCTTGGCCAATTCTTCTTCTTCTTCCTCGCCCCACCCCACCACCAGACACACACCTTCAACTTGTAAGAAGAAAAGCAGAATGGAGATGAGTTATAGCAACAGCAACGTGGCTCAGAAATCACACCACTTTCCTGACAAAGCTAAGAAAGCACAGAGTTCTTTCAGGAAGGGACAATGTGATTTACTCAATAAAATAGAGGATCAGATAGGCCAGGACCAGGATTTTCAGAGGTCTTCAGGTTCCTGAAAACCCCATATAGCAGGATTTTCTAAAGTGTCAAAGTTAGAATTATGGAATGGTTTGGGTTGGAAAAGCTTTGAAGATCATCTGGTTTCAAGTGCCTGCCATGGGCAAGGACATCTTCCACTAGCCCAGGTTGCTCCAAGCCCTGTCCAACCTGGCCTTGGACACTTCCAGGGATGGGGCAGCCACAGCTTCTCTGGGCAACCTGTGCCAGGGCCTCACCACCCTCACAGCCAAGGATTTCTCCCTAATATCTAACAAAAATATACCTTCTATCATTGTGAAGCCATTCCCCCTCATCCTGTCACTCCAGGCCATTGTCCAAAGTCTCTCTCCAGCTCTCTTGGAGCCACTTTAGGTACTGGAAAGGGCTCTATGGTGTCCCCAGAGCCTTCTCTTCTCCAGGCTGGACAATCCCAATTATCTCAGTGTTTTTTCATGGCAGAGGAGCTCCATCCCTCTGATCATCTTGGTGGCCTCCTCTGGACTCACTCCAAGAGGTCAACATCCTTCCTGTGCTGGGCAGCCCAGAGCTGGCACAGTGTTCCAGGTGGGCTCTCATGAGAGTGGAATAGAGGGGGAGAAGCACCTCCCTGGACCAAAACTCTACCACAGCTGACTCAGCTGGAAAGGCAGGACACAGAGCTTTGTTGGGAGAGTCATGCTCAGGAGGGTTTGAGGATTCTGTAGTTTTCAAACTTTCGTGCTGGTTGCAGCAGCTCACTCTACAAACCAAGCCCTGCTCTGACCATTAATTTAGAGGGTATTTATTTTGCTGCCCTTTTTCAGGATTACAGTGTTAAAGGAAGTAGCAACATTACAAACTACTGAAATACTGGTAAATAAGTAAAAAAAGAAAAGCCTTCTGCAAGTTGCTGAACCTCTTTGACAGTGACTTTTTATGTTTAAATGAACTTTTCCCTCTGCTGTATCAATAATCAAAATCCAGCCACAGGGAACTGCACTTGCCTTTGATAGCAACACTTGGAGAATTGCTCTTGTCCTGTACAATAATTCATTGGACTGGGTTATCTTTCAAGACTGCAGAGCACTTTTTTTAATGCTCCAAGAAGAAACGACATCTTTTAAACAACCAACAGTTTTAAAGGTAGAAGGGGCTGGTGGTTGGCTGAATGCAGGGCACAGGCCCAAATTACCAGTCATTGAAGGGAATACAAGGATTTCTGAATAGTTTTTGCATCTTTTTTTTCTTTTTTTAAATAAACAAGCTTTGCTTGTAAGCAAACAGCCAGCTCTTCTCTGTCCTCATGTAACTGCATCCTGAAACACTGATGTTGGAAAACTGTTAACAAATTGCAGTGATTAAAGGAAATGCAAGAAAAGGAATTCATTATTAAAGGGAATTCAGGAATGTAACTCGATACAAGGGTTGTTAATGGCAAAACTTGCAACTCTTCTAATATGCATTTGCCACAACGTGTTCATAAAGGATGGGCCGTGGCACAGACTAGAAAAGGAAAAGATTTATTTAAGCCACTGTCAAAAATTACCCAGAGAAGCTGTGGCTGCCCCATCCCTGGGAGTGTCCAAGGCCAGGCTGGATGGGGCTTGGAGCAACCTGGGCTAGTGGAAGGTGTCTCTGCCCATGG
>JAWWTY010000106.1:112655768-112698576 GCA_035222235.1 Margarornis squamiger
AAAAAAAAATTTCAGAACTGCTGAAATAGGTTAATTTGGATGATTTCAATGTCTCTATTTTGCCCCAGGTTTCTCAAATCAGGGAACTCCTTTGAAAACAATCTGTGTCCCTTCTTCCCTTTAGCAAAAACCAGTTTAGAAATATTCACCAGAAAAAACTATCAGTACTCTGGAAAACTGCTCATGAGCCCAGGTCTGAATTTCTAACTAAAAGACAAGCATGAGTACTATGGGGGTCAAAAGTTAATGACAATAAGAAAGTGGTTTAAGAAGTTGGAAAAATGGGAAAATAGTAAGTAAGAAAAAGTTAATTGATTTGATTTTCCCTGATAAGAACCCCTGAAGGAATGATAAATCCTGTCTCTGGGACATAAACAAATAAATTGGACTAAAAAGCAACAAGCACAGTGGGAGTCTAAACCAACAAAAGGAGGAAGAAAAATATTATTATTATTATCATCATCATTACAAGAGATGTATTTTTCAGCAGTGAAGAACTGATCACAATTCTGACACTTGGAAAACGGGGAGTAAAAAAGAAACACATATTGGGTAGTCCTGTTGCTCTCGAGTTTGTTGGTTCCTTGCTTTGGGGTTCCACTTTTAAGAGGAAATTCGGCCAGATAAGGTGAGGCTCCTGGAATTTCTTGTTCTGAAAAAAGTCCTTCTGGGAGCAATAGAACTGATGACATTAGTTAAATTTCTGTTTGTTTGGGGGTTTTTTCCAAAATTAGTTAAATTTCAGGTCTGTTTGGGGTTTTCTTCTGAAATTAGTTACATTTCAGGGTGTTTTTTCCCCTTCTAAAACTCCCTACTCTGGTCTTGACCAATAAATTTGTCCTCCCCATCTCCTGGGATGTGACAGGACATTACCAGTTCACAATGTGACTTTGGACCCTCGGCCAGTTGTACAGATCAGGACAGAATTCTGCCTTCCTTTTCCACAAGAGGAAAATAATTTCTTTGTAACAATGACTTTCTCCAAACTGACAAGTATTTCCTTAAGAAGTCCAGACCTCATGAAACTTAATTCAAATTAAGAAAAAACAATAGGTAAGAAATGACAGACTGACAGGCAGGTGCTGTAATTGTGAAAACATTTTTTTACATATATAATTTCATTTTTCAACTTTCACTTCTTTAATAAATTTAAAGAAGTTTAAAAATTTGTGCAATTTGTATCTTGCTGTCTTTGTGCAGTACATGACAGGGTGTATTTTTCCCAGCAATGCAGGATATCCAGAGCTCCCTCTGGTGACTCACAGTACCAGTTGTGATGTAAGGAATCAGGTAAGGATGGGGACCAAATCTCTGCAACTCCACTGAAATACCTGGACTGTGGCAAGATGCAGCAGCCAAGAGTGGGTTCACCACTTGCAGTAAATCACGGGCACTGCATTGCAGTTGTTGTTCTAATTCTCTATTTATTTAATAACTTTTGGAAAGTTTTGTTCATCTCCTTCCAGTCCCTAAAGAGGGCTTACAAGAAGGCTATTGAGGGGTTTTCACAAGGGCATGGAGTGATAGGACAAGGGGAAATGGCCTTAAGCTGAATGAGGGGAGACTTAGGTTAGATATTAGGAAGAAATTCTGGGCTCTGAGGGCACAGGTTGCCCAGAGAAGCTGTGGCTACCCCATCCCTGGAAGCATTCAAGGCCAGGTTGGACACAGCTTGGAACATCCTGGGGTAATTGAAGGTGTCCCTACCCATGGCAGGGGGTTGGAACTAGATAAGTTTTAAGATCCATTCCAATCCAAACCATTCTGTGAGTCATCTGTTCATTCCTTAATTCAGACATCCCTCTTAGTCCTAGTAGTAAATGCTCTGCAGGTATAAATCCCCACTGCTCCACCACAGACAACAGTTCCAAGTTATGCTCCAGGACAGCTTGGCCTTGGATTTGGCAAAGCCTGAGCCTTAAGGAAGTGACGGAGCACCCTTGTTGAGAAAATGTTGCACTGCCTGCTGAATTTACTCTATGATTTTTACTCATGAAACTACTTGGAGAGACAAAGCGGGGGGGGAAGAAGGAAAAGGAAAGTGAAAAAATTAGAGGGGAAAAAAAAAGGTTTCTGCTTTTCATAATGCCTAATCTTTTTCCCCATTGGCATTCACCAGATGTTGCTTTGGATCAGAAGATAAATATGAAAAGCTAAGAAGGAACAAAGCAGGCTGTTTACGAGATGGATTTTGTGATGTCTCTCAAACACTTTAAAAAGATGGGAGGGAAGGAGGGGGGCAGAGATGCTTTGATAGACACAAGGAATGAATTTCACAACCCAGCGGAGCTCTCTAGTGGTCTCAAGGCTGAATTGCTCTATTGGCACCAACCTAAGAATTGGGAAATTCACAGAATCACGGAATATGCTGAGTTGGAAGGGACCCACAAGGATCACTGACCCCAACTCCTGGCCCTGCACAGGACCATCCTCAAAAGTCACACCCTGTGCCTGAGAGCATCATCCAAGCACTCCTGGAGCTTTGGCAGCCTTGGTGCTGTGCCCACTGCCCCTGCCGTGCCCACTGCCCTGGGGAGCCTGTTCAGTGCCCACCACCCTCTAGGGGAAGAGCCTTTTCCTGAGATCCAACCTAAACCTCTCCTGACACAACTTCAGGCCATTCCCTCAGAATTTGATCCTTCAGTGCATCATTTGGCAGGAACCAATTCTGCAAAAGGTGGAATACCATCTGGGGGATGAACCCACCCAGCTGCTGGAGAGACACAGCACTAACCTGGCAAAGAGTCCAGCAAAACACCTCTGGGGTGGGATGGTGTCCCTGTGGTGCCACCGAGGAGGGCTGTCCCCACAAACGTACAAGAAGGACAGAGGTTCTCTCTGCTGGTATGGACCCACTGTGACTTGGACATCACACTCAATGAAGGTGTCTCTGCCTTCTCTGCAGTCAGCAGAAGAATCTGTCAGGCCACAGAGAGTGGCCAAAGAAGCTGCAAAGACGGGAGACAGAAAAAAATAACTCCAAGCAACCAACACACCAATAATACTGAACATATTTGACTACTGACTTGTGTCATTGCAGGTGCCCCTGCCCATGGCAGCAGGGTTGGAACTAGATGAACTTTAAGGTTCTTTCCACCCCAAACCATTCCATGATTCTTTAACTCCTGATCTCCACCCAACCTCTCTTCATGTGCATCCTCTTTGAGGATGAGTAGGTCTTCATGCTGCTCCTTTGTGCAAGCAAGCATGTAACCTCCTTTGTTCATTGAAGTTCAGGAAGGTCTTTGGGATCAAATTGCTCTGTCCAGGAGGAAATGACAGATGGGATTAAATATGAGCATAGACCTTTCTTCTGGGAAGGCAGACCACGGCTTACAGACCAGGCACAAGGCACAAAACTTTTACCAGGGAGATGTGACAACGTCTGTCACAACTCTGAAATCCAAAACCAGGTTTAATGGAAGCACTGACAGCTTGGAGGGCTTCTGGGGAACTGGTATGAGCTGGGATCTCCCACCTTGCTTTGTAGCTAAGTGTGACTTGAGATGTTTTCCAAGTTTGACTCCATGGATGTGGTAAAAAGTGTAAGGGGAGCAGCTGTTTTGCTTTGAGGTGTATTTAAGGAGCAAATAGTGTGAATACCACCAGGAAAAATTTCTTCATGGAAAGGGCTGTTCAGCGTTGGAAGGGGCTGCCCAGGGTGGCATCACCCCTTGGAGGTGTTCAAGGAACAACTGGACATGGCAATCATTGCTCTGGTCTGGTTGACAAGGTGGTGATTGGTCACAGGTTGGACTGGATGACCTTGGAGGTTTTTTCCAACCTAAATAATGCAGTGTCATCCTGTGAACAGAAATTAAGTTCTCTTTTTCTAAATCCACACAAAAAAAGTGCTAAAAAAAAATAGTAGTATTATGAACTCTCACTGAAGTTGAGAGTAGATTGAAATGTTGGGTTTACTAATTTTAAAGAGGAATCCTTTAAGCCTTAAACCATGACAGACATTAAAACTATTTCTCTCAAAACCCTGACTTTTGGAGAAGTTTCATTAGTGCTAAACTAACTAAACAGCTGTAATGAACTCCTAAAAAGGTCTGTGGACAGTGTGACAGTCTCCACTGCAGCATCCAAGAGTGTTCCTTGAGCATCAGAAATGCAATCAATGGGAACTTATCAGGAAAGGGTTTTGTCTAGTTGCTTTTTTAAGATCCAGTTTTTTCAAAAGGTTTGCTGGAAAATGTCATTGTCAATGAATGCCTTGACTCCTAAACAATTCTGAGAAATGGGATTTGAAATTGTAAAAATATGAAAATGCTCTATTTCCCATGTTAAAATATTAAGCACATTTTGCTAAAAATTATTATTTCATACGGGGTATTTCTGAAGAGTTTATAACTGTTTAATGTTTCAGGTGTTTTATTGAAATATTAAAATCTAGCATTTCATCTGCTCTGAACTTCAGAGAGTGCACAATTCTACTGTATTTTTCTTCCCTGGATTTAAAATGAGGGAAAAAAGTTACATCTTCGCAAATTTCCCGATTTGCTTAATCCCTTTTCTTCCCCAAATCCAGTGGCAATTCTGTTGCTTGGCATCCATTCAGACACAGCCAAACACAATCCCTGCCTTGAATACTTCCATCTAAAGGAGATGAGGAATAGACAGAGAAGCTTAAAGGAATGATGGTACCATATTTGTCTTGTATTGTCCAGAAGTTGTGTTTAGATCCATCTCAGATGTTCTTATATCTCTCACAAGCCCTTTGTGTCTTTCCTGACACCAGGTTGCCATTCCAAGGACATTTTATGCAGCACTAGATATCCGTGTTTTGACAAATAACTACCACCCAAAAGGACTAAATGCTACAAAGAACTTGCCTTTGCAACAACCTGCAGTAGAACCAATTTATTACAGGAAGGTTTTGGTTTTCTTTTGTCGCCTTGGAAAGAACACAACAGAGTTTTCCTATGTGGAACTCTTACTTCTGCAAGAATGTTGGAAATTACTCGCAGAATCTCAGGATGTGACTGTTTTCCTCCATATTTTGCTGCTGTCAAAGAACTTGCCTGGTTTTCCATGTAGGTTACCAGGTATTTTAATGTATTTTTAGGGTATTTTGATGTATTTTTAGGGTATTTTGATGTATTTTTAGGGTATTTTGATGTATTTTTAGGGTATGCTATTGTATTTTTAGGGTATGCTATTGTATTTTTAGGGTATGCTATTGTATTTTTAGGGTGTTTCATTGTATTTTTAGGGTATTTTGGGGTATTTGTAGGGTATTTTAATGTATTTTTAGGGTATTTTAATGTATTTTTACACTGTCACTCTTTGGATATCCCCAAAATGTGCAAATTGGGCATTTCTGCTCAGCTCCAGTGCCCTCATCCTAATGTTGTCATGCCTGTAGAAACACTGGGCCTTGCATCCTGCCAATGGTTAAAATAGTTTTTAACTCAAATTAGGCAAAGAAAGGCATTAATTTATAAAATCTGAGTTAAAGAACATGGTTATAAAGGGTTGTAAGAGGTCAGTGGAAGCAAAATCCAAGCAAATCTCATTTAATCTCTACAACCCAGAATCAAACTTAGAATTGCTTTCTCTCAGGCAGAAGGAGGAAAGAATCTCATCTCCACACCCTGTATCTCCTGTCCAGCTGATGGAGATACCACTCTTAGAGGTTACGTCCTTATCCCATTCCTTCCTTGAGGATCTCCAAGGTCCTCTTATTTCCCTGCTCCCAGAGGACTTAATATCTTTTCTCAGATAGGAGAAAGTCTTGGCCTTTCAATTCCCCTTCCTCCAACCATGAAACATCAATATCCCTTGGTATTATTGGTGTCATCTCTTGCCACAACAGTAGCAAAAAATATCAATCCGAGATTTCAGCACACTTTTAAAACATCCTAAAAGGATATTCTGCCTGTTCTGGGGCACAATTCTTCTCCCTGCTTAATTGGTTAGTATTCAAACCCCCAGAATGAAGCTTCTTTGTTTGCTTTGCATTCCCTATCAAGATAAGACCTGCAATCCCACGGCTGAGATGAAGGCACTCAGCCCATTACAGCTTCTCTTTTGAGGTCAGACACAACGGCAGCCAAATCTCTGCATGTTGGTAATGGGTTAGGGACCAACTGCCCCCAACCCTGGCTTGGAGGGATACTCTGGCTTAATCCAGGATCCTGGGCTGCTCAGCACAAGGGCTTTGTTCTGGGTCACTGTCTAATGACAACTGCTGGACATGTGATGAGGTTAAAACCTGCAGGAGGTTCCAAGGGCAGCTGTGGGTTGATTGAAGAACTGCCCAAGGAGTCCTGGTGCCAAACCACACATCCCCAGTTATCCACCGCTCGCAAAAGGGACTGTGGAGCACAACAGTAACATGTGCTTAGCAGGGAAGGCAGACATTTAAACACAAATAAGTTAATAAAAGGGAGAGGAGAAAAAAAAAATAGACCTGTTAAGGTCATTGAGTCCAACCTCTGCCTATGAAGAATTGCTCCCTGGGAGACATTAATTTCACACAGCCGATTTTCAGATGTCCCAAGAGGTGACTCTCAAGCATCTATTCCACCACCTGATAGATCTCACTGTCAGAACACTCCTTCAGTGTAATCAATATGCTTTATTCTGCCCTATTTCTTAATTTCACTTCTGGATTTGGAAGAGAGAAGGGATCGTTTGGATCCCTTGATCTCCACAATAAACATCAGAGGCCCTGACTTCTACTGGGGGTCTCAATTGCCATAACGTGTCCTCTTCTTATGTTCTGTGTTTGCTCGTACAAATCACCCCATTTCCCTGGCTATAGTTCCCACTGGTCCTGGCTCAGTGCATCTCCAAAACTCATTCCTCTCTCTCTTCTTGCCCCATTTGAAGAGCTCCACCAACCCATGCCTCTCGTTCTTTTAAACCAGCCTAATTTCTATCCTCTAATCTAAACCCTTCTCCCTAAACATCCACTTTTACCAGTGGAATCTGGCTAATGGTAGGTCCAGGACTTGCTAACAAGGATCCCAAGAGCTGTTTCATCAAAGGCCTAAAGCCAGGCCTGTCATTCCAAACACACTGATGTAATCAAGCAAATCAGGCTTAGTTTTTACCTTGATGGATCCTCTTATTGGTTCACCTCCTTTTAAAGGTGCCTTCCTTACCCTCACCCCAATGTCAAACGTAAAATCTCAGGCTTAGTGCAAAATTTGTATATAGTACCTACCTTAATATCACCTGAGAGGAATATTCAGTTATTTTCTCACCTGCCTCAAGCTTCCAGCCAGTCTTCTTATCTTCCACAGGAGCTTAACTCAATCCCACAGAGATTAACCACATGTTCTGCAAATTTAACCTGAGCTGAACAGAACCCACAGCTGCATTTGCACTCGTCAACCATGCTGTGGTATGAGCAAAAAAACAAGAACAAAGGAAGGGGAGAGCTTTTACAGTTACAGAATCATTTTGGTTGGAAAATCCCTCCAAGATCAAGTCCAGCCATTCCCCCAGCACTGCCAAACCCACCACTAAACCATGTCCCCAGGTGCCACATCTACACATCTTTTGAACACTTCCAGGGTTGGTGATCCTGCCAGTTCTCTCTCTACCAAACCTATAAAGAGTCATGGGTTAGTTTGGAATTTTTCCTTGAAGGGAGTGTAATTTTGTCGATTTTTTGAAGCTTTGAGCCTGAAACTCAAATTTTAGCTCTGTTCTGAATTGATTTTTCTGCATCTTGCAAAAGACAATAGTTTCCATAAAAGAGTCTAGGCTTGCATTCCCATTCCCAGTGCTCTGGATTGAGCACATCTCGCTACATAACATGCCCAGCTCTTGCCAATGATAAAACCAAAACCCCTCTGTAACCCCCCTCAACACCCATTCCTAAGGAAGAACCTGTGTGACAGGGTTATGGATGGATCCTGCTCAGCCCATCTCTTAGAAAACTGCCTCTTCAATGGGAAAGAAGTCACATTTCCTACCTGCAGAGCGTTGCCCTATGGATTTGATCACGAGGGAACTACAGGAACTGGTTGGGGATTCCCACGTGAACGTCTCTAATCTTAAGCAGGCCAGACACAACATGACCCAGTGCTGAAACCCCAGGGCAGCCAGCTGCCACCTGACATCCCACAGTGCCAGAGGGGAGGCGTTTCTGCTTCACAGGGCGCCGTAACAGAAGAAATGCAGCTTAAACTCTTCACTTCACATCGCCCTGTGAGCTGGGAAATGTCAGACGAGTGTCCAACCTGGGTGAACCACCGCAGAGGCCCTGGGGCACCACAGACCTATCCGTCCCATTCCTTCACGCCTCGTGGTCCTGCATCCCTGAATTGGCTTTGCCACCTCTCCCACATGGAGGAGGCAGCAAAAGAAAGGTCTGAGCATCGGTTGTACGAGTGCCAAGTGGCAAAATTCCCCGGGCAAACAGCAGCATATAAACCATGAGCTGAAGACTGGAGTGACTGTACTTAACACATCCACTCTTGCCCTAAATGTGGTGGGGTGGGGGTAACTCCTTAAATATTAAGTGGAACACTGGAAAGCATCTTGCTCTATATACAGATTCACCAGCACCAGATATAAATGTGCAAAGGCTGAATACAACTGTCTCAGAGAGTACAAACAGCCTGACAAACAGATTTAAGCAGCTTGCAAATTATTTATTTTTTTTTTAAGGCAAGAAAAAACCCAATATTTTCTTGTAAATATTTAATTAACATTTTTGCAAGTCAACTGCTGAATTTGGCAAGGCTGCAAAACCCAGGGCAGGGGAGAGAGGGATTGTAACTGTGCCTTTGGTTAGTGAGGCAACACATCCTTTGCATCCGCTCCCCAGAAACACGAGCGATCAGCATTCCCTTGCTGACATCTAGCGTCAGGAATAAGCATTGTGGTCCTGCCCGTGAGATGGTTTTCCCCAGGCTCCTTCTGCCACACACCACTCAGTGAGTTTTGTACACAGTTATTAATGTTTTCCCACCTTGGATCAATTTGATTACATATTATTTCGCTATTCTCCCTGCAATAACCAGACTGCCCCATGTTGTGCCCTGATTATTTTTTATAGCACTCCAGCACCATGTCTTTTTCTTTTTTTAAAATAACAAGAAGTATTGTGGATTGTCTCTGGATCTTGCTTGAAACAAAGAAAATTGAGCCTTTATGACCTCTTGGTGCCTCCTTTTGAGTGCTTGTGGTTGGGTTTTAAGGCCCCATTTTTTCCCCTCACATTTTTGTTGGCATTCCTTGTGGATAGGGATTGGAACTAGATGATCATTAATCTCCCTTCCAACTCAAATTGTTCATGATTCTATGAAAGGAACTGTTCAAAATGACATGAGCAAATCTAGAATTTTGGAATGAATGAGGCTGCAGAGAACACCTGGATGCCTCTTGTCCCAACCCTTGCTCAAAAGTATGTTAAATTTCACACTGGATTGGTTTATCAGCAAATAATTTAGTCAACTTCTGACTACTTTGGAGGATTGAAATTCCACACACGTTTGAGCAAAACCCTGGCAATTTAGCCTGAAGGACACACGCACTTTCCACCTTTCTTCCGTGTCCACAAAGGGCAGGAGTCCCTGGATCTTTGGTCACCTGAATGTTGGATCTCTGGATGGCCACAAAACAGCAAATATTTCTGAAGACTTCCAAATGTTCTCCAAGCTTCAGAACTGTGAAGGGGCTGAAGTGTTGCACTTCCAAGATTTGGAATCAAAGATTGACCGAATCATTTAGGCTGGAAAAGACCTCCAAGATCAACGAGTCCAGCTGTGACCAATCACCACCTTGTCAAGCAGACCAGAGCACTGTTTGCCATGTCCAGTCATTTCTTGAACACCTCCAGGGATGGGGACTCCAACATGGAGTCAAATACCAAGGTAGGTGCTTCGTGTTCAGCATTTGGGGAATGCATATGTCTCAGGTGAGATTTAATTTAAAATAATCTTAAATCCTCTCTTTTGCAGATTTTAGGAGCCTAATTCTGTGCTACAAGCAGGAAAGGAAGGAAACATGTCTTGTCTTAGGAAATGCTCATTTTGAAGAGTTTGGTGCAAAACTGAATCAGAGTTATTTCTTTGTTTGAAACAGCTGGAGATCATCATTCCATGCTGCCTCTCTGAAGTTAAGGAAGATGCTCTGGCCATGATGGATGATCCCATATTCCTTTCAAGGAATTCAAATCCTTATCTCCAGCTTCCCAAAGGCATGAACTGGCCATGGTACATAATTTGTTCACTTTCCCAAAACTCAACCATTTTCCTACCACCTCTTTACCCCACTGAGGTTGTCCCAGCATGCAACCAAAACACAAAATGTGTGGAACCACAGAATCATAGAATAAACATGGGAAAAGACATTTAAGATCAAGCCCAACCAACAACCCAGCACAAGCACCATGTTCACCAGTAAACCCTGTCATAAGGTGCCACATTCACACCTTTTCTGAACACCTCTAGTGATGATGACTCCACCACTTCACCAAGCAGTCTGTTCCCATACTTGGAAACCCTTTCTGCAATGACATTTTTCTAATATAAACCTGCCCTGCTGCAACTTGAGGTCATTTCCACAGAAGAAAAGGCATTTAAGGGAGTTCAGTTCACCAAGATGGCCCAGATGACCAAGAAGTGTTTGGCACTCTACCCTACAGTCCACATGCACATTTTACACGACGCAGCTTTCCCAAGGAATAACTTGCCACAAGAAAACACTGATGTTGTGTGTATCTCATGTACACCCACAATGCACAGGTGGCCACAGGCACAGGGTGGATCTAGTCCAATGTCCATGGCCATTGACACAAAAACTCACCCTGCCATTCCCTATCTTCAGACTGAGCTCAAAACAGAAGTCATAGAATCATGGAATCATAAAGCTTGGGAAAGACCTCCAAGATCATCAAGTCCAGCCTTCATCAGTGCTATGTTGGCTCCTCCCCTTTCTTCAGGGCTGCTCTCTTGCCCTGGGATAAGATCCATTAGGACCTCCCCTTTTGGATCAAGATAGGTTTTTAGGGGATATTTTTAACACAATGACAGGTTTTGTGCTTTAACTAACCGTGTAAGCGGGGAACAAGGCACGTCAGCTCAGTCACTGTCATCTCGCCCAAAGGTTCACAGCTGGTGCCACAGACCATGACCAAAGTCTTCCCTGGGGAAAATCCAGTTCCCTGCAGGTAAACTGCTCCTCCATTTAAGCCACCTTGGAAAAGAACAGCACATGAGATTTCAGAGAGCCCACCAGGCAGCTGCTGACAAGAGAATTTTTTTTTAATTCATAATTTTTGCTTTCACAACAAAAAACCCTGCCACCACAGTGCTTCACACAGCACCCTGTGGAGGAACTGCAACAACCCTCTGTGACTTACCCCAGTTGTGACGGGCAGATGTCACCATCAGCTGAGAGGTGAACGTCAGGTTGGAGGAAGCCCAGCCCCTGGGGATACCCAGGCCCAGCACAGGGTAGTCACCCACAGGGAGCAGAGGAGCTGAGCACTGCAACGTGGAGCCAGCGATGGTGACGCCACTACAAGCCAAGTCTCCAACAAATACATGGATGGTGTCCATTCCCGTCACCTGTGATACTGAGATCGTTAGAAGGAGACCAGATGCAACAAGGGAAAGGAAAGCTGGGGTAAACTCCTCACTGTAACTTATTGTTCCAAGGTAGTAGGAGTGTTCATCTACTTTTAGACTCAGAGCCCTGGTGCCACTCCCTGGAGGCACCACGCACTGCAGAGTGGCACAGGTGACACTGAGGATGAGGCAAGGGTGGTAATCGATGAGAACAGAAGTTGTTCTCTCCCCCTTCAGTGCTGAGCCTGCCAAGGTGAGCAGACCTCCCCCATTGGTACTGAAGTTTCGTGGGTAGAACTGGTCCACCCGAGGCAGGATGGTGAGAACACTGGATGCCTCTCTAAAGCAGGCATGCCCACTTTTCCCGCTGGATACGGAAATGCTGTGCTTCCCTGGGACAAGGCAGGCTGTCTGACACTCGATGATGGTCTCATTCCAGAAAGTCACCTTGCAGACAGTGTGGTTATTCACATGGACCAGGGGGCTATCACTTGGCCAGGCCAATCTTTGTCCTTTGATTGTCACATAGGTGAATGTCCCGTTGGTCTTCCAGGTCACCAAATGTACCAGGGGGGTCCACTGCTCATGGAGGTGGAGTGTGCAGTCCCCAAGGCACACACTGCTGACCCCATTGACAGTCACTGTGACACTGAGAGCCCAGGATGCCTCAGCCAGCCACTGAGAGCGCAAAGGATGAGACCCTGGAAGGACAATACAACTAATGGCATTGTTGTCAGACTTCTGGATTTCACAGGAATAATTCCTCTCCAGGCTGACCTCTGCCAAATTCCTCCTGGATTTTAAAGAAATACCAGATATAGTGAGCAACATCCCACCGCAGATTGATCCCTTTGATGGGAATATGGAGGTTATCCTTGGAGTTACTGTAATAGCCTGCTGCCTTGCCGGCACACGAGCATATCCCAGCTGCCTCTGGATAACCTGGATGGGGAAAGTCCCAGGTTCCAGGCTGTTCAGTGGCAAAGAGCACTGATAAAACATTGCAGACTTGTTGCCATGTTGAAACTGAAGTTGACATTCGTTGTGTCCAAGCTTAGCCACAGACCCAGTGATGTTTATCCCCTGGATGCTCAAGAGCAGGCTGCTGTCTGTGATTTCTGTTTCAACAGCTGTAACGAGGGGAGTCAAAGCCCTTTGATAACTAAAGGTGGTGGTCCTTTTGGCTAAGGGAGAATGTTGAAGTGACCTACTGCTGATGACTACATTTACTGTGACAGAGATATCTTGTGAATCTTCATTAGACAAATTAGCAGCTGGTGGGGTCAGACACCAAATTGTCTCTTCTGCCAAGTGAGTAACTCTACAGGTTTGATTGTTCATTGAAGCAGAAACCAGGGCAGGATTTTGGCTAAAGCCCACCCCAGAGATTGTGAGCAGTGTTCCACCTAGGAGTAAACCAAAAAGAGCAAGGAGAACATTATATGCAAGCAAGAAATTATTTACTGTCTGAACAACAACAAACCATGATCTTTAAGGTCTCTTCCAACCCAAACCATTCTATGATACAGCTAATAAGCATGACAGACTGCCTTAGCCAGGCTGAATGGAAGAAGAAATAAAGTCTGTTTGTTTTTTTGTTTTGTGCTTTTTGGGTTTTTTTGGGGTGTTGTTGGTTTTGTTGGTTTTTGATTTATAAAACAAATAAACAGCTAAAGACAGTAGCAGCCATGTTCCAGGAAAATCCTATGTGGAAAAAAGGCTGAGATGACAGGTAGTCAGGGATGCTTGTGGCAGTAAATGACAGCAGAAAGCTACCAGAGAACTGGAAATAGCTGCTGTGAAAGGACAACTAAGAGTAAACAGAGGCTGAAGGCTTCACAAAATAGGACTGTCCATACAGTCTTGCTGCCTACAGGGAAGGAGAACATTGGAATGACTACTTTCAAACCCAGGCAGAGTGCCAGATTTCATATGATCACAGAATAGTTTGGGTTGGAAGAACCTTAAAGACCATCTTGTTCCACCCCCCACCATGGACAGGGACACCTTCCACTAGCCCAGGTTGCTCCAAGCCCCATCCAACCTGGCCTTGGACACTTCCAGGGATGGGGCAGCCACAGCTTCTCTGGGCAACCTGTGCCAGGGCCTGTCCACCCTCACAGTAAAGAGCCCACCTGAAGTCTCTGTCCATCTTCCTTTCATTTGCAGTACTGGTACTCCTGGTGCTTTGCCTTGCTCTTTATCCGTTAAGCCCATTCCCTTCCTTTTCCCATGATCAGGCTAAAAAATGCTGGTTTTCGATGGGATTCTTTTTGAGTGAGCTCAAATCCTTTAACCAGATGCCCACACAAGTGGTGGGGACAACAAAAAACTAGAGCTAAGGGGGGAAGGACTGGTGCGTTTTGCAGCAATGGAATTCTAATTCAGCTTAAGCCATTCATAAAGCCACAACCAAAAAGTTAATCAGTTCTTATTTAATTTTCAATTTACCCTTAAATATGAAAAGAAGGGTACAACTTTTATTATTTTAATTTTTTTTTTTTAGTATGGCTTAATCTTCAAAACTGATAGGATTTGCTCTCCAAGCTCTATCCACTCTCTCATCTTTCAAGGCTTGAGCACTTCACAAACTATTGAACTAATCACATAGCACAAAGCCTCTGATTTTTTTGTGTCTTTAAATGTGTTGTGAGCCTGGGAGAGCAATCTGTGGAGGACCTGAGGTTGTAGCACAAGAATTTCTCTGTCTTCTATAAAAGCATTTCTAAGGGCTCATGTAAAATTCACTACAGGGATTCAACTCTCCTGCACCACCAGACAAATGACAAAATAAATCAACCACCCCAAATCTGCTTTTTAACATTTAAAGTAAAACTTTTCTTTTTAATTCAGTGATGTTTCACTCTCAAACACACTTAAATTATTTCCAGTGTCTAAAAGCTTGGAACGGGATTAATAAATATTTCACTTTTGATTAAAATTAACATTGAAAAAGGGCTTTTTTTGTCTTTTCAACTTAACAAAAATGAACATCCCCTTTGGGATCACTTGAAATTATTGTTTGCTTCAAACCACAATTTTACCCTGCTCTCCAGCTAACTTTCACATGGAAAACCTTGAAAGATGAGGGCAAAATGACTGAAAGAAACAGCACAGATGAGCCAGGTGTGGGCGTGCTTTGTTTTCCCAACGGGAACATGCAAGGATACATGAGCAAACACTTGGGGAAATCAAATTCAAAGCACAGGGAGCCCTGAGCCAGCCAACCAGATGGAGGGATGCTCACTACAATCCTACATTTCCAGACTGCTGCTGTCTGCCTGTTGGTGTCTGCATAATCAAGGGTCACAGATTCACAACACCCTCATTTAAACTGATGTGAAATGGGATGCACTTTCCATTCCTGCAGGAAAACCGTGCCCTTGATCCCTTTAACCTCCATAAGTGGCTGCAGATGTATCAACACTGTTTACCCAGAAAGGAGCCACAACACGGCTCCACACTGAAGATCTCAGAGAGGTACTGGATTAACAGCTCAGTCCTGCAAAACACAAGAAACATAGAAAGGATTTGGGGGTGTTTTTATATTTCTCTCCCTGAAGTGCTGTTCTTTCCAACTCTTCCTAGGTTTGAATGTCAAACACCCACCAGGCACATCCCCTTAGTTCAATGCCACAGTGACAAGACCACTCCACACACCAAATTTTTCCAGGTGATTTGGAATCACAGAATGGTTTGGGTTGGAAGGGATCTTACAGATCATCTCATTCTGACCCCCCTGCCATAGGCAAGGACACATTTGAGCTACATCACAAACATTCTCTTTATCAGCTGGCAACTTATGGGCCAAATTTAGTCCATGAGGTCCCAATTAATTACCCATCAAAAGAAAAACCCCTCAAGAATGAAGGGGTTTTTTGGCAAACACATCCCGCTGCAGCTACACCCACAGAAGGAGATGGAAGTGCATTGAAGAGACATCCAAGCTGCCTTCTCTCCTCACATCCTCCCACCAGAGAGTGGAGTAACTGGAACAGGAGGAAACCCAGATGTGAGCTCCTGAAGCCCACTCACATAAAGGTGTAGCTCTGTTTCTGTCCCATCTACATCTATTTTTCCTCCTCACCACCCTCCTTTCAAAAACACCCCCTTCCCTAAAAAGATCCATTAGAGAAGGAAACCTTCCCAATCCTGCAATCCAGCCCACCAGAGATTAGACTTGTCTCCTGGGATGACCCATCTCCCTCTATCCCTGGAGAAGAAGCGAGAGTGCTGCAAACAAACTTTAGTACCAGCTGGGAAGAATCCTCGTGTGCCATCCCACCAACCACAAATTTCCTCCTTAAGTTCATTAATGCTACAAGCAACTCAGATTGGTTTGGAAGCAATAAAACTAACTCATTTCTCCTCAGTATCATTGTTTCAGGATCATCCCTGGCAGCTGGCATGGATGATTGCTGAGGGGCTGAGGAGCAAAACTGTGCTGCTTGTGAATGCATTCTTAAATCCCAATTTCAGGATATTTTAATATCCCCCACATTTTAATTCATTTACATTACATATATCTAGACGTGAACTTGAAGTGTCACCTTAAATGATGGAAATAGCATCATTTAAAAATTCTCCAAACAAAGCATTTTTTATTGTTCAAACTAGCTTTTGTTTTTCTCATGAAAAGTGCTTCTTTTCTTCTGCTGTTTTCCTACAGCAGGATTTATCTGCATTTGACCTGAATCTATGAATACCTTTGATTGCCTGAATATGCATTTTTCATCAAATCAACTCTTTTTTTCTAAAATGTTTCTCTCCTGCCTCCTACTGATCCAAGGGGAGTTAATTGAGTAGCATTAGCAGTTTGCTGACTTGGGTTCCACAGATCAATAAGTGCCTTGATAATTATTCATAATTTTACACCACACTGCAGAATTCACCGTCAGGTATTTGTGAAAAAAAACAACCTCTTACCTTCCTTTACAGATTAACCCTAAAACACCAAATAGGGCAGAGAATGAAGTTTACAAGGAAAACACACACCTGTTTGAAGCAATAGTGATGCCATTGATGGTGACAGAAACATTGTGCCATCCCGCAGCCAAGGCTGGAAGTGTCACATTGACACCGTGATCTGTCTGCTCCTGGATCTGTGGCCACGAGCTCCCAATTTGGACCCTGACATCTGAACCTTGGTAGGTGGCAAACTGGGATATGCCAATCTGAAGCTCCTCACCTCCTGCAGAGGAAAAAAAGGGATGAAACTATTTCAGTGCTTCTGGCAATGGTTATTTTAGCTCATGTGACCAATTCCCTAAGGAAAAGCAGAGTCCATCATGCCAGGACAGGTCCAGTCATGTCCATCAGCCCAAAACCAAAAACTTGAAGACTGCAATGGTTCTGTATCCTACTCAATCCCTCCTGAGTAAAGTCAGCAGGTATCAGGGTTGTCTTGAGACCTCAGCACAGTGAACTTGGCTATGACCATCTACAGCCACTCTCAGCCTCCTGGTACATACTCAGGATGGATCCATGGCCCCCTCCATAAATGTCTATCCCATAAATATCTGAGCAGAATAAAAGCCAAATCCTGTCTTTTTAAAACACATAAATTGCAGCTAAAGACTTCTGGTTTTGTTCTGTTTTTTTTTCCCAAATCCTTGACAAATGATCCAAGGTCACATTTTTAAGCCCTATGGAGATGACCTAACCTTAACAGAAGCTTCCCACAGTAAAATGAAAATTTGGTTGGGTTGCTAAAGTCAGATGGGCCTGTCATGGTTTAACCCCAGCTGGCATTTCAGCCCCACAGAGTCACTCAGTCACTCCCCTGCGGTGGGATGGGCGAGAGAATTTGAAGAGTAAAAGGGACAAAACTCGTGGGTAGAGACAGTTTTATAGGAAAAGCCACACGTGCAAAGCAAAACAAGATGTTCATTCACCACTTCCCACAGGCAGACAGGTTTCAGCCATCCCCAGGATAGCAGGAATTCATCACATAACAGTGACTTGGGAAGACAAACACCATCACTCTGAACATCCCCCTCTCCCTTCTTCTTTCCCCAGGTTTTATTGATAAGCATGATGTCATATGGTCTAGAGTATGCCTTGGGTCAGCTGGGGACAGCTGTCCTGGCTGTGTCCCCTTCCCAACTCCTTGTGCACCCTCAGCTCACTTGCTGGTGGGGTGGGATGAGGAGCTGAAAAGGTCTCGACTGTGTATTAAGCCCTGCTCAGCAATAACCAAAACATACCTGTGTTACCAACCCTATTTCCAGCACAAATCCATACCAGCTACTATGAAGAAAAAAAAACAGCTCAAAGCAGCTTGTTTTCAGGAAAAATGGCTTTCTTTCCCATTTAAACTCTTTTCTAAGCCAAGCTATATTCAGATGAAAGAAGAGACTTCCCTTTATTTGTGCAGAGTGCAGTAATAGAAAAGAAAAAGGGCAGTAGGGAAGGGAATTTCATAACCAAAATTCCTCCTGAAATAGCTTAAAAAAATGTGGGTGGTATCCATCAGTTCAAATAAAGCCATTTTCACTGATGGGTGTCTCTATGGTCAGTGAAGAGAAACACAGCCTTTTTGGCTTCATTCATCTTATTGTAAAAGACACACAAACCAGCTGTGGTGAAGCCTACCACAGAAGCATCTATTTCTCTTCACTGACTGTGCAAGACAGCTAAACAACAAGAACAGAGATGTGTTTAGGAGGTGAATCTCATTCTCCTGTCTCTCCTGAACAGGGATGAGGGAGGGAGGGAGGGAGGACAAAGCTTCCATGAAGCAGGAGACTCTGTACAAGGCTCCCCTCATCTACCTGCTCCTCTAAGCAGGTCTTGAAGCTTTTCAATTCTGTTTCTACAAAGAGTCAAATAAAGTTTGAAAGCCTGCAAAGTTGAATATGTTAATAACATGAACTCTTTGGACTCTTGGTCAATTGTCAGCTTAATCCCAGATGCCTGGAAGGCATCAGAGTAATTTATTTATTCTTTTTATTAGATGGGAGGAAAATTATATTAAAAGACAAAGCCGTGGAGGTTTTGAATAGGAGATTGAACTCAGCCCCAGCACTGCTCACAAGACAATATAACATTAAGGAATTCCTTGCACCTGGGCTGCCCGCGGCGAGAAAAACCTCCCCTTGGTGCCGTGGTGTCGGAATAATATTCAGGTGATAAAGGACGTTTTCTCTTATTTATGCATTCTGGAGTAATAGAAAATGACAAGGGCATTTGGAGAAATGAACAGAAATGCTGGGAGAGCACAAGAAGCGCATTTTGGCACTGGCAGTCACCTGACTCCATAAATCCCCACCAAGTCCAACCAAACTTGGGAGCTGGGGGGAGTTTTGAGGTGAGCGTTGGAGAGGTTGCAAAAATAGAGGGGGGGAGAAAAAAAAAAAAACAAACACCAGAGGATTGAATCCTAGGAGGAACGGGAGTGGATAGGAAAGCAGGAATATTTCTGTCTTCCTCCCATCTTCCTTCCTCTCTCTCTCAGATACTGAGAAACTGGTGTCTGGTTGACTCACAGAGAAATGTACTAAACCTTCTTCTTGCCTGTAAGTGGATGTAATTTGGCATTAGCACTTTCTATTCCCAACACCCAGACAAAATCTTGGGGAGAATAAAAAGGAGTGAAATGGGCAAAGAAAACCCCAACCCCAAATAGAAACTTTAAAAAGACAGGAATGATAAACACCCCATGACATCTGTTTGGGATTTTGTCCCTGCGAAGTCCAGGAAGGCTATGCTCATATTCTAAAGGAACAGATCACAAGGTCAGACTGAAAGGAAAAGTTGGGCTTGGAAATGGGGATCAGAAAGAAAAGCATTGCCTTTTGTCTGCTTTCAGCAGCCTAAAATGTGCACAGTGCTCTTTAAGGTCAACTCTTTGGGATCCTGGAGAAGGATGCTCTCTAGAGCACTTTTATCTTGTCTTGGCTGAACCTGTTACCAAGGATGAATGGCTGGGAAAATTTTGGAACAGAGTTAGAGAAACATGACACAAAAGGAGCACTGCATCACATGTGACATCCCCTGGACATCATCCATACTGGCCTAGGATAAGCAACTCATCCCTCATGCATGTTAAAGCAAAACCAATTCAAAACAACCAGGCCTGTCCAGGACTAGCAGGAAACATGAGAACTACAAGTTAGAAGAAAAGAACAAAAAACCCTGTGTCAGATCAAACTTCAGAAACCTAAATTCCCTCTGCCCCACCACCATCAGCAATAACAATTCTCCAGATGATTCCCAAAACATATCTGCAGCTTTTTCACCTGCTATGCCACTTCTGTTCCTACTCAGGGATACAACAGTAGGGTTTAAGGAAGGATCATACTGGAACAAGTTGGTAACTGTTGTTGATTGGTACCCAGAAATTACTGTCACATGAACAGCAGCATCTTCTGTCCCCTAGAAAGGGAAATGAAAATGTCAGGGATAAGAATGCAGCATTTTTTTTTAATTATTTTTTTTTTTAACTTAATTTCTATATTCCTGCATCTCCCATACTTAATAAGTCAGGTACATGGCACTTGTTAAACTTATATATACACCAGACTCAAACTCAAACGTGTAGAGTTATGCTGACTTTAGAGGATCATCTATGGAGAGTTAGAAACCTTAAAACAATGCCAGACTATGCAGATTTGGATTTGCTTTATCCATACTAGTAAATTAAACTAGTAAATAAAATCCCAGACTATGCAGTTTTTAATTGGAATATCCTTACTGAATTTAAGAGTTGTTGGCTCTTTCCCTAGTTTTCATAAATCACCTATTAATCTATTTTTAATTAAGTTGGCCTAATCTGTAGATTGAGTGCACAATAAACTGTCCCACAGCCAAGACTTGGCTGATGAGCTACAGTTTGCCCTTCCCCTAGTGGAGCTCAGGCCAAGAAAACACAGAAAGGCCTGTGGGTTGTTGACTGTTCCCCCAAAAATGTGGTTTCTTACCCGAGAAGGAACTTCACAGTCAATTCTTGTTGAATTTCTGCCATCCTCCAAAATGGGGCAAGGCTGGGATCCAAATAACACCACATTTACCCCTTCCAGATTGGTCCCCCTTAGAGCCACTCTCAGCCCTCCTAAAAAAACCCCAAACAATTATTCCATTATATCCACTACATACAATATCTCTATATGCAAAGGATTCTTTGTTTATAGATGACTACAAAAGGCAGTACAGTCTCTCAGTTGATCTCATGATGGTCTGCCCCACCTTTCTGTGTCTGGTTTCCTCTCTTTCACCTGAGATCCCTCTTGCCTATTATTTGCATTCTTCATGATACAGAACGAATGGGTTTGTTTGTCAGTTTATTTTTTAATGACATACTTATTTAAACCAACAAGCCCTAGCCTGTGATCTCACTCTTAGACAGATCCCCAGCCCAAGAATGAAACAGGGAAGGAAGGAATAAGCACTAAGAATGGAAAATGAGCTGAACACAGCAGGTGCTTTCACAGTTCAAAAGGCTGCCAGGCACCCTGCTGTCAAAAAAGCCTGTAGCCTGTGACTAGGAAACTTAGGTTAGAAAGGGGACTTGGCAGGGCTTGAGACTTGGAGTTGTGAGGAGAGTCACAGAGGGCTTGATTCCATGAAGTTCTGAAGCAAACTCAGCTCTCCCTCGTGCCAGAGCTGAGCCTCTTCAATCACGTGCAGGATCATGCCCGACACAAGCCAGACTTGTGCTTGATCTTTCTTCAGCATCCTATTCCAATGTAAATAGTTGAGGTGCCCCTTTGCTTTCCCAAGTGACTAGAAGATTCAGGGTTATTTCAAAGAGAAACAGGAAAGAGGCCAGGAACGGACATTAATTACAATTCTAACATGGAGTTTGTTCTTTGATGAGGTTCAGAGACAAATTTAAAAATAAAAGGAATTTTGCCTGAAACTGAGAGCTGTTTGCTCTGATTTCCAGCACTGCAGAGTTTTGGGACTATGGCTGGACAGACTGCTCAGACAGGAACTTTATTAATGCAGTGCTTATTTGTATTTATTAGCATGGCTATATTAAAAACCACATGACTTTTTATGATTCTTTTCACTTGTGATGCAAGCAATCTTCTATGCTAAAGTAATTATATACTAGTGGCAAAATCCCTTGCACACTTTCCTCAAAGTACCTTTTCCTGTTAATTCTTTAAACCACCAGTGAATTACAGAAGTTTAAACTTCTTGATTTTCTCTGGCTGGCAGCAAAACCAGGCAAACAGCAGCAATTGGATATGTTAACAGCAGCTCCTGCTATTCACTGGAATACGGGTGTATCTTTAGAAAGGCATTCCATGCTTTTGGAGTTAGGTCATGGGGATCTCCCAGCACGGCACCACTGACACCAGGGATATTTTCAGAAGAGGGAGCTGATGCAGCAAAGTACAAGAAGCTTCTTGCCTTCCCATCCTGTAACATTAAATTTGCAGAGTCAGAAAGAGCAAGAAGTGAAAACCGAAGCCACTTGCCTAAGGAGGGAGTTGTCAGATAAGGAGCTGCAGATTTAGAGTGCAGAATCCATGTCTGCTGTGGAAAGACTCTTAAGTTTTGATATCTACATTATATCTATATGCAGTGAAATACTGCCTGTGTGCACTTTACGATGAGATTGAAGAGAGGTATTTTAAATGGGAGAAATTAAAAACACAGATGGAAGCTGTAATTCTTTCCAATTATAAACGTTCCAGGCACATGTAATGTAAGATAACATTATACTTGCTTTCTTTTTAATGAGTGACAGATCACTGTAATTGGGAGAAGAACTGGATTACCAGCCAAGGAAATGGGAAGCAAGGCCCTAGCTCTAAAACTTGCCATTTCTGGGTTTCTTTTAGAGTTTTTTGAAGGTGTTTGATTTTTGTGGGTTTGGGTTTTCTGTGAATCAAAAATGAGCCTTTACCTTAGTGTGCTATATGACACTCCCATTAGGGAAGAAAAAATATTAATAAAAGAACTACAACAGCTTCTTTCCCATGCATCCCAAAAAAAAAACCCAAAGAAAATAAAGAGGTGGCCATAACTTCTAGCTTAGGAACCCTACATTATTCCAAGTCCATCCCACAGCTCATCCACGGAGAGGTTTACAGACCATCATTCCCTTTCTGTGCCTGCTCAGAGGTGGCCAAGCATGGCACAATCTGTTCTTCAAGCCACGTGGCTTCCTGTTGCACACAGGCCAGTGTTCCTGCTCTCAGGGGTGTTTATTATCATGATCTCAAAGCATTGCAATTATGAAACAAAAAGATTTCCAGAAAAAATATATCTGGGCAGCCTTTACTGTCAGAGTAGACTCTGTTGTTTGCAGTTGCTTTCCTTGCTGCTTGAAAACAAGTGATAAGCTGAGACTGTCCTTACTGCACAGCCCAGGAGTGGCAAGAGTGTTTTCCACATTTCACATGGGGTTGGGGAAACTCTTCCCTCTCCCCCCAAAAAAAAGAAAGGTTGGTTATTTGCAGCATTTTTTTTGTCTAGGCACCTTGCTTGAACTTCCATCTGTGTCACATACAGGGCACATGAGAGAGTTCTGTGGCAAATCCTCCTCTTGTCTTCAAATATGGAATATATCACCCTTTATTTCCTTTCCTGTTTCAAGGAAAGGAGAGGTAATGGAAAGGAAAGGAGAGGTAATGGAAAGGAAAGGAGTTTACCTTGAGCTTCTCTAGGTTTCTCAGTTTTATATCTAAACACAGGCAAGTTTTCCACTTTCCTCAGAATGTGAATTCACTTCAATGGGACTGGGATGAACCAAAGTTCAGCCATTTCACAGTTATAGAATCATGGGATCATTTAGGTTGGAAAAGACCTCCAAGGTAAGTCATTAACCCAGCACTGCCAAGACCACTGCTAAACCATGCCCCCAGATGCCACATCTACACACCTTCCAAATCCCTCCAGGAATGGGGACTCCATCCCTGCCCTGGGCAGGCTGTTCCAATGATTGACAACTCTTTCAGTGAAAAATTTTTGCTAATACCTGATCTGATTAGGCCAGATTAATTCAAATACTACAAAGCTACATGTCAAATGTATATGGGAGAATGAGTGTGACACATTAATACCCACATGGTTTGCTGGAATGAATAGATGTGCACTTGAAATTACAATTCCCATACAAAACCAGTTGGGAAACTGGTTGCCTGCACAAAGATCCAAGGGAAATCTGTCACTCTTTAAGTAACTTTCCCCTGTGCTTTGTGGCACACACAGCATGTCCAGCCATAGTATGTCTTTTTCATCACAAAATATGCTGAGGTGGAAGGGACCCACAAGGATCATCAAGTCCAACCCTTAGCCCTGCATAGGACCATCCCCAAGAGTCACACCATGTGCCTGAGACTATCATCCAAAAGCTTCTTGAGCTCTGGCAGGTTTGGTGAAGACCTTGGCAGTGAAAACACAGAAGAACCAAACATGCCATGGAAAGAAAGAGGCAGGAATTAGATGGCCCCTTAGAGCTGGTCTGGAGTTCAGACTTACCAATCTCTGAGGTCGTAGGAGGTTCAATGGCAACCAGCTTTGGCTCCACTCTCAGGAAGATTCCTTCTCCTGTGCTTCCATTGAGTGCAAATCCATAAGGCCTCACCAGCAGTGTCAGCTGGTAGATTCCCACTGGCAGCCTCTCCACCTGGCAAACCACTGTGGTTTCATTCAACGCTGTGACGTGGCAGGTCGTGCTGTTCACCTCCACCTGCAGGGCTGGCTCCTCCTCAGTGAAGCCACCTCCCCTGAGAACCACTGTGGCCAGGGGCCCATCGTCTGAAGGAATTTAACCAACAAGACAACTCGTGAATTTTGGTGTAGCAATGCCCACAATTTACTTTCAACCAAGAGTTAGAAGTTTTTTACCAGCTTCACCAGGACATCCTAAAAACTGGACCATTGATGATGTCTCACAGTCCACTAATGCCAATTCCTGTCTGTCCCTGTCCAGCTATTACGTTTCCTTACATTTTTACTAAAAATAACTTCAGCCAAGGACCACCTTTTGCTTTAAGCACCAGACCTGCTACTATTTCTCTCTCCTTTATGTCTCTACCATAGAATCACAGAATAATTAAGGTTGGAAAAAACTTCTAAGATCATTGATCCAGCACCTCTGTGCTCGCTACTAAACCATGTCCCCAGATGCCACATCCACACACCTTTTACCACTTTCAAGGAGTGTGACTCTACTGCTTCCCTGGGCAGCCTGTCCCACTGCTTGACCACCCTTTCAAGGAACAACTTTTTCCTAATGTCCAGTCTAAACCTCTTCTAATGCAACTTGAGGCCATCTCCTCTCACCCTGTTGCTTGTTAACTGGGAGACTGACCCACACCTGGCTACAACCTCCTGTCAGGGAGTTGTAGGGAGCCATAAGTCTCACCTGAGCCTCCTTTTCTCCAAGCTGAACCCCCTCAGGTCCCTGACCTGCTCCTCATCAGACAGGAGGGACCCAGTAAAAGTGCAGGTTCCATAAAAGCAGAAATTTCCAAAAGAATATAACATACACATGAAACCATCATCACCTGGCAGATCTTTTTCACAGAATAGTCAGGGTTTTTTTGCCCTTTTGTTCAGACACAAAGCCCCGTTACCTGATAAATACTTCACATCACTGACTACGGGTGTCAGTTCCTGGCTGAACTGGAAAGAGCAAGAGCCAGAACAGTTTGAAGGGACATCATTCACCACAACCACCACCTGCAGACAGAGAAGAGGGTTACTGTAAAGCTGGAGAGGGAACAGGGGTGTCTTTTGGAGCCACAGCTACCTGGTAGATGTTGATAATCACACTGGGCTACCAAGAGCACTCTGCCAGAACTGAACAGTCAGACAGCTGTTCATTCTGCTTCAGCCTCATTACAAATTTAATTGCAAAGCTTATTAGGGTCATCCAAGGCAAGGCAGATCATAAGTTTGGACACTATCACCAGCCCTTCTTGGTGTCTGCAGGATTTTATCTCCCACCTTGCTGGGTCCCACAGCTCCTCACATCTCCTGTTCTACTAGTTACCCATTGAAGACCCTGCTTGCCCCTCTCCCCAGTTTTTCCCACTTTGCCTTGGGAACAAGTTTATTATGTTTAGAGCACCCTGTAAGACTAATTAAATGAATCCCACAATGTGTCTCTTCAGCATGCAGACCTCAATTTTATTCTTTGCCTCTGAAGAAAGCTGGGCTGTGACCTTGATTATCTAAAAGAGATACCAAGCAGCATCTGAGATCTTGCTATCTCAGAAAAGTCAACACAAATCCCCTCTTTATCTCTCTCCAAGTATCAAGGGTGTGCCAGGAGAGTACACCAATGCCTACAAAAAACAAAAGCAGACTGTCTGAAAGAAATGCAAGGAGCACAGAGTTGCAAAGTACTCTGCATGGATAGAGACACAATTAGAGGGACATTTTTTATGCTTGTGCTAGCAGCAATACAGAATAAAGCTTAAACAATCAGCTGCTGTTTCACATGGGCAATTTGAGGGTATGTCTGCAGCACAGACAGAAAAGATATCATAGGTGACTGAGTCACTGGAGGAAGAGCAGTCCTCATGTCTGGGGAAGAGGCTTATCCAAAAAGCAGGATGACCTGGCCCCAAATGCTGCACAGCTGGGCTTTGAGGACATCCAGTATGACCCTGTTATTGCCACAATGCCTGGCAGCCTTTTCTGGAAGCAAAGCCAGCAATACCCACTGCTCTGTTACATTTGAGAGCAGAGCTGGGAACACATTTGTCCATCCAGCAGGCCAGAGTGAGGACTCATTCAGCCAGGAAGCATTCCTTTCTTCTCACACTTGAAGAATTGAGATCCACAGAGGCTGAGGGATTTGACTGACCACTACACCACAGCCACCAGCTCATTTATTTTGTCTACCAGTGTAACAGCAGGAATGCTGGAGATGAATAGTGATATTCCCAGTTTGGTGGGCAGTGTCACAGGACCCACCTAGGCTGGGAGCCCAGAGATTGCCATTCCTTGGTCACTGCCTCAAAATAAAGAAATTATCTTCCATCACCCATGATCACCATTCTCTCCACCTGCAGTAGCTCTTGGAGGAGAGTCCTGCTCCACATACCCAGCAGCAGATATGAGCAATTTATGGCACAGAACCTCAGATTTCTGAAAGGATTTAGTGGCAAAGTACCCAAGCACCTGTGAGACTGCTGGATCTACACAGCACAGCTGAATCAGTAGGAAGTGTGACAGCACATCAACTCACCTGTGTTTGGTTATTGAGGGTAGCAAGCATGTCCCCAAATATTGGTCCAATAAACACACCCCCATCATAAACCACACGAGTAGAAACAGTTGCCTTCAGACCAGTGAGGTTTTTGGCAGAGACCTGGCAAAGAACAAGGAATTTAAGTTTGTCATCCTTTTCTGTCCTGTGATTTTAAATCAAAACAGAATCAGTACAAGGTGACAAATAACTCCTGGAAACTTTTCCTAAAGCTTTGTCCTTGAATCAAATCTCCAGGTCTAAATCTTCATTACCCAAGACTTCACAACACCTCTCTGTCCCCACCTTCACCTTGTAGGCAAAGAAACTGCAAACTGAGGAGCCAGATTTGCAAATAAACTTCTAATACTTAATAATAATATCATTTGGAATTAGGCACGGAAAGAGCTCCTCCAAGATGTGCCTTTGAGTGAAATGAGGGCCTGTGATACAGCTGAATATGTAACTCAAAAACTTTTTTCACCCTCCAGGTCAAAGTCTTGAGCATGGGAACTCGTTGATTTGCTGAAAATAATTTGGCACTTTTAGAAACTGAATATACAAAGAAATAGTTTTCCTTTTGAGGGAGGGAGCAGCTCAGTCTGAGTCCTTATTCAAAAGGACCCTTCCACTTGAAGCAAAACTAACATGACAAATCTTGGGATGGGAGAGTGTAAACTGAACCCTCATCCGAGACTTGTAAGAACCAGATATGAATCCCTACAGAACAGTTCTCAGCAAAAGACCTTCTTGGCCAATAAATGATGCCACAAATCTATGAGGAGCTTCAGTTACTGCAGTGAAAAACTAGTGTTGATATAATAGATTTCATTTCAGTATAGCAGACCCTTTATCATGCAGAACTACAACAAAGCCTGGAAATTACACTCTATCCTCCTTGTTTTGAATCACAGACTTTGAAGATGTAATTTATTTTCCTGTAGCTCTTTTTTAATCACCTAATCTGGAATTTGCTGTTCCAAATAAGAAGATCGCCTAAGTTTCCACAGGTGTCTTCATAAAAACAACCATTGGAAGAGCAAATCAACCAAAGCCAAAGAGATTGAGTGGGGGTTAATAAAAGAAGTTACTGTACACTGAGAACATTGGGCAAATCCCCAGTTGTTTTTTTCCAAGTCAGTGTCCAGACTCTTTCATAGCACGAGTTGGAGTCTTTGGTCACAATGAAGTCACTGGTGTTGAAGTAGGGAGCTGTGGAGTTGTCTACGTTGTCCTGCAAAAGCCTGCGGAGATGGTGGGAGGAGATGTGAACTGAAACATCTGCAAAAGAGGTTAGAAATAGTGGATATCATCATCCCCAGGAGAGCACACCTGTCTGCTCCTAGAAAAGAAAAGTGTTTCATTATTAGTGCAAGGCTGTTGTTGTTCAAATCTCTGCAAATGCCAAAAGGCAGCAGAGGGAAAAGCACTGGACCTTAAATGGCAAAGTATCATAGAAATATGGAAAAGAATCATAGTTTGTGTTGGAAAGGACCTTAAAGTCATGTAGTCCAAGACCCCTGCAATGAACCTTAGAGCAGGTTGCCACATCCTATCTGACCTTAAATGTTCCTGGGGATGGGGCATCCATCATCTCTCTGGACAACCTGTGTTAGTGCCTCACCACCCATATCATAAAAATCTTCTTCCCTGTGTCTAATCTGAAGATCCAGAAAACCGTAGGAGCCTCTCCAGTTGAGACCATCAGAAATTGTAATACTTTTACATAATATAGACATTGAAATTTCAGTGTGCAAGTCATTTTCCTTCAAAATAGGAAGGTTGCAAACTTCCTATACGAGATGGGTGTGGAGAGAGCCGGCCTGTCAAGAAGGCTTTGTAGTGTGCAATCCCAAGTAAATGCAAATGATGCTTTATGTCTTTTGACATAAATCCCCATAGCCATTCAAAGCTGCAGATACAGTAAAACTCTCTTAACCACAACATGAGAAAGAGGGGAAAGCACAAGACTTGGAAAGAGGGCAAGAGACAGGGAGTACATTTTTCAAAGCATTTCTGCAGTTACTAGAGGAAAATCTGAAAGTAACAACATGGAGGAAAGTTATTTCAACAAATATTCTAAGGCTGCATTTTCCTCTTTTGTTATTTGACTTTATAACTGAGTTCCAGTCACCAGTTCCTCAGTCAAGAACTTTATCTTTGGCCTTGCTCAGATTAATCTCCTCCATTTCATTTTAAACCTCTGATTATTTAAACTAAACACAAGGAAACCTGGCATATTTAAAGGGTGACCAGTTCAGGTTAAGCAATTCTATGTACAAAAACTTCTGTGATATCTGCAAACCAGTTGCTGACCCTAACAATCCTGGAAGAGAATTAATTTCCTGGTAACCTGCCCAGGTCTTGTCATACATGACCACCAGAAGTACACATGCTGGGAAAAATACCTGCATAACGAAACCTTGGGGTGCAAAATTTGGGATCTGATCCAAAGTTCTTTAACATTAAGGTAAATATTGCATAGTGGCTGTATGCATGTTATAGCAACTCTGTCTAGAAATACTGCCCTGCCCATAATCCTTAACTCCTGTCTTAAAAGACATCAAATGCAAAGATCTGGCAAATATCACTAAGGGTTTAACCTGCCAGTCTGTCCCCTGAGCATGTCCAAGGTTCAGTATCTTCAGTATCATCTTTTCATTGAGCCACAGAGTGGTTTGGGCTGGAAGGGACCTTAAAGATCATCTTTTTCCAACCCCACTGAGGGACACCTTCCACTAGGCCAGGTTGATCAAAACCCTGTCCAACCCAGCCTTGAACACTTCTAGCGATGGGACATCTGTAGCTTCTCTGGAAACTCCTTCTTCACTTTCCTTCCTGCAAAGGAAGTCCAGGGCTTGTACTTTCATCTTCTCTTACCTGGTATCACTGTCTTGGCCAAGTGGAGGTGGAAGGTCCCCCCAAGAGGTGGGGATGACTTCTGCAGTCTCTGGATAGTGAGGCTGACTCTCACATCCTCTGTGGAGACATAGAGGTGTCCATACTCCTTAGAGCCCTCCCCAAGCATTGCACCTCTGTGGGACAGAGAGGGTTCACATGAAGGCATCAGCAGTTGGGATCCCCACCACAGACATACCCATATCTATGGGAACAACACCCATGAAGGACCTGAGGGAATCATGCTCAGAATTCAAACAAAATTTGATATTCTAAAATTATGTCTACATTATACAGCCAGTGCCCACAACAGAAAATTGTGGAAAAGGACCTTTTTAAATTATGACAGAAGAAATAATTTCTACACCACCAAGCACAGGTAAGTCCTACCCCAGCATTGGTGTTTCTACAGGACCAGCTCAATGCAGCCTGGAGAGCATCTACAAAAACCAAAGCAGAAAGCTTTCCTACTTCACCCTGTAATGTCCTTAAGTCCATCAAAATCTTAACTCCCCTGAATTACAGTGATATTTCATATTGTGGAATCATTAAGGTTGGAAGAGACCTCTAAGGTCCACCACTAAACAATGTCCCCAAACACCACAACTACGTTAGAGTAAGTCAAGTTCACCCAAAGTCCAATTTCTAAAACTTAAAATATGTTCTCCGTTGCCTCTAAAATCCCCCTTTTTCAAAGGAAAAGGAGCTTCTCTGTGGTACAACGATGCCACCATGTGGTTCAGTGTCTGGATGACAACTGGCTTGGTTCAGAGCAAATTTCGAGAATCCAAAAGGATCACTGGGTCTTTTGTACAGCTGGTACCTCAGATTTTAGCTGGTATTCCTGTTCCAACAGGAATAGGAGTTGCATTACCATAAATCAAAGCTCGTTTTTAGGGAAGAGAAAGACCCAGGTTCGTTTTGAAGATGTCCAAAGACAGTGCTCAGCCCATCCATTTTTAAAGCATGTGCTGCTTCCTCCTCTCAGTATTCCTGGCTTTGGCATTCTCTGATATCTTTATATGTAAGATGGAAAATCCCATCAGTGCCAAGCACCTTTTATTTTTTCTCCTGGTGAGAGATTATGTGGTCAGTCCATCTCTTAATCTTCATTTTATAAGCTGAACCAGCTGAGTTTCTTAAATTTTTCTTTCCATTTTCTTCAGCTCCATAACGATGCTCCTGGAATTTTTTTTCCCAGTTTTTCTAAATTCATTTTTCAAATGTGGTCATCAGTGCAGAATTCCAAGGTCAATCTTCTTAAATACCCCACACAGGAGCAAAGATTTCCCCTCTTTCTGTTAGTTACACCTCTGGTTACACATATCAAACAGCACAAACCTCCCCCTGCATTCTCATCCTTGCCTTTAACATTGGTGGTTTATGTCAAAATACTACTTTTGAGACAGGCAACTAAATGTGATTTTGGAGGAGAGACTTTCACACATCAAATCCTTCTGTGATGTGCTACCTAAATCAACTTCTACAAAACAGCTGGGTCTGAACTGAGATTTAACTGTTACACCAAGTGACTTCTTAGACTCGGCCTTTGTAGCTCTCATATTGGGAAAACTGAGGTATAAACTGGATTGCATCAGTTTTCCTTTGTGTTGACTCTGCCTATAGCTCTGAAACCCAACAGGTGAATTCACCAGAGCCTTAGATTTCATCAGGAAGTGCAAGGACTTGGCCACTCTGGGAACCAGACCAAATTTCTTCAGATTTTAGCCATGTCTTAAAGAAATCCCTGGCTGTCTTTAGAGTGCTTCAAACTAATGTTTCTTTGCCTTTGCTTGAAAGAAGAGACCACAAGGTAAGAAACCAATTTAAGTTACATCTGGCTAAGGAGGTTTCCTGTGGATGACTGAACAAGCCAGTTTGAGTGGAGAAACTGAGCCAAGCTAACAGCTGGCTCCTGCAGAGGAGAGGCTGCATCATTCCAGCTTCTCCCTTGCCTGGCTCCACTCCCATCAGGTCCTTGTTGACTCAGCTGGATAAAATCCAACTTTTCAGGACTTATTTTCTGCCAGTACAGTTCTCTAATGGTGCACTCTTTGATCTAGTTTGCCTCTGGCTCTTATTTCTCTTTCATTGCTGAGGGGAATAGAAACCATCTCAGTAAACAAGGACATGTCAGGTGGCCTTTCATTGCCTAATGTCATTAAAGGTGTTGGGAGCATGACTGATCATGCAGTGTTCCAGGAGGGCTCAGGTTTCCTCCTAGTTCTACATCATATCTTGGTGGCCCATGCACATCTTACACCACTAGTGAGATGAAACACAGTAAGCGCCTCTTCTTCAGCAACTGAATCGAGCTGAAACCAGCTCCAAGTACAAGAGATATTATAGGGTATTGAGATGATCTACTCACTGTCCTTACCTTGGAGAGAGAAGAGGCAGACTTGGACCACAACCAGACACCATCCAGGACACATTGTAAGTGGGAGGAGACCCCACCACAGATACTGATTCAATTATCCTCCCACCTGGCCAAGGGGGTTTGGGATCTCTCTGAGAAACTGGAAGAAAAGCACAAGCACTCATTAGAGCAAGCAGAGCAGCAGTGACTGTGCTCAGGTTATTGTCATTTCAGAGCTGGGAACACATCTGCTTGGGGGTTTTATTAGGTTACATTTCACAGAATCACGGAATCTTTTGGGTTGGAAATCCCTCTAAAGGTCACCGAGTCCAATTGTTCCCCCAGCACTGCCAAGCCCAACACTAACCCACGTCCCCAAGTGCCACAGTTACACATCTTTTAAATCCCTTCAGGGATGGTGACTCCACCACTGCCATAAAGTAAAAATAAATTTTAAAAAAACATAAAATTTAAAAAAAAAAATCACAAAAAAAACCCCAAACACCAAGAATATTGATATTTAGCAATTCCTTCTTGACTGATGTCACAAAAAAAGTTCAAGAAAACAAAATTATTTTTGTGCCTGATGTGAAGTCCCCCTTTGAAAAAGTTTCATTCAGATTTATCATTACAGGTTTTAATGGAATATCCTGGGGAAAATAAAAATTAAAAATAAAAAAATAAAAAGAGGGAAATAGATTCCTTTACCAGTCACAGCTCTGTCAGCAATGATGACTTCATCGAGGTAAAATGACCCAGAAGTTTCCTTTTGCACCTCAGCACTCTGCAAATCTATCTGATGCACAAACACAGGGGAACTGGCAGGGAGGTCCTGGACAAGCGTGGAGACATTCACACACCTCTTCCAGAGGTCAGTGCAGGTAAATGTCCAGCTGGAAGACACCAAGGTTGTGGCAATAACTGAATTTGAGGTGACTGTGAAGCTTCCAGGTACCTCAGGTACTGCTGTTGTCACCACTGTTATTTATTCATGCACAAGACTCAGTAGCTTGTGGTCAGCCTTTACATGTCCCTGTTGAGTTCCCCACCTTGAGAAACAAGGCTTTAAATCACAGAATGGTTTGGGTTGGAAGGGACCTTAAAAATCATCTTGTTTCAACCCTCTGCCATGGGCAGTGACAGCTCCTACTAGCCCAGGTTGCTCCAAGCCCTGTCCAACCTGGCCTTGGACACTTCCAGGGATGGGGCAGCCACAGCTTCTCTGTTCCAGTGCCTCACCACCCTCAGAGGTCTCTGGCTATGGGTCCTTTACTGCATCACAAGAGTGGGATGTGGGAGTGACTCTCTCTGCTCTATTTTTGGCAAAATACTACAATGGCATCAGTGACCTCAATGGGGGTCAATCCAGACGTCAGACCACTTGGGAATATCATGCCATTGCTTAAAGCTCCCAGTTCTCTCCACCAGATTCTTCTGACACTTAAAAAAATCAGGTGTGCCTGCCCCAAACTTTACACCTACTACCAAATGTTTTCTACGTATGGAATTTGAAGCAAATAAAGAAAATCAAAGACTACATCAATTTTCAAAACTGTGTACCAATGATCTCATGAGGTTCCAGGCAGGGAAAAGAAAACCTGATCAATTCATCTCACTGTAGAAAAATCCACTGTCTGTGGCCAAAGAAACTGGGAGAGTTATTGTCCTCAGTAAGTTTCTGGTGTGTTTACCAGAAACACAACAAGCTCTTTATGTGTGCATTACTAAGGTGAGATATTGCATGTGACAAGGACCATGAAAGTTTACTCAGCAACTCCTCAGAAAACATGGAATCACATTCCAGGGCTGCCTCTGCAGGGACAAAGCATGTATCAGCATATCCCAACTGACAATTTATTCCTACATAGATGAGAACTTCCCTTCATTTTCCCAGTGCAGCTCCTTGTTATGGAAAGTGTAATCTCTGGAAATTGTGTCTTCATACCTTTTAGTGTCAGTGGCATTGAAGTCCCACAGGCAGGTGAGGTTCCTCTTCACTAAACATGAAGAGACATTGGTGTAGGACACAGAGATATGAAAGATGTTGCTCATATGGCCTCTATGTGCAAAACATACCTGCAAAAATTGGGAATAAAATTTTCACAACTCAAACCACAGATAATTTATATATGATGCATGTAGAAGATACTGTATTCTCTTTTGAACCCAGTTTAACATTGGGTTGTTCAGCCTGGAGCAGAAAAGGCTCCTGGCAGACCTCAGAACCCCCTCCAGTGAATAAAAGGGCTCCAAGAGAGCTGCAGAGGGACTTTGGACAGGAGTATGGAGAGACAGGAGAAAGGGGAATGGCTTCAAACTGAAATAGAGTAGATTTAGAATGGATATTTGGAAAAATTTCTTCCCTATGAGGGTGATGAGGCCCTGGAAAATGTTGCCCAGAGCATTTGTGGCTGCCCCATCCCTGGAAGTGTTCAGGGCCAGGCTATTTGCCTTCCCTCATGTGGCAAAGAAGAAGGTGGCAGAGTTGAAATCAAGACCTTATTCTTATCAAAAGCAGTAAAAGATGAGCAGAAAATGAGTGACAGTGGACCCCAGACAACATGGGTATTTTTCCTTTTGCCAAGAAGTGGACATCACTGCATTTCCATCTTTCCCCAACATCATCCCACCTTTTCCTTTCCCTCAGTAAGCATTGCATCTCCAGGAGCAGAGAGGAGCCAGATGTGTTAAACTATCTCTACATCTCAGGGATCTCAAACAACCCACCCAGTCAATAAAAGACACTCTTCTCTGTCCATAAACACTGTCCAAAGATATTATTCTTTGTAGATTTGTTGGAATTCTAAGCAGACCAGATGATTTTAGGTTGTTGATTGGGCTCTGATCATTCAGTTCCCAAGCTACTCATCAAGAGCAGCCACTTACGTGTGTATATTCAGTAAGGTCATATCTTGGTATTGTTGACAGGGAGGTTTCCACCAGCTGGCTTGGCCTGTGGACACTGAACCTGCCACAGAAAGGCTCTGTTCCACTGACGATGTGTCCTGTGGAAGTGATATTCTTCACATCTGACAGAGGTTAACAAAAAACAAAACAAAAAAAAAAAAGAGAAGATGGAAGGTTTGAAAGTGATGCCAGTAGAGCCAAGAGATTCATGAAAATATAGAAAGTAGGTATCCATAAATTGTCAAACAGTCCTACTCTAAGTATTCTCCCACTAGAAATAAAGAAGTATTTGGATGACATTCTCAGGCACATGATGTGATTCTTGGGGTTGTCCTGTGCAGGGCCAGGAGATGGATTAACCTTGTGGGTTCCTTTCAACTCAGTATTATTCTGTCACTATGATTATTGTACTGATCATGTTTTTAATACATACACAAAATGAATAGATAATAAACATAAATGTATGTGCTTACCTCTATTAGAAGTGTAAATTTTCTATCATTACAAGTTTAAATAACATTTCTGTCATAAAAGCAGATCAATTCTGACAATAAATACAGCTTATTTGGCACAGAGGATCACTACCTTCTTTCTCAAAACCATTGCAGAGAAGGATTTTAGCAGAAGCTGGCTCAGTTTCACATCGTACTGAAAGAAGTTCCTCTATTGCTGCTTGAACCTTAAAAAGAAATTCAGAAAGTGAAAAGCAGTTTCAGTACAATGGTGTCTGGATCATTTCATCAGGGAGCCTCAGCACATGCATCATCAGTGCATTTTTCATTAACCAGGGACCAGTGGCACAGCAGCTCTGAACTAGCAGAATATTAACAGAATAAAAATACTAAATAAAAAAAGAATAAAATTCAGCTCAACAGAGTGCAAACTTGCACATCTTACACCTTTCAGGGTGTGAGACATCCTCAGTCTAATGACTGTGTTGGAACCATCACCCAGGGTCATTTTATCACTGACCAACTACCACATCAAGCGACCATGGGAGATGGGAGCTCCTGTCTGAACCCAGAGCCATACACTACACACCTGACCTTAGAGGAGAAGTCCAAACACCTAGTCCAAGGGAATTCCAAGGTATTTGGATGCTGTGATATGCCTAGAATACACCTAAGACTCAACCCCCCCAAAAAATCCCACTGTGAGACATTCTCAGCAAAAAAAGTCACCCCCCAATCATGTAAAATCTATCTCAGCTTCTGGGCCAAATGTGTGAAGTGTCAAGTACCAGATCTCCACAGATTCCACCCCAGCCCAGCTGAGGACCATGTGTTTGTGTTTAATGGCACCTACCTGGAAAGCTGTAGCATTTGTGGGGATCATTTTGTGCAATGTGTTATTCCAGGAGATACTGAAACATCCTGTACCAGACACAGTCAACATCTGTCAAGCAAAGAAGTAAATAAATGAAAGAAAACAGACACAGACTTCATGAGACACATTTCAAACCTGGTGTCTTCTACCGAGGAGGATTTTATAGCCAACATTTTTAAGCATCTGCAAACCAAGAATTCCTTCCAAGAGTCACTTCAGCTGCTCTTGAACTGTTCTTGTCCTCCATGGTCTCTGCTGACAGAAGCCTTGGGTTCCTATCCTTAGATTATGGGGAGCACAAAGGATACGTGACCTGTGCAGACACACTGACAGCCACAAACAGTCCCTAAAGCTCCTGAGCTGCAGCTGTGGGGTTTAACCACTAAGAAAAACTTCCCTCATTCCTAAGGGTTTACATACACACACCAATGTGTAAAAAACTACACACCAATATGTGTAAAACCCCTGAACAACAGCAGCTCATGGTGCTCTTCCCATCAGCTGCCTCAGGAGGTTAAAAACAAGGTGGGAACACACTTGCACAACTAGCACTGACAAGACCTGTGAAATTAGGATTTGCTGCCTTTCACATCAGCTTGATCAGGGCTAGCCCAGCTCCCAGGGTCAAGCACACAGCACTAACCTGCACTTCTGGAAGATGTAAAGCATGAGCCCGAATTTCCTGTCTCTCAATGTAGTAGTTGTTCACCACGTGGGGGTTCAGCCAGGTGTTGTGTATCTGAACTCCCACTCTCATCCCATTGCTGGGTGTCTTCCCATGTTGGAGTGCTTCCAAGTAATACCTCGAACCAGCAGTCAGCTCAAATTTCTGGGATTTTGGCTGCCAAAGTTCACTCCAGTTCTTCACCCAGTTCTCAGACCACTCTGAATTGCCAGCAGGGAGAGAAGCTATTCTCACCTGTGTGAGAACAATGAAATCAGAGCCACAGAATGGTTTGGGCTGAAAGAGAACTTAAAGACCATCTAGTTCCAACATCCTGCCATGGGCAGGGACACCTCCCACTATCCCAGACTGCTCCAAGCCCCGTCCAACCTGGCCTTGGACACTTCCAGGGATGGGGCAGCCACAGTTTCTCTGGGCAACCTGTGCCAGGACCACCCCACCCTCACAGGGAAGATTTTTTTTTCCTAATGTCCAATGATGCCATTAAATCAGGGAAGTTTCTCCAGTCCCAAAATGCATTCTATCCAATACCACAGCTCCAAAAAACCCACCAAAAAATCCAGACTTGTGTTTGTAACTGATAGCAGTAGATTAATGGTTGACAAATTTCTTCCTGTTATACAGGGAAAAGCCATAATCTTGAAGGGCTTCAGTTTAAAGTTCAACACCCTAAAGAAGATAATACTTATGGCTCATCCTAGCACTAATAAGTTCCCTAAACAACTTCTCCTGGATAACTTCAGTTCTACATCACGTGTCCCCAAATGCAAATGAAAGAACTATGTCCAGTTTCCTGATATGTGGCTGCTCCATCCCTGGAAGAGTTCAAGGTCAGGTTGAATGAGGCTCTGGTTTAGTGAAAGGTGTCCCTCCCCATGGCAGGGAGTAGGAACAAGATGATCTTTAAGGTCCCTTTCAACCCAAACCCTTCTATGATTCTGTGTAATATGTTACCATTAGTAAGACCAGTAATAAATTATTTTTTTAATAGATAAAAAGTCTTTTATATTTCTTCTGCTCCTGTTCAGTCACTAGACTCAAGGATAGCCCAGATAAATACATCTCCTTCATTGTAACATCCTCTCAACTTCACAAAGGCAAGGATCAGGGTTTTCAGAGGGCAATATTTCAACAACCAAAAAAGGAGGTAAACTGAGGAAATCAGAGAACAAACCTTCAGGTCTTCTTGTACAGACTATGAGTGTAATTTTCTGAACTAAAACCAAAAATTCTTCTGGGAAAGACAATCAGTGACTCTGGATGCAAGCATGAGTTTTTCATGAGCTGAGTGACTGACAGGACCAATGTAAAACATCCAATAAAATCACACAGATTTCACTCTGCAATAAATTCATAAGGACCAATAAGCCAATTCCCACTTGCTATGAACCTTAATTAAAATCACTTTCATCCTGATCTCGTTTTTTCTCTGCCCAGAGTAATACCTTACGTTCTGGATCTTGGGACAAACTGAAGTAGAGAGATGCCTGACTGTCTGCCTGAAGCCAGAAGGTGTAATTGTTGGTCTGAGGAGCCACAAAAAATCCACGAAGCCTGGAACTGAGCAAAAGGAGAACATCAATAACATAGCAAAAAAACCATCCTCACACCCCACCTTCACACGTACACTGAGTAACAAGGGAACACCAGGAGACCGACAAAACTAACCCATATATTTTAAAACGGACTCAAATGACTCAATTTCCCATTAAATGTCATTTATGCTTCACAAAACTCTTCAAAAAGGAAAGAAAGAACAGCTTTGTGAAATTGTGTTTTTATTTGTGGTCACTTTTTTGTGCATTTCATCTCAAGCAAAGTTTTACACCTGAACACACAGGAAAAAGCCAAGAACACACTCAAAATGAACCAAGAAAAACCAGAAGTGATAGAAAAATGTGATAATTCATTCACACTGCACAGTTTTTCAAGGGTTTATCTGAAGAAACAATGACACCAACACAGTTTAGAGATTTCCACAGCTTGGGGCAAATCACTTGATTTCCATTAACTCCACCTGTGCTAACACTGCCAAAATCAGGCAAAAATCTGCCCCTCAACATCTGGCCAGAGATCCAACCCAAAACAGCCTCAAACTGAAGCACTTTCTACCTCCACAGCAATTTCTTTTGTGGTATTTCAGCATATCTAGGCCAGGTAGAGCACAAATACTCAGGGAAAGCAAAAGGAGGAAAAATAAAACACTTCACTGCATATTTTAAGCTTCAAAAGGACCTCAGAGCAAAGGGATTGCTTTGATTTACAGGAGCTGTGCAGTGAGGCTCTGTTATAAAGAGCTGTCAGGTGGTTTTGCTGCACCTTACACTGCTAAAGGTGATTGCCATGGCTTTGTGTCTTTTTAAGATCACTGAGTACCTGAAGGACTTCTTTGCCCCAGACAGGAACCTTACTGGGGAACTGGCATTAGGTACAAACTGCCACCTGTATCCAGGACCTGCTTCTGTCAGATCAGAGGCATCATCCCACACTTCAAAGAGAAGCCCTCTGTTTCCTAGAAAGTTAAAACAAAAGTACTCTCAGCAGCAGCCAGCAGAAATCCCAGAGCACATGCTGGAATCAGTGGTGTAGGAGGCAGGCCAGAGAGGAAATTTTAATAATAAATTGCCTCTGTTTGTGGGATGTTTTGCAGTCTAACGCAGAACACAGATCTTGCTTTGGGGAATCTGTTCCACCTTGAAATCCTCCACCAGAAATAACAAAAAGCTGCAGAGAGCAGAGCTCCCAGCCAGCTCACATGTCTGTTCTTGCAGGAAAAGTTACTGAGATGACCTGCAGTCAAAATTAGGTAAACCTCATTTTATGCACAGTAATTTCCTACTACAATGCTCCACCCAAGGAGTGTCCACAGAAATCTCTGCAGTAGCTCTAGTTCAGCTGTCCTTCATCTAAATATTATGCATATGTTTTTACCCTCACTTTGGACAGCCCTGCACACCAGTCCAACCTTCCTCCCACCATCATTGTCTGCAAGTGATGGGCTCAGATGCCCACCTTGTTCTTCCTGGCTATAAAATCACAGAATGGTTTGGATAGGAAAGAACTGTTAAAGTTTATCAAGTTCAACCCCTCTGCCATAAGCAGAGACATCTGTTAGATCAGGTTGCTCAGAGCTCCATCCAAACTGGCCTTGAATGTTTCCAGGAATAGGCCACTACTTCTCTGGGCAACCTGTGCCAGTACCTCACCACTCTCACTCGTAGAAATATCTTCCTTGGACCTAATTTCAATCAACCCCTTTTAGTTTAAAACCATCACTCCCTGCCCTAAGACTACAGTCCCTACTAAAAGTTTATCCCCATCTTATAAGCCCCTTTAAGGCACTGGAAAGGGCTCTGAGGTCTCCACAGAACCTTCTCTTCTCCAGGCTGAACACCCCAGGCTGTCTTTCCTCATTGCAGAGGTGCTCCAGCCCTTTGCTCATTTTGCACCCCCTCACCTATCAAACCCAGAAGAAACTGGCTGGATGTTGAAGCAGACAGCATTTTGCAGAGCCTTGTTTCTTGTCTGCCTTCATCACCAAAACCATTTCTGCCCTGTTTGTTTGCTTGTTTGGACCTTCAGTATTTAAACACCGTACCTGGCTGGGGGGCACCAAGTCTCCTGCCCTTACCCAGAGGGTCAGTGGTACATCTGATTTGCTGGGGAGAGACGTGCTTGACTTTACAGGGGACACCTGGCAGGATGAAAAGGACAAAAATGCACTGTGTGAGGCTGGATACAGAACTAGGAAGACTCACTCCCTTCCAGAGCCACAGTGGGATGATAGGATCAGGAAATAATGGAAAGACTTGGGTTGGAAAGGACCGTAAAGACCTTGTTCCAACCCCCTGCCAAGGGCAGGGTTACCTTCCAAGATCTCAGGTTGCTCCAAGGCTTGTCCAACCTGGCCTTGGACACTTCCAGAGATGGGGCAGCCACAGCTTCTCTGGGCAACCTGTGCCAGGGCCTCACCACCCTCGCTGTAAAAAAATTTCTTCGTAATATCTAATGTAACCCTGCCCTCTGGCACTGGGAAGCCATTCCCTCTTGTCCTGTCCCTCCATCCCTTCTCCAAAGTCCCTCTCCAGCTCTCCTGGAGCCCCTTTAGGCACTGGAAGGGGCTCTCAGGCTTTCTCTTCTCCAGGTGAACACCCCCAGCTCTCTCAGCCTGTCTCCAGAGCAGAGATGCTCCAGCCATTGGAGCATCTTTGTGGCCTCCTCTGAACCTTCTCAAACAGGTCCACGTCTTTCCTGTGCTAAGGGATCCTGAACTGGATACTTTATTCTGGGTGGGGGTCTCCCTAGAGTGGAGGAAAGGGGCAGAGTCCCCTGCCTCAACCTTGTTTCCAAACTGGATTAACACTTCTCTAAAAGCCTGGGCTGGTACCACCAGCAAGCAAAACAGTTCGTGCCCACAGTCAGAATAACTGGACTTTCCTGAAGGTGATTCCTACAACTTCCACACTGGCATCACTGAACATCCATTGGGTTTTGTGGTCAGGGCCATGATCACTGTGTTGAAGAACCAAGTATTTCACATTTCTCTTACCTGCAGCAGTGACCTGCACTGGTTCCTCAAAGAAATCCCCCATGACAGTGAGGTCAGTGCCCCCTCCAAGGCTTCCTCCAGCTGGGAACACAGAGGTTATCTCTGTAGGGAAAGGAAAAGGGGAATCTGCAAACAAGCACGGGAAAGTTAATCCCAGCCCTATTTCTGTGAAAACCCACAGTGCACTTGCACTGTTTCCAGCCAGAGCAGCTCCTGTGGATGAAACCAGCATCTCACTGATCCTTCACGGGGGTTTTCACAGCCACTGGGATTACACCAGGAATGAACAACATGGGCAACTTGGCTGCATGACAGGAGAAACACTGCAGTGCTTGGGCTGTTGCTCAGCAGTGGCTGCATCTGTCATGCTCAGATTGCACACTGGTCTATTCTGTGCTATTGAGGAGCCCTACAAAAAAACCCCATAATTTGGAATTAAGACTGTTTTGATCCCTTTGACCTTCTCTGACTCGCTTCTCAATTTAGCCCATCGGTTTAAATGCGACCACACTTTCCAATCATCCCTCAGACTTGAGGGACAAATGGATAGAGCTGAACATCTGACATCTGAGTGTCCACATCATGACCAAGAGATTCTTTCAGGATTTTATCTATTACAGTCACATCCCTCCACGCTGGAAAACTGCTTTGATGACATTTTCTCACTTTGGACTCAGATGTTCTAGTTTAACCACTTAGTTGTATTAGTCTAGACCTGAAAAAAAAGACTAATATAAAAAAAAAATAGGTGAGAGATATTGGTCTATTTCAGCTTTTACTTTGTTAGTTCACCTGTTGCTTAATCTTTAATTTTAATTATTATTTAATTATTATTTAATAATATTGATTATGGGGTAGCAGAGTACAGTCTACTGGATAGATCTGGCAGACCTTTCTGCTTCTGCTCTGTCCATAGACAGTTCCATGCATGGTTATTATTTCATTTTACTGTGCCCCAACTTGTAAATAAGGACATAAAATTATCCTCCTTTGCAAAATGTTTTCAATTATAGGTGAACCAAGCTGTATGTTATAAACAATACACAAAACACCAGCATGTATTGGTTACATGGGGCTTTTTATATAAAAAAAGCTTTTGTTAACTTTTGAGCCCAGATTGTCAGATGCAGCCCTAAGGAATTAATGCATTCCTTACATCAATTTCAGTCTAATTTAAATCACTAATTTGGTGGGACCTTGCTGGGGACCTGTGCAGGTGAACCAAGTGGTCTTTCAGTAGTTTGGGTGGGAAGGGGCCTTAAAGATCACCTCATTGCAACACCCTGCCATGGGCAGGGACAGCTCCGACTATCCCAGGTTGCTCCAAGCCCTGTCCAGCCTGACCTTGGACACTTCCAGGGATGGGGCAGCCACAGCTTCTCTGCCCAAC
>JAWWTY010000106.1:112698676-112708752 GCA_035222235.1 Margarornis squamiger
AACCTGTGCCAGGGCCTCACCACCCTCACAGTAAAAAATTTTTTTCAGAACATCCAGTCTAAATCTCTCCTCTTTCAGTTCCAAACCATTACCCCTTGTCCTATCACTGTCTGTCTGTGTAAGTCTTGAACACTCTTTGTCCATGACCATAACCTCAAGCAGGTGTTCAGTATTTGTCTCCTGTCTATTATATAGCTGGCAAAGTCACATGCAGGTTATTTTTAATGAACCTTAAAACATTTAGAAACTAATTGTCCAGTAACCTGCCATTCACCATTTATCCAGGACTCAGTTCTTGGAGGGGCTGAATATCATCTCCTCCCTGTAGCAGATATGGGAGCTGGAGTTCTACATTTCCAAAACCTTATGGAATACAGAGAGATTTAAGGTGAAAAAGCTTCTCTAGATGCAACATTTCAAATTTACAACTGATCTGACAGGAAAAGTAACAACAGTAAGGCAACATCATCCCTAGCCATGCCATATTCCTGTTCTCCAGCTGGCTTTCTTATTTTAGGCTGCCCAAAACAGAGTCAAACAGATCCCTGTCCAAGAGGAACAGAATGCTAAGTCACTGGGGATGTTAGAGACAGTCCCTGCAGCACATCCAACCTTAGCACATAAACCTGGTTATCTTGAAATTTTTGATCTGCAGCTTTCTGAGTAGTCAAACCCACACCAGGGGAGTGGCCCATCGAAATGAGGACAGAGCAGAATCACATCTTGGGAAAAGTAACAGTGAGAGCTCTTTTCTTAGACCACTCCAGGACTGCCAGAAGACAGTGCAGCCAGTGAAAGGAGCCATTGTAATACCTGAATGTGTTTGATACAGGAAAAGCTCCTGTTTGGCACTGATGAGCCAAGAATCTTTGTGTACTGTTGACCTGCAAGAGAGAGAAAATGCCTGAGAGATCCTTGGCCATTGAAGTTAAAGCAGAGCTCATTTAGCAGAGCTGGACCCTCCCTCTCCAGAGGAACAGTGGAACATTTCTACAAGGTCCAACACCACCTTTCACCAGCACACTGAGGCATTGATTCACGAGACCCCATTACAGGGCTGAAACATTTTATTAGAAGTACTAACACATTGTTAAGTAGGTTTTGACACTGTCAGAACCCATTTACACCTCCTTTTATGGCTAAATTCTTTCCCATTTGGATGAATAGTTAAAAGTGAGGTGAAAGGATTTTATTCAGCTGGGTTTCATGGATCACAGAATCACAAAATGGTTTGGGTTGGAAAAGACCTTAAAGATCATCTTGTTCCAACCCCCTGCCATGGGCAGGGAAACCTTCCACTAGCCCAGGTTGCTCCAAGCCCCGTCCAGCCTGGCCTTGGACATTTCCAGGGATGGAGCAGCCACAGCTTCTCTGGGCAACCTGTGCCAGGGCCTGCCCACCCTCACAGGGAGGAATTTCTCCATAATATCCAACCTGAACCTTCCCTCTTTCAGCTTAAAGTCATTCCCCCCTGTCCAAGATAAGATGCCTTATGCTCTGAACACTGAAGGTAAAGTATTAAAACACCAAAGTGTAAATGGTCTGGGAAGAAACATTCTCCCTTTTCATACCCAATCTGACAATCATCTTCTCAAGAAAACAGAGCCTCATTTCTGAGCAATGAAACACATGATTCAGCAAAAACACCATTTGCTTATCCTGGACTCCTATGTGTCTGTATCCCCATGCAAAACCAGAGAAAAAGGGAGAAAACATTCTTTTACTCACTTTCCTTTGTTAAACACTGAGAAGCTGATGTTGTGGGACCCTGGAGGAGAAAAAAGTAATATACCTTATGGCAAAGCATGGAGTGCATCCTACCAAACCTTATACAGGTGTCCTGGGCCCAATTCTCCTCTCCTCTATTTTATATATTTAATTCAGAATATCTCTCCCAAACAAGAAGCTTGCTGCTCAAAGCCTCCACAAGAAACTAGAAGCTTCTTCAGAGTGCTTGGAAATGAGGAGAAATTAATTGGATCCAACCCCCTACCAGAGAAAGAATACAAGGGAGCATCCAATTTATTCCTCTAACAAAGCAGTAAAGGGAAGATCCATCACAGATAAGGAGGATTAAAGTAGTAAACTGAGCAAAGACCCCAAATCACACTGTTGCTGTCAGCAATGTCTGCATGATGTCATGGTTTCAGTTCATGTTCTCCCGGGCTGTGCAGAGGACACAAACCATGGCAGTGGCTCTGTTGAGGGCTGGTAAGCCTTGATCTGAAGCTGCTTTTGTGCACTCAGCCCTGAGCCACATTCCTAACTTTGAAGGCAGAGCAGAATCTCTATCCTCTGGAATTGCAGAAATGATGGAAACCCACAATTTTTACCCCTTTTCACCAACCTATGTGGTTCCCTCCCAGCCGGCACTGCAGGGTCCCCGGTCCATCCTCTGCCTGAATGGGGTAACTGTGGAGACACAAAAGACTTGGCTGAGTCTTGGGAGCAAAACCAGCAAAATACAGTGAGAAACATCTAAACAATAGGTATATAAGCCCAGATCTCTTAAGATAGTCCTGCTTGGCTCCATTTGGAGACAAAGGAGAGATATAGGTGAGATGGGAGGGGAACAACCCAACTTCCTACTAATGATCAAGAGTTCAGCAGCTTAGGAGGATATCTCTCAGCAGCACACTGTTCCAGCCTAGCCTCCTTTACATCTGTTCCCAGAAGCTGATCCTGTTGGCAACCTTCTGAGCCCCCACTTGAAATAAAAAGCTGGGCAGGGACAAATGTGGGTACAGGGGCAGGATGAACAGGGGGACAAAAGCATTTCCCCTCTACTTGCTCGTCTTCCTGTCCCTAATCTGTAAGGAGGAGCAGGTAGCAATGAAACCAGACACGCTGGCATTACATCAACTGTCTGGAGTCATGGAACATTGGAAATACCATCCTCAATTCACACTGTCATTTAAGTTCTCCTTTTGGGAAACAGGAAGAATTTTACACTGCAATAAGGAGGTCCATCGAGGACTCCAGGAGCCTTAGCACAGACTTCTGTGGGAGGGGATTTTTCCCCCGATTCCCTGTCAAAGTAGCTTCCTCCTTTCCTGGAGCTCACAGGCACTGTAAGAAGTGCAGCAGCCCTCACCCACCCCATCGCAGACCATGAAGTCAACTCCCCATGGTCTGTCTCCACCTCAAGCCAAAGCAGAAGAGTTTCTGCAAAAGCCATGATTTTGTTTTGGTTTTGTGCTGTACCCCTGCACCAAGACAAACCAAAAATAAGTGAAGAACTGACATGCTTCCAGTTCGTCTGTCAGCAAAAGAGCAGAGACTGGTCCATCCATCTGCTGCTGTAAGGATAGCTGGCCTGGGCAAAAAAATAAACAGGAAAAATGACATGAAGCAACATGGAGCTTCACAGATGAAAACCTGATCTTGTTAAAATTGGCAACTTATATTTTCATTTGGGACAGGAATTTCCTCTCCCTTGTATATAACATTTATTAATCTCTTATCTCTTTGCCTGCAAAGCATATTCCCCAAATACTGCAAGAACTGCATCTCCGTGAAGATCGTGGGTGTCAGGAACATCTTTGAGACACCCCATGCCAGCTCTGAATGACTTGATGCCTCCTCCCTGTAGGCAAGGCTGAGCTTCAGGAGGGCTATACCTATCCTTACCCTCCAGAAGCAGCAGGGAGCATCCCTTACAGCAAGTGCATTCAAGATACAGCTCAGTCATTTCTTTATTTCATCGAGGAAAAACCCTACAAACAACCTCTGCCAGAAAGCACCTGAGCTCCTAATAACAAATTTAGTCATCCCCACCCTAAAGAACCAATATGGGACAACTTCAGCTGGAGAAAACAAATCGGTCTACAGTAATAAATGCAAAGTAATTAGCAGAATAAGCAAAGGTTGGCAATGATTCTTTGGCAATGAACAGGCAATTATGGGAAATATGTAATTAAAAGCTGTAATGCAAACATCCTTCAGAGCGTAGTTTTGTATGACCAATGCTTCAGAGAGCACTTTTATGAGGTTTTAATAAAAGCCCTTGATTTTATTAATACTGGTGGCTGATATTAAGAACCTTTCCTTTTAAGGAAAACTAGAAGAAAATTCAGTGCTGCCAAATGTATGATTGTCACCACTGGACCATTGTATCCCATATACAGGATGGGAAAGGATGCTGAACACACTTAAAAATATAAAACCCATTCTCTTTCTTTGTTCCAAATTCTGAATCAGCGTGACTGAAGGACAGACTGCTCTGGACGAGTCCAAGTCCCCACCTGGTACATATTTCCTAACACACCAAAAATGAGCAAATTATTTATGTGAAGCTGCAAAGGGAACCAGTCTGGTATGCTGTGATTTTGAGGCCATTTCCTTCTGGTGAAGTTAAGCTGTAAATGAGTAACCCAGAAGTGGAGGACGAGGCACGTCCAGCCTCCAGTCACACAGAGCAGCCTTTCTGCCCACTGAGCAAAGGTTTCACAGTTCCAGCAGAGGCAGGTAAAACAATAATTAATATCAGACAAAGGATGCTGATGGGCAGCAGTGTAGGGGCTGAGAAATGGGTGCAGATGGTACAACAGGAATCTCCACTGGACTCTCATCTACACTAGCAAATAATTTAATTAATTAGCAAGGGACATTTCCATTCAGCCTGAAAAGTCATGAAAAAGCATCTAGTGGTTAAATATCTGTTGCTGCAATTATAGTTTCCAACTGCTGAGAAAACACACGTTTACTGGCTCCTGAAATGATCCTTAAAACGCCAGCAAAGTGACTATGGATTAATAGTTTTTCTTTAAAATACTCATCTGGGCTTATTTCTTCACTTCCATTTACACAAGTACAAGGAAATCATAAATTAGTATTTGATAACATATTCATGCATATGAAAATACAGATGATACACATCAGCACATTGCTGATGCTCATTTTGGATTTGCTGTTCTTAAAGGGCTGCTGTCCTGAAGTAAGTTTCTTAAATCTACGTGCTTTTCTCTGTTGCATGTAATCATAGAAGCCACAAAATCCAAAAATCAGACCTTTGAGAACAAAGAAACACCCAAAGAGGATTTAAAGAAGCCAACAACAAGGCCTTTTGTCTCAAAATACTTCTCCTTTGTCTTCTGTCTCTCCAGAGCATCTGCTTCAAACTAACAGTTTTTCTAAAAAAAATGCAAATTGGGGAGGGAAAATTTATTTAACTTTTCGATTCTGACATTATTTTAATTAGTTAAATTCTAATTTGCCAGGCAAAATAAAATCTACAGCAACCAGCTGCAATTACAGTACAACTCACACTGAGCTGTGATTGACTGTGCTGCCAGTAAACAAACCAACCAGCTTAATGGACCAGTTGCAATTAGATTAACAAAGTTTGCTGGAGCCCAACTCATGAGCTGCAATAAACCACAAAGGAAGTAAATGGCAATTCTGGGCCAACTGGTTGCAATTTATTGCTGTCGAGGAGGCTGATGGAAGAAATGCCAATTTACAGGGGCTGGGGGCAGATAGCTGCCTGGACATAATTACCCATCAATATAATCCACATTGAAGTCAAGGGTCTCATATCTTCCAGCAATTGTCTTCCCATAAATCTGTATTACATTTCCTGTTTAAAGGGAAATGGAAATTGAAGTGAGCCTTTTAAACCACAGAACTTATTTGCAGAGTTTGTGAGCTGAAGAAAAGGAATCCTTGGTCTTCCTGAACTTTGCAGAGGTGCCAGCATTGATGGCTACTCTCAGCTTCTACCATGGCTCAAGATGACTTTGTACTCAATTCACTTTTTCCAAAACACATCTTTGTTTGCCACCAAAAAAGTCCATTCCCATTTTTTTAGTAGATCTCCTGTAGTTGCACTGAGAAGACATTTTCCTCAACTCTTTTTTTGACTAAACCCCACATTCTAACCCGATTCCACTGTACAACCACAGGAGACAACCAAAATTACATCATTTGTACGTTAAAGAGGGAGAAGATCTAAAAAGGAGCTCAGCACATCTGTGTCCAGTTGAATAACTCCCAACACTCCAGTGACCACACTGGGCAAGAGCCTCATTCAGTCGCCTGGAGGGGTGTCTCACATGAGTTGAGGCACCCTGTCAGACACCTTTAGGATTAGATATTAGGAAGAAATTCTTGGCTCTGAGGGTGGGCAGGCCCTGGCACAGGTTGGGCAGAGAAGCTGTGGCTGCCCCATCCCTGGAAGTGTCCAAGGCCAGGTTGGACAGGGCTTGGAGAAACCCAATCTAGTGGAAGGTGTCCCTGCCCATGGTAGGGGGGTGGAACAAGATGATCTTTTAGCTTGTTTCCAGCACAAACCATTTTGTGACCCTCTGATCCTATCCTCCCACTGTGGCTCCAGAAGGGAGTGAATCTTCCTAGTCCTGTCTCTACCTGCTCCATGCAGGTCCTTCGTGCTCCAAGACATTTCAAATACCACTAGACTCTCATGCCCTTCACTGACTACACTTGGAGGTCAAACATCCAGCTAACACACAGAAACCTCCATACAAACACCCCAAAGCCAGGCATGAGAATTTAGATCTGAACTGTGTCTGAAAAAAATTGAAAATAAGGGATTGATCTAGATTTAGGAGCATTTATGTGGTCTCATCATAGAGATATCTCTCTGCACTCTTGAGAGACCAAAATCCTTTGATTAATCTTGACATTGGAAATGAACATTTCCATTTTCTCTAAAGAAACCTGCAAATACAAAAATAGTAGAACTGGAGGGGGAAAGTCTTTCATATACCACTTAATTGTTCACAGCAAAACCAATGACTCTTCTCAGGTAAGTTTAAAGTCTTTCCCAAAGCCCAATTAGCCAAAAGGTCTGCATGGCATTACAGTATCAGTTAATTCTTCTTAAAACTATTCCTAAATAAATAGTGTCTGATGACTCAAGATTTGGGATGGATTAGATTTATCAATGTCCTGAACAACATCACTCAGAGTTGGGCTGCAGGAGTCAAGTACCAAATAACCTGGTCACTGTTTGTTCCCCACTTTTGTACCCAGTGCTGCAGACTCTCCCCCCTTGTACAAACCCATTTTCCTGTCCACCATTAAGTTCTGGTGGTGCTTTTTTTTATTCCCAGCAAGACAGACCCTTCATAAGGCAGAAGACAGTATGGAACACCAAATAATGGTTTAAGTGGCCTCTAGATTAAAGGTCCCATACCTGGGATGTCAGAGGGTGGATTAATTTGGTAAACCACAGGTGTCTGCTCAGCAGAGAACTGCAAAGAGAAATGTGTAGTTAGATGGTAGTTGTTTTCACCACATTCCAACATGACCTGATGGTGCACTGCTCACAACACAGTTGGCAACTGCATTTCAGAGATTCCCACTTCAGATCTGATCTTTGAAGCCAAGCCCTGCTCCAGGAAGGAGAAATATTCCCTTCTTACCCAGCCCCCCCTCCAATCAGAGTATGGCTAGTGCCATTTTTACATCCTCTTTTGTGCCCAAATTGCCCACCATGGCTTGAGTCAATGCCAGAAGACACACTTTAACACACTATAAAATTCCTGGTTTATGTAAAGTTAAAACCTGCATCTTATTCTGCATTATGCAACCATTTTTCTTCCCAGTGGTATATACTTTAAAATTATTTCTTTATCACAGAACTAAAATACTTCAGCCACCCTTTAGCAAGTTTTTTTGGATACCCTAACGCAAGGGAGCAAAGAAAGAGCTTGCACTGGCCCATCTTAATGCATTGTAGTACAACAGTTTTGTCTTTGGGAAAGCACTACCTTGGACTGTGAGGTAAAAAAAAACTTGAAGATTGAGTCTAACCATTAATCTAGCACTGCCAAATCCACAACCATGTCCCTGAGTGCCACAAATACACATCTCTTAAATCCCTCCAGGGATGGCGACTCCATCACTTCCCTAGTGTTTGACCTTCCTTTTAAGGAAGAAATTTTCCTTAATATCCATTCTAAACATCCCCTGGTGCAACTTGGGCCAACGTCCTTGTCCAGTGTCTTGTAACTTGGGAGAAAAGGCCGACCCCCACCTGGCTCCAGTCTCTTGCCAAGAAGTTGTAGAGAGTGACAAGGTGCCCCCTGAACCCCCTCAAAGTTCTCTCAGTCACTCATCATCAGACCTGTGCTCCAGGCCCTTCCATTGCCCTGTTTTTTGGATATGCTCATTTCCCCCACCTCCTCTGTGATCCCTCTGTGTCCTCCCTGACACTTAGAGGTGCTGCTGACAGCCCAATAAATAGCATCCAAAAACCTCATTTTCTGATTCAGATTGAAGACACCAATTCATTTTTTGGGTTTTTTTTCCAAGCTTTCCTTAAACCAGTCCCTTTCAGAGCTCATTCTTTGCCTACCCCCTCCTCATGGTCCTGTTAAATAGAAATGAGTAGCCACAGACTCCCTCCTGCAATGGCCACTTCTGGGAAGCAAAGGCAACACCACACCATACCCCAGGCTGGAGCTGATGTGGAAAAAGAAGCCAAAACCAGCATGAAATTCAGGCCACTGGCTGACACAAGTCTTCTGAGCTGCTCAGACTTGTTGCTGCCTGCAGCAGCCTTTTTCAGCCTAATGTGGAGGCAAAATTAATTCTTAATACGCATAGCTCCCAGGTCCCAGCCCCAAAACAAAGAGACACACTGTGTTTTAGTTAGCTTGGAATGTGCCTCATTAACAGCATCCCCTGGTGATTTTTCATCAACTCTCTAAGCCAGCTGAACCACCTGATGACTCTTCAGCTTTAATGTGCAATTTACTGAAAAGGCTGGGCTCTCCTGCTCGATACTCAAAGCCAGCTTAGAGGTGGGATGTGACTTCTAAACAGACCAGGCCTCATCCTGAAACATGAATCATGGTAAAGAATTCTGCTCTGCAAGAGACTGTAGAATCCAAGAAGGGTTTGAGTTGGAAGAGACCTTGAAGATCATCTCATTCCAACCCGCAGTCATGGGCAGGGACACCTTCCACTATCCCAGGTGTCTCCAAGCCCCATCCAACCTGGCCCTGGAGACTTCCAGGGATGGGGCAGCCACAGCTTCTCTGGGCAACCTGTGCCAGACCCCCTGACCCTCACAGCCAAGAATTTCTTCCTAGCATCTAAACCTTTGCTCTTCCAGTTTGAAGACATTCCCTCTTGTCCTGTCTCTAACATGCCATTGTAAATAGTCTCTCTCCATCTTCCTTGTAGGTTCCCTTCAGGTACTGCAAGGCCACAATTAGGTCACCTCAAAGCCTTTTCTGAACAATTCCAATTCCTTCAGCCTTTTTTCATAGCAGAGGCATTCCATCCCTCTGATCCTCTTGGCAGCCTCCTCTGAACTCACTCCAACAGGTCAGTGTCCCTCCTGTGCTGGGGACCCCAGATCTTGACACCATTGTCATGAAGTAGTCTAATATCACCATATCCCAAAACATCCTTAGACAATGTGCTTTGAACCAGCGAGCCAAAGGGAAAATCCTGGTTGGAAGAGGAGCAGTGATCTCTCAAAACAACTGAGCACCAGATATGAAATCACAGCTGAGGTCTGAACTTTCCAAATCTTGCTCATCTGAGGTGGAGATCTGTCCTAAATGTGAAGAGATTTCCACTCCTGGAACCAGCTGTGCCCATGGGAGGGGTTCTTGCCCATGGTTAGCTGTCTGTGCACTGTTAGTGGCCACCCTGCAGCTTGCAGGGTAACACCACAAGAAGTCAACAGAGTCTTCTGACACAATAAGAGCTTCTGAATGTGTGGCTTAAGGGCAGAGATAAATTAACCTGGACCCAGAATTTTCAGCCACTTCAGTCACCTAGTCTACCCAGTGCCACTCATGAGTACCTCAATCCATCAAGTTTTCAGGGTTAGAAGGAGCATCCTAATTTCTTGTCCTGACATGCAATCAGATCTACAGTATATGAGAGAGAAAAGAATCATGACCAGCACATTAAGGAAAGTGATTTTCTCTTTCTACTCTACTCTCATGGGGCCCCACCTGGAGTATCACATCAAACTCTGGGGCCCCAGCTTCAGAGGGATGTGGAGCTGCTGGAGTGAGTCCAGAGGAGGCCACAGAGATGCTGCAGGGCTGGAGCCCCTCTGCTCTGGAGCCAGGCTGGGAGAGCTGGGGGGT
>JAWWTY010000106.1:112708852-112728212 GCA_035222235.1 Margarornis squamiger
GGAGAAGAGAAGGATCCAGGGAGACCTGAGAGCCCCTTGCAGAGCCTAAAGGGGCTCCAGGAGAGCTGGAGAGGGACCTGGGAGACGGGATGGAGGGACAGGACACAGGGAATGGCTTCCCATTGCCAGAGGGCAGGGTTAGATGGGATACTGAGAAAAACTTCTTCCCTGGGAGGGTGGGCAGGCCCTGGCACAGGTTGCCCAGAGAAGCTGTGGCTGCCCCATCCCTGGAATTATCCAAGGCCAGGTTGGACAGGGCTTGGAGCAACCTGGGCCAGTGGAAGGTGTCCCTGCCCATGGCAGGGGGTTGGAACAAGATGATCTTAAAGGTCCCTTCCAATCCAAACCATTCCATGATTTCATTATTTCAGCATGTTTCCTGTGACACTTTGTCTGAAGTTTGACTCCTTTCCATACCTTGAATTCTTTATCATTTCTACACTTCCTCAGCAATTACCTTGAAAGAATAATTCTCTTTCTCCAGCCCAGTCAGGTTGTTAATCACACCTCCTTTAAAGGTCACCTCCACATAGTACAAACCCTCCTGGGGTGAAGACCTAGATTGGAAAAAAATGTGTTATATTGTATTATTTTTATACATACTGAGTTTATTTTTTAGGAAATGCCAGGTCTTTCCATTCTTACCAGATCCAATGGGGACTCAATAGGGCAAAGCAAATTTGCACTTTCCACCCAAACTTCACCCATATGAACCCATAATAAGTCAACAATTTAAAAGAAATGTGGAGGCACAGCAAGACATGACAGTAAAGCAAAGAAGGTGATAGGACTATATCAGAACTCTACTCAAATTATAAGTTAATACAAAACACAAACATGTTTATCAGACATGCACAAACAATAATTATTATTCATTAGTAATAAAATGACCCAAGGCTGCCTGGATCTGCAGGGCATCTTGATCCTGGTCTGTAAATTAATGCTGCATCCTTAATGCCCACAGTTTCTCAGCACAATTAATTCTCAGAATTAACTCCCAGCCAAATTACAGCAGCAAGAGATGGATGAGCCCCATCAGGGTCCCTCTTACACCCTCGAGGCTCCCCAGTCTTCCAGTCAAACAACCCTTTTATAAAGTTATGACAGGATAGAAAACAGGCAGCTCAAACTGTCAAGCTGGTCCTTGAAACCATATTTATATCCTGCTCTATTCATAACCTCTGTCTATGATCTTGGATACGTTGAGGATACCAAAAGCTGATAAAATTTCCACCAATATTTTCTTAGTTGTTTTGCTCCTGAGAATTAGATGAGTACAAACCTTTGAAGGTCTGAGTCTAGACTGTCCAAGAAACCTCACTGTGACCCTCATGTTTCATTAAGTTGAAACAAGAATAAATGCAGCAGTTTAGGAGGTGCTCAGATGTGGACATGGTAAGAGATAAAGGAATTCTTCTAATTCCCAAACTGCCTGTACAGACACTGAAAGAAAATGAGGATCCTACCAAATAAATACCAAGGTCTCACCCACAGCATAGTCATGGATCATACCTTGTTCTGCATCTTAGAGTGGGCAAGCCAAAATACAGAGGAGAGACATCACAGGGCAGTCTAGGCAGGTCTGGGTTCACCAGGGACACCTCCAGCTGGGACACCCTGGCTGGAGAGAGAGATTCTGTCTGGTGGGATGCTGTGCCTAAGTAATAAAGTCAGAAGTAATAAATCAGAAGAGCTCTGGGAGGACAGGATCACTCACGTTCAGTCACATGGGAAACATTTTTGAAAGTACAACCCAGTTTCTCCTTAGGAGTAGCATTTAGAGCCCTTGATGAGGCTTTTTTAAATTATGTTTGTGTGATTTTACGTTGTGGTTTAACCTCAGCCAACAGCTCAGCCCCACACAGTCACGTACTCACTTTCCCTATGATGGGATGAGGGAGAGAATTGGAAGGGTAAAAGTGAGAAAACTTATGGATGGAGGTAAAAACAGTTTAATGATGAAAAAAAAATGTAAAGAAAAGAGAAAACGTAAAGACAAGAAAACTCCAAAAGGACAAGTGATTCAAATGAAAACAGCTGCTCATCACCAACTGATTGATGCACAGCCAGTCCTTCATCTTTAAAAATTCAAGTTTTATCTGAGCATGAACCACCAGGTTTAACTTTTGCAGCATAATCAAATACAAGAAGAAACACAGAAGGCTCACACACACCTCTTGCTTTGCTCACCATCTTCACAGATGGTTCCCAGCCCACAGACTCACTTTAGATGGCAACAGTGGTTTCTTGATTTACAGCAAACTATACATTTCCTCCTGGTTCCAGGAAGGTTATTCCCCTTCTCCCAAGGCCCATCTCTTTCCCCTCAACAAAAAAAACACCCCAAAAGAACAAACTCAACTTGAACTGAGTTCCCAGCTGTGACTGTCTGCCTGCACACATTGCTGTGGGGAAACATCTCCCTTGAATCACTTAGTTAGAAAAGACCTCTAAGATCATTAAGACCAATCATTCCCCCAGCACTGCCAAGTCTACCATGAAAACATGTCCCCAAGTGCCACAACCACACATTTTTAAATTCCCCTGATGATTCTACTACTGCCCTGGACAGCCTGTGCCAGGGCTTGACAACTCTTTCCATGAGGAAATTCTTCCTAATATCCAATATAAACCTTCTCTGGCACAACTTGAGGCCCTTTCCTCTTGTCCCATCACTTGGTATTTGGGAAAGGAGACCTACCCACCATGATCCACCCTCCTGTCGGGTAGTTGTAAAGACCTGAGCTTCCTTTCTTCCCTTCATTTCATCATCTCTGTGGGAATGCACAATATTCAGGCAAAGTCTGGTCTCTTTCATTGTAGTTAAAAATGATTGAGTGTCAGAACCTGAGCATCTAAACCAAGCATACAGCTGGTTCAGAACCCAACTTTCTTTCCAATGAATCAATATTCATCACTGTGGAAAATCAGGCCTAGCTTCGCACTGCTGGTTTTGGTCCCAGATGAGAAGGACTTCTCAATTTCTGTGATTTAAATTCAGATCTCTGGTTTAAATTGTTTTTAAAGCTCCAGCATCACAGGACCTATGAAGGGAGGGGATTTTCAGCTTTTCTTCATTAAAAAAGGTGGCAGGAAAGACATTTCTAGCCCTACTTCTGCAAAAATAAGGTAAAAAAATTGACTTGTCTTGCTTAGGAGAAACTTTCAGTCATAGCTTAGGAAGTGATAACTTCAAGCTGAATTCATGTTACAAATGTCACAGCCCACAGCTCTTTTGCTTAGGGTTTGCCACTCCAACCACACCTCTCAGAATGAAGTTGATTCTCTGCTACTTTTACATCCCTGGAAGTGTTCAAGGCCAGGTTGGACAGGGCTTGGAGCAACCTGGTCTAGTGGAAAGTGTCCTTGTCCATGGCAGGGGTTTGGAATGAGATGAACTTTAAGGTTCCCTCCAACCCAGCCTTTCTGTGACTCCACTTTGACATGTACTTCCTAGGAATTCAACACTCACCATCCAGAGTGATGGTAATCCAGGTTCCTCCAGCAATGCTGCCCTCGTGGGGCTCGACGAGTGATCCTGTGGCTGTCACTGCAAAAACAACCTGGCTCCATCAGGCTGAAGGGTGATGCAAACACCTAAAATACCTTGTTCAGCATGAGGCACACCAGTCTGAGAGCTGTCCTCCCGTGATCCCATCCTTCAGCTCATTTCTCCTTCTCAGGAAGCCAAATTAGTCATATTGCCCCTCTTTTTGCTCCCCATTGTGTCCCACATTTAACAATCCTGCTTCCCTCAGTGGGGTTTTAGTGCCCTCGGGACTTGGTTCACTGAGCCACAGCTTCCTGTCCTCCCCAAGAATTAAAATAAAGATGATAAACCTCATGTTTACTCCTCCAGCTCTCAAAGAAACATGCTTCATGACATCTGTGCACTCTCCCAACTTAAGGCTGCCCACAAAACATAATCTCTTTGGGCTCCAAAACAGCCTGTCCAGCTCCTTCTTTCCAAAGACTTAGGAAAGACATACAGACCTGGAAATGAGCTTTGGCTTCATGATGTTAAGTCACCTATAACTTGCTATGCCATGCCTTTCATAAAAGCATCAAGATCTGAAGATAATTTAGGCTTTATTTTGGGCACTCTTCTCCTCTGAAGCTGAGAGATGAGCAAGTGACTGGCTTTCTTTTTAACCACTGATCAGAATATTTCAGAAGTCATTTTACAGTGATATCCAGTTTCCTGATTAACACTTTAGGAGATTTCAAACTTTTTAGCTGCATCTGGATGCAATCTCAAACACCAGGGTTGATCACTGAAGCCAAAAACTGGATGCACTTGCATGATGAGCCTTGAATATCAACATGCAAACAGTGACATATGTATCAAGTGAATCAAACCAATAGGTGTCATATGAACTCAGAACACAGTAAATTAAAAATTAATTAAAAAATTGACACTGGCTATGGAAATAATGTCATAAAAAAACACTGATATGGTGGATAATGTCTGGTATGATGCAGTCAACATCCCATAATATTCCACACCTTTTAGAAATGCTTATGCATGTCAGGATACAGTCAGCCTGTATCCAACCCAGTGGCACTGGATTTTCCTGGTGTTTTATGACCAGGGTGGTTGGAGACAGCACCTCTCCATCACCCACCTGCCAAGAATATCAGCCCAGCACTCAGAAAGGGTGTCCAAAGGTTCATCTTGAAGGTTGGGTGAGGAATTCACAAGAGTGGCTCCAGAATCGTGGCTTGGGGCCTTAGGACCTTCCCTGGAATGTTAAAACAAACCAATGTGCATTCTTTCTTCACAGTGCAAACCTGTGGGAGCAACAGCTGTGACCTGTTCTAATAATTAAATAAAATAAACATTTGAGTACTGGTAGACTAGTATTGCTGTCATAACCAGACAAATCCCACATTCCCATTATATAGTCCATGTCAGGAACTGTTCTAACATTTAAAGACAGACCATCAGCTTCTGCTGCCTTCTTCCTGGGCTTTGTACTAGTATGGAAAAAAACCTGGGTGAACTAATTTACCCACATTTTTAAATCATAAAATGGTTCGATTTGGAAGAGGCAAAGTTCATCTCGTTCCAAACCACTAGCCAAGGGCAGGAACATCTTGCACTAGACCCGGTTCCTCAAAGCCTCATCCCACCTGGCCTTGAACACTTCCAGGGATTCAGCATACTTTTATTGCTATTACCATAAACATGGCTTTATAATAATTCATATATTATACATGGCAGTCATGAAATCTCTAAAAATACCCTCCTCAGAGCTGCTGGGTAAGAGCAGGGATGCCCAGAGATGCTCAGTGGAAGAAGGGTGGGATGGCACCCCAGAACAGATGCAACAGAAGAGCAAAAACTCTCAGAGATTAGATTGGGGCAGCAGGTTTAGTTGTCCATAACTATGGTAAGCACACTGTCCCCACAGAGCAATTTCTAACTTTCTATTACCCACTGAACCACAAGACCTATTGTAACTACTCTCTCTGTATTTCTCACACATTTTGACACACTGCAACATGCAGGGGTTGGAGTCCAGTACCCTGATGCAAGTGAATGCTGCATTTTAAAGCAGGTGCATAAAATATAATTTAAATTTAATTTTATTATTCTTACTAAGTCTATTTTTCTGGTATTACTTACCTTATTCAATTTGTTCTTCTACCATTTCTCGGATGAGTGAAGTGCAGGAGCTCAAGTACCAGCAAAGTGATAACAGCTCCATCCCTTTGATGCCAGCTCTACAATTTTCAGGCTAAGGTTGTGCTACACACTTGGTTCAGTGCTGAAACCCACCAGACAAGTTTCTCAAAATGCTCAAATCCTTTTACAGACAGCTCAGAGCTGTCCACTAAGTGTGCTTAATTATTAACCTACTGTATTGCTACTATTAACTGTTTTGTTGCAAAGCTGTAAGAACCATAACAAGAGTAACCTGAAATTGTTCTTCCATTGGTATAGGATTAGATCCTCCAACAAGAGGACATTCATTCATTTTATCCTCTTTTTGCCCCCTACAACATGACAAAACCTGATGGAATGGCTTCTCGATATGCCAATATTCAATCTGGGTCTGACTTGCACAGCAAGTGGATTTCAAGATTCCCTTATATAATCTCAATTCAATTTTAACACGGTCTGCATTTAGTGGGAATTATGCCCAAAGGGTGTTTAGATGCCTTACCACATCTCAAGTACCTACACCCCTGCAGATCCTTTACCATCCACTGTGGAAAAGTGGGCAGGGGACTTAGTGTTACCTCTCACCCCACAGAGAAACTTGGCTACAGGGAAGACCCAACTCAGCCCACCTCAGGCACTGAACAGCATCTCCACTCTGACCTCTACACTCACCTGTTTGAACCCCAGATGGATTTTGGTGGAGTCACCAGATAGGCTGCTGAGCCCCTGCAATTCCATAGATGCCTTCCTGGAAGCTTCCACTGAAATTCAGGAGAAGCTCCGAGACCCCACAGCATAACTGAAGTTTAATGAGTTACCACGAACCAAACAACAGTGGTATGTATTCATCCTCTTACCTCATCCCCAAAGGGAGGTGAAACAGGATTGCTTGTTCTTCCTCAGCCTTAGTTCAGAGGCACAGTGGCACAAAGTCACGGGCAATCAACTCTCAGTTAAGGTCTGGAGCAATGCCCGGCAGGGGAACAAGTTGTGTGTGGTTTATTCTTAGGCCAAGCCCCAGCTACATATAGCCAATGATTACAGGAACCCAATTAACCCCATCTTGCTCATTAATCTACACTCAGTTTACTTATTAGCTGGGATTACAGTGGAAACACAGTCAGAAGAAAGAGTAAACTGGAGGGAATTCTCAAACAAAAGAGCAGTGCCAAAGAAGAGACAGTTCAAAGGTGACAACTTGAGCACAGCAGACACAGCCAGATGCTGGTGAACAGGTCCACTTACAGAACCAAATGAGGGAATGGAACAGGTCCAAAACTCTGCCAGGGACACCCCACAGAAACAAGAGGGGATGGGGCCAGAGACTCAACTACAATATGGGTGCACAATTCAGCTGGATCAGGAATAACGCTGAAGACCACTGTCCCTGTAACAGAACTCAGGGAGGGAAGGAGCAGCATGAGCCCACAGCTGAGGTTAAATAAGGCTCCTGATTCATGGACAGGGTGTGGATGGGGGTCCCAGGTGAGGCTGATCAGGGCTCATTGATGCCCTCAGTGCCCTGACACACCTGCTCCCAACATATTCCATCATTCAAATTCTCTGTGACATTGTCAGCAAAAAAAATGAATTACCTCTGTCATTCTTTATAGCAGTTCATTACACAATCCTAAGGAAATGCTTTATTGAGTTAAAAAATCAACTAAATGCCCAAGATTTGCAGATCAGAAAGATCTGATTGAGGAGTTTATTCTCTGCAGAAAGTCACAGATTAGGTAAAATAATGCATCTTCAGGGGAGACATCCACCTGAAGGAGTTAAAACATGAAGAGAAAGAGAAAAGATGATGGAAAATCTTTGTCCTAATAACCAGAAATTGGCCCAGAATTCAGACCAGGAGAGGCATGGCCAAGTCACAGAAGGGCCATGTTATATGACATGTAAATCCTCCCCCCACCATAAGCTGATGATCATGTTTAGGGTTATTACACAGCAAAGAGGAAAGCAGCACAGATTGATGAGCAAGTGCATGTTTGGATATGTGTGCAAACCATTTTTTTCCTGCTGGAGGAAAACAAATCATCAGCCCTGGTATTGTTTGTTTGCAGTTACTCATTTAGGGTTTGTAGATGTTGGGTGCATGAGTGAAAATGGCCTTATGGATAAGACTCAACATCACTAATCTGAGAAAAATTCCTGCATTGCAACCAAGAAGGAGACATAAAAAGCAGGAGGGGTGAGCAGTGGCTTTTCGTCACTAGGTGGAAGTGTGGAGCCATAGAAGATCTGTCTGCTCCTTGAAACACAACCCAAGGGTGGCCAAGCTGCCACTGCTCTGCCTAACACAGGTCCAGCAGCATTTTCTGTTACCTCCCTGCACTTGAGGGAAAGCCCAGGAACTAGCAGACAACGCAGGAAAAGGAGAGGTGGGACCTGTTCCCAGCTCTTTCACTCACTGACAAATGATTTGGGCTAAACAGCTCCATCCTCAAGTCATCAGCTTGTAAGATGGGGATGGCAGGGTGCTGCCCATGAGGCCTTTTGCAGGGTGAGCGCTCCCAAAGGGAAGCACCATAGAGAGACTCATTTTCCCCAGGACTTGCAGCCTTTCTGGGATGGAAGATCCTTGCAGGAGCCTAGTGGGGGTCCCCTCATGCTCCCTCCAGCCATCACACTGCGGCCACCTCGCGAGAGGAATGTGGCAGTTGTCGGGCACCACATGGCTCCTCCAGCAGAACAGCTGAGGGGAGGATAATGTGGGATAAGGGAAGGTTTAGCAATTTTGTCTGCAACCGCTCAGGGGCTCCCCTCCTCCCTCACGATCCTGCTGATGTGTGCACCACCCTACGTCAAGGGCACCGGCGATTCCTGCCTGCTCCTCACCAAAGTCAGACACCATCATGAGGGAGTGATGCAGGAATGCTGCCTGTGCCCACAATTCCTGCACCTAGACCTGTAAAGAGAGCACAAAGCACCCCAAGGGAAAGCCAGCCTGATGGGGTTTGTGCCTGGACCATAGAATGATAGAATCATAGAATCACAGAATGGTTTGGGTTGGAAGGGACATTAAAGCATATCTCTTCCAGCCTCCCTGCCATGGGGAGGGATATCACTCACTAGGTCAGGTTGCTGAGTGACCAGTGCTATGTGAGTGATGGTGTTGGTCACCTGGTGACCAGCAGCATTGTCTTCTCTTGAATATGCCTTTTGAGAAGCAGCTTCTCTTGCAATGCAAGGTGTGCTGTGCTGGTCACACAGTGGGGAAAAACAGCTTGAAACTGCTTGATCTTACAGACTCAGTCCAGACACAGAGATTGGACAGAGATCTCTGCTTTCCAGCTTGGCATTGCCATAAAATCATGGAATGCTTCAGACCATCTTGTTCCAATCCCCTGCCATGGGCAGAGGCACCTTCCACTGTCCCAGCTTTCTCCAAGCCCCATCCAACCTGACCTTGGACACTTCCAGGGATGGGGCAGCCACAGCTTCTCTGGGCAAACCTGTGCCAGGGCCTCACCACCCTCACAGGGAAGAATTTCTTCCTAATATCTGATTTAAATCTACCCGCTTTCAGTTTAAAACCATTATCCCTTGTCCTGGAAGGCTGGGTTACTAGAAGACATGTAGCCTGAAAGTCTTACATGGCCCTGCACTGGCCATGCCACTCCATGTAGAGCTCTTACAGCTGCTCTTTCCTTCTATTAATACTTCACCTTTTGTGTATTGACACCCACTTCCTAGCAACCAAGGTCACAGAGAAGGTGTTAAGAAGCTGGGCTGATTAAGAATAACTCCTGTGGTTTGATGTCTCTTTTCTTGAGGGGCTCGTTAGACACCAGCAGGCAGGGTGCTGAGCTGGAATGTCCAAGGGAACCTAGGGGATTTGGAAACCCTGCTCTGATCAAATTTCCCTCTGAATCCCAGTCTTCCTCCTGCCCTCCCTCAGAATCCAGCTGGGTGGAGCACCCTTGGGAGGATGAGTTGGGACAGTGCAGTAGTGCTGGCACATATCAGCCAAATTTGTCCCCTGGGCACCCACAGGGGTTGGGTTTATTAAGGTATAATCCAGTGGTCTCCAGAGCCCAGGTAAATACCTCTCACTGCTATTGATTCCCACCATGCAGAGTGGACTGCACCTACTGCCTTCCTACTTTCTACAGCCCTGAGCATCCTTCCAGCAGGGCCAGCACCACAGCCTTAAATCTCTGCCCTCAACAAGCCCCTGTGTTTAGTCCTGGGTTTGCTGGAACAGGCTCAGCTGCCCACTGTGATGAGATCCATGCCCATTCCTTACTGCTCCTAGCCAAGTAGGAGCACTGAGATAAACTGGCTTGAGAGTTTACGTGCAACTTGTGTTGCAAAATGGCACAGAAAAAAATCCCATCTTTCCTTCTGGGTTTCAGTGGACTTCAGTCACTAGCCAGTTATCCCTGGTTTCTCAAAGGTAAGGCTGGAAGAATAGTCAGCCAGGGATGAGCAGAGGCATTTCTGAAGTGATGTCTGGTTTTGGCACATTCAATTCTTTACCAAACACCTTAACACAGACATTTGAGAATGAAAAAGCCAATACAGCTAGTTCATGATCATTCCCAAATCAGAAGAAAGAGCCCCTGGTAAATCAGGAATCATAGAATGACAGAATGGTTTGGGTTGGAAGGGATCTTAAAGATTACCTAGTTTCAAACTTCTGCCAAGGTGACAGGCAGGGACACCTTGGGTTGCTCCATGCCCCATCCAGCCTGGCCTTGAACACTTCCAGGGGTAGGGAGTTCACAGCCTCTCTGGCCAGGAATGGCACTCTGAGCTCCTTCTTTGTCCTCTGGTGTTTTAGGCACCAGGCCATGATCTCCCCAGCTGAGCTGCTCCCTGACCTGCCACGATTTACACAAGGAGAGATAGTGAAGACAGGGAATATTAACGTGAGTACTGCGTGAGCTCATCTAGGGAAAATAATAAGAATTCCACAAAAGGACATTTACAGTCAACTAAGAAGTTGAAAAGCAAAAAAGCATCCTTTGTATTTATTGGGCCACGACAATACTTTCAAATTTCACTTCATTCCAGCTGCTTCACACTGGGAAAAAAAGCCACATTCTCTTTCTTAGAAATCCTAACGTTCTTAATATTAACTTTTTCAGATCTTAAAACCTTTTATTACCAATACTTCTACTTACATTTGCAAATCATAACTGAGCTGCCTGACTTGCCTGGCTTGTTTTTATACCTGATTTGCAACAGATTCAACTCTTGCCTTTGAGAGGAAAAATGCTGGTGTTTCCAGGACCCTTCCTGAGTGTCTTTCCAGGGTCACTTTTCAGGATGATAAAACCCTGTTGAACTTGTCCCCATAGCTACTCTCACTGCATTTTTAAACAGGCACTGGACTTCTTTAAATACTAAATTTATTGCCGGTGCAGCTGCTTTAATGACAGGTTTGAGGCTTCTTTGGTTTCAAGGTTGAGTGTGTTTGGCTCACTTGCCCCTGTGGTCGCAGAGGGGATGTGTCTCCCGGCCGCCTGCCCGTGGCAGATGCTGCAGCCTGGGGATGCAGAAGGCAAATGGGCAAGGAAAAACCAGCACCTTGCAGGGGGATATGTCTGATGCTTCTCTGGTCTTCTCCCAGCCCCTTAGAGGATGCTCCCCTGCTCCTGTGGAATCTGCAAAGCACACAGAATGGCCGTGGAAAACAAAGGTTATGAGTAAAGTTGGAAAAGACAACAAAGATCGTTGAGTTCAAGCTTTGACCAAATACTTCAGTGTTCAGTAAATCATGTCATGAAGTGCCACATCTACTTGGTTTTTGAACATGTCCAGAGGAGGTGACTCCACCACTTCTCTGGGCAGCCCATTCCTATGTTTAACCACTCCTTCTGTGAATAAATTGTTCCTAATATCCAGTCTGAACCCCCCACCCCATCACAGCTTGAGGTCATTTCACCTTGTCCTAGAATCATAGAATGGTTAGGGTTAGAAAGGACCTTAAAGATCATATAATTCCAACCCCCAAGTCCTGTCACTTGTTGCCTGGGAGAAGAAGCCAATCCCACCTGGCTACAACGTCCTTTCAGGTAGTTGTAGAAAGCAATAAGCTCCCACTGAGACTCCTTTTCTCCAGGCTAAACAAACCTGCCCTGTATAGAAATCCTCTTAAATAAAAAATACAGCCACAAGGGGGAAAAAACCAACTTCAAATAAAGCACTGGCTGCATCTGCATTGTGAGACACATCCCAGTATTAAGGTTCTTCCCAAAGATTTTCCTCAGCTGGGCTACTCATAGACACCATCTCGTTCCACTTCCCATCAAGCAGGGCACTGTTTCAGTGTGACGGACCACTGCTCCTTCAATCTCTGTGCTACAGGGCTTTTTACCATGCTGACAAATGGCATCCAAGACAGGCTACAGCTCTGCAGCCACACAACACCAGGCATCATCCAGCCAAAAAAATCTTTCCATTTAAATAGTGGCAAAGAAACACAACCCCGCATGGCTGTGGGAAAAGATGCCTGCTGCAGATTTTGCAAACTGGGTGATAACATCCTCAAAGGAAACCTGCACAGGTTGGACCACAGAGGCCACACGGAAGGATAAAATCAAGAGGTGTCTTTTGGATGGAAGAAATCTCTCAGGGCCATGGAGGCAGGTGCTGCTGCAGAGGGAACCATGGCATTTGCTTAAATAAACAGCTGGGAGAGGATTGGGTTTCGGAATCAAACTGCAACCCAGCACCTACTGAGCTTCATCCATCATTAGTCTTTCATTAGGAGACTTGTTCTTGGCCTGGTCCCCAGTTCTCAGAGAAGTGATTCAGGCAAATGCCAGCCCTGCTGTGTCCAGCAACCTCTTTTCTTTCACCCATCCCTACCCTTGTGGCAAGGCAAATGCCCACTTGTTTCTCATTTTAACACAAAATTCCTTCTGTTTCATGAGTTTTCATTGTAAAGGCTGCCATCCCCTCCATCCATCCCTTCTCCCCACGCCTAAGCAGTGGGAACAGGTGGGACAGCTGACCCTGGTGAATGAAAGGAGAGCATAGTTTTGCTTCCTTCACCCCTTTCTCACAGCCTGCTCTGCTGTCAGGGATCCCCCCAGCCCCTGGGGACGGGGGATTTGTGTGTATTAGTCACATGAAAGCAAAGAGCCTGCAGCAGGCTGCCCCAGGCTGCTCCCGGGCTTTGCCTCACCTCCAGGCGAGGGGATGGCTCGACACTGTATTCCTCAGGGCTGGAATCAAATTACACTTTTTTTTATTATTATTATTTGCACAAATTGGCTTCTGTGTAGGATGTGCCACAGCCCTGATCAAACAAATAAATAAATAAATAGAATAAAGGGGAAAAAGAACAACTTACAATGATCCCAGCTGTGCAGGGAAATGTGTAAAGCCAGACACTTGATACGAGATCTTTCTCCATCTTCAAATCCCTGGGGTGGGAACTGGTCTCGTTTGCCTTGTGTGAAGCTCCACAGCCTGTCATCACACAGAGGGTTCAAGGAGAGCATTAATGGTCTCTCTCTGTCCCAATTCTATTAACCTGATGTCACACATACCACAGTCCCAGGTGGACCTCACTAAGGTGGACTCACACAAACCTATGGCAGGCACACAGATGAACACCAAAGCTATTACACCAAGAGAAAGCAATGGAGAAGAGACCAATAGAATAGTTTGGGTGGCAAGGGACCTTAAAGGTTATCCTGTTTCAACACCCTGTCATGGGCAGGGACACCTTCCATTAGCCCATGTTGCTCCAAGTCCCTCCAGCCTGGCCTTGAACACTTCCAGGGATGGGGAGTCCACAGCCTCTCTGTACAAGCTGTTCCAGTGTCTCACCACCCTCACAGGGAAAAATTTCTTCCTAATGTTTCATCTAAACCTGTTCTCTTTCAGTTTAAGGCCATTCCCTCTTCTCCTATCATGACATGCCCTCACAAAAAGTCCCTCTTAAATGCAGATTCCTAAATAGCCTAAAGTCCTGTATTGCCAAGGTTGAAGAATAGGTTTCACAATAGGCCTGATTAACCTTGGGTTTTGTGGACACACTGATCACCTTCCCTAATACCAGCAGGTAGGAGTAGTATTTCCACCTCCCTCAGATACCACTCATTGCTGGAAGTCGTAGAGCCCCATATTAGCTCAGTTACACCAGGACCAAACAGTTTTACACTCAGTCCAGAGGGAGAAAAGCCTTTTTCTCAAGTGTTTCAGGTGCTTGTACACACAAGTTCTGCTTATCCCATAGCCATCTTCTGAGAGAAAAATGGTCCCTAAAAGCAGAGGGTAGGATTCAGCCCCAGCAGACTGGGAGAAGAACATCTTTATATGGATGGGTCACTAAATTATAAAAAACAACCCTGACTGTTGACACAAGTATCCTGACCATTGGTACAAGTTTGGGAGAGATGTGGTGACTGTATAACCCTTTTCTCCTCAGTGAAGGTGTCATTAATGTTTCAAGATTCATTTGGGATCTCCTGATGGGTTGGTCATTGTCCAGCACATCTGCTGTTACTAGTTCTTTTGAGATTTAATTTTTCTCACTCAAAGCAACTTCTTTGCCATTTCCTTCTTTTTTTCTCCTTTTGTTCTTAGCGTTTTCATACACTGCCTGAATCAGGCAAGAACCACTTCCTATCCAGTCTTTAAAAAGAACTTCTAACCACAGCAAGATTTATTTTTCCCCAGCTTATCGGTACTGCCAGAGGTCTGAATAAGTGGTTATTCCTTCAGCTCTAATCACAGCATCCTTGTGCCTGCTGCTGCACAGACCCACTGACCCAACAACGAAGAGAGAAATAGAAACAGAGAGGACCAAAGCCCACAGGTGGGATGAGGAAGAAAGCTGTGGACACAGCCTGCTTGATATGTTTGTGCCTTAATGCTTGAATTTAGAATGGGTTTGCAGGGGTTAAAATGCAAATTGAACAAATATTCAACCCCCGAAAGCAAGATGATTCCCTTATTTCAGGGCAGGGGGCCTGTTCAGCCCAGCCAGATGCATTTCATAGTCATTTCCAGCCCTGTGTGCGTGTGCAGGGGGAGGGCCATCAAAAATAAAAGTGCCAGTGTTCCCAGTGACAGCCCTTTACCCACCTGTTCCTCTTTTAGCCCAAACGTGTCCACCTCTGACCCCGCAGTGGGTCCGAGGCGTTTGGGAGGCTGTGCCCCCCACCCCTCGCTCCTCCACTCCCCACGGCAGCTGTGTAAACCTCAAAGGCAACAGCTGGGAGCCAGGGATGCTGCCTCCAGCCCCAGGGTGGAGCGACAGCAAAGGGCATCTGCAAGGGCTCCAAAGCTCTGGCCTGATTTGGATTCCCAAATCACCGGTAGTGGGGACTCGATTTATTTAAGCCACACAAAGTTTGGCACTACCCCCATTTGAACCCCCTGCCCACAAATCCAGCTCGATTCGCTCTCAAGAGTTCTCACTACAAGGTGTTAATTTGGTAATTGCCTGCCCTGAGGGACTCCAGGATGGGATTTTGGGTTTGGGATCTGCTCAGCGGTGCTGTGACCCCAAGCTCCTCCCAAGGGACCCTGGCCACTTGCTCTTTGTAGCTGCAAAAATGGGCAGGGAATAGAACAAAAGGATGAAGAAATTATTCTCCTGAGTGCTGGATGAAGCCTCTAAATTACCTGGAAGCTGCAGAGAGGGTTTTTCCATCCTCTGACAGCCAGGGACAGTGAGTTTCACATTCTGACTTCATAAAGAAGCACAGGTTGATGCATCCCACGTGTATGTGTGCCTGTCTGCAGGCTCTTTTCCAAAAGCCTGACATGGAATTGGGCCTTGAGGAGATCCTCCTTAATCTAATTAATTGTAAAAGCACCAGTGGGATGAGACTGAAACACTACCCTAAAGCATCACTTTTTTTAGCCTGTCTAAATATGTGTCAGAACTCAATAACACTTCTGTTCTTTTTCTTACCTTGAAGGCAGATGAAACTGTCCTAGAATTGCAGAATCACAGACTGGTTTGGATTGGAAGGGACCTTAAAGTTCACCTAGTTCCAATCCTCCTGCCATGGAAACGCATCCGTGTATGGAGAAGACAGAAATCTAATTTTCCTATTCTAATGCAAATAAATTCTGATAGTCACAAGCTATCCAGCAGATCAGATGGACAGTGAGTTTCTGACTTGAGCAATAAATACAAAAAGCATCCCTGCTGACCAAACAAATCCTTGACCATGCATCAAGGAGCCTTCTTACTGCCCCTGACCTTCATCAGGTAAGAGAAGCAAAGAAATTAAGACTGCTGTCTTCCCAGCAGTCTTGCATGACCCACCTTTACTACTGGATGGCCTCATCAATCTCTCTCCTCTCTTCCCAGCTTTCAGAAGGTGTCTGGAGATCTAAAATTGCTACTCCATAAATAAGGCTGGATGGCCTAAAAGATGACTCTAACCTGGAGCCCACCTTCACTTGCCAGCTCTGTCCTAGACTTACAGGGGACCCTGTGTAATTCACTTAAAGCCTTCTTATCTATCAGTAAGGACAGCAGCAGGAGTAATATGAGATTAATGACTAAATCACGTCCTCAAGTCCCACATCCACAAGTCTTTTGAATCTCTCCAGGGATGGTGACTCTACCACTGCTCTGGACAGCCTGTTCTAGAGCTTGACAACCTTTTTGGGGAGGAAATTTTCCCTAATATCCAAACTAAACCGCCCCTGGCACAACTTGAGGACATTTCATCTTTTCATGTTGCTTTTTCCCTGGGAGCAGAGCCCAACCAACAACTGGCTCCACTCTCCTGTCAGGGAACTGGAGAGACTGAGAAGGTCCCTCCTGGGAGACCTTTTCTCCAGGCTATCAGTAAGGGAATAATGCATCAAATGATTTAGATTGGGGAACCCCTAACAGAGGAAACAAGGAGCACTTGCCACATGAGTTCCTGGCATTTCTGGGAGGAGCTGGGAGCCTCTGTAGCCTTTGTTCAAAGCCCTACTCAGGTGCTTTCAAACCCAACATGTTGCCAAACCAAACTCAACCAACAGGCAGTTCAGAGAATGCCAAGTTTCAGGAGACTTTGTTAGGAGATTCACTGGATATTGGGTGAAAACAAGGCTACTTCTTGGCCTTTTTCTCGAGGTTATTGTGCCCTCCCATGCTGGCTGTCCCTCAGTAATGGTGCAAGGGCCTGTTGGAGTGAAACTCCAAGGAATTGGACTGATGATACCTGTTGGCAACCTCTGTATCAGTCCAAGTCTGAAGAGGTCAATAACCTGATCTTCCCACCTAACCCAAAAAGCATGATGTAAACCAAACACAGACTCCAGGATGGGGTGTCTCCCAATAGGAGAGCACTGAATTCCTGCATCCAGGCCATAAATATCCCAGGTTCAAACAGCCTTTTTCATCCAGGAGTCTACACCAGCTTTCCACCTCCCTTCCCCATCACTGGCTCTCCCAGGCTGGGTCACTCCCCCACCCAAACCCTCTCCAGTTCAATCAGCTGTCACAGGCCCTGCATTCCTGCAGGACTCCCAGAATTGGCAGCTCTGGACATCTGCTCTTTTCCACCCCCACAAATATGCAAGCAGGTGTGAGGCACCATGACTTGCCTTGTTCCTGGCCACTTTTACCCAGGCAGTGGGAAGGAAGGCACAGCCAGAAGGCAGATGATCTGTTCCCCCTCCGATCCTCTTTACATCCCTCTGGGAAATGTATAGAATCAAAAATCAACCTCCTCACCGCCACTGAAGCACCCAGAAAAGATGACTTTTATGTGTCTGAATATAATTCCTCTCTACCTCACTCCAACAGGGTCTTTACACCAATGATGACAATGAGAAAATCCGTGGATTTTGGTGCACTGTAGGATGCAGTTACAAAGATTATCTGGACCACATGCTTTTTGGATCAGTAAAGCTGCAGAATACTGTGCAGAATAAATGGCATCTGGTTACTGTCACATTAAAAGGACCCTCAGTGAAAGGACTCTGAAAAATAACTGTTGCTAGTGAAGACCAAGATGGAAAAAAAATCCAGATTCTTCATAGAATCACCACAGAATGGTTTGGGTTGGAAGGGACCTTAAAGATCATCTCATTCCAACCCCTGCCATAGGTAGGGACACCTTCCACTATCCCAGGTTGTTCCAAGCCCAGTCCAACCTGACCTTGAACACTTCCAGGGATGGGGCAGTCACAGCTTCTCGGGGCAATGAAATGCCCAAAGAATACAGAAATATAGAAAGAGTATAGAACCTGCTTTCCATAGTGAGTTTATAGTTATCCCCTACATCAGTTACTTTAGGGCTGACAATCAGCAAGGAGCACTGTAGAGAACTGGTTTTGTCGACATCCCAATGAACCTGAAAGTATTGAATAGAAATAAATTAAAAATGAAGTGAATGTAGTTTGGGTAGTTTATGCTCGATAGGCTATTGACTAGGATTAAAAGAAAATAATATTTCAGAACATTCAATTAATTTGTTTTTCAGACAACTAGGATTTTAATGAAAATAAAATAAGGAAAAAAGGACAATCCATTTGGCACTGAAATTTTCAGCTTCTAAGTGTGTTCAATGGACCAAGGTGCTGGGTTTAGAGGGACAACCCCCTTTCTTTCCACAAGGAATGGGCTGATACCTTATAGGAAACACAAAATTAATTTATGACTACATGTGACATTCCTGAGCCAAACTCAGGATATCCTCAATATCCCTACAAGGTGTATCAGTAGCTCCAAATAGAAAAGATCCATTTTTTGGAGCTTCCACATGGCCACAGAAGAAGTCACATGCCCAGTTTGCTCCCATCTGCCATTCCTGGATCCCTGTGAAACCTTGCACTGCCTGAGAGCTCTGGCACGTTCCACTGACACCAAACCCCTCTCTCGGCCTCAGTTTGCTGCATCCAGAATCTGCCAAGCACCCAGCCAGGGTATTACAGGAGAGAGTCATCCCCCAGCCACCCCAATATAATCTTCCCATGGCAAGAGTAATGCAGAACCTGGATAAACTACCAGAGGGCAATGGATAGTCAACCATGTCACTATCCCTCTTTTTGAGGTGGGCAAAAACTGAGTGAGGCATGAGGGTCTCCCTTTCCTATCATGGCCTTCTCCCAGTGCCATGTACAAGGTGTGTTCTAGTCCCTTTCCCTTTGTTTCCATGGTGAATGTGAACTCCTGCTCCCATCAACCTGATTCAGCTGCAGATTTAGGAGAGAGGGAGGGCAGAGTGGAGTTGTCTTCAGCACCTGGATAAGATGATCCTGCTTTTCCAGAAGTGTTTCCCAAGGAGCAAGTTGTCTCTCACAGCACTCACAGCACCACAGCTGCACTTCAGATGGGTGAATGGAAAGATCACAGAATCCTAGAATGGTTTGGGTTGGAAGGGACCTTAAAGGTCATCTCGTCCCAACCCCCTGTGATAGGCAGGGACATCTTCCACTAGCCCAGGTTGCTCCAAGCCCTGTCCAGCCTGGCCTTGAACACTTCTAGGAATGAGGCAGTCACAGTTCTCTCGGAAACCCATGCCAGGGTCTCACCACACTCAGGGAAAAACTCCTTGCTAATATCTTATCTAAAACTGCCCTCTGCCATTTTAAAAGCATTCCTCCTTGCCATGTCCCTCCATCCTTTGTCCCCAGTCCCTCTATAGCTCTCCTGGAGCCCCTTTAGGCACTGGAAGGGGCTCTAAGTTCTCCCTGGATCCTTCCCTTCTCCAGGTGAGCCCCCCCAGCTCTCCCAGCCTGGCTCCAGAGCAGAGGGGCTCCAGC